>CM031244.1:795252822-795475450 GCA_018340775.1 Taxus wallichiana var. yunnanensis | reverse complement strand
AACCTTTAATGGCAATGTGCAATGAATATGGAATCAATCTGACTTATTCTTCAAACTATAACCCCCAAGGAATGGATGCTTATTCCAACAATAAGAATTTGTTGAAGATCATTAGAATAACCTTGGAGTAAAACAAGAAGAAATGGGGTGAAAATTGAAATTTGTAGTTTGGGTTGATAGGATAACTCCTAAAAGAGCTATTGGTAAAAGCCCATTTGAATTAGTGTATGGAACTCAGATTTCCGCCTTACGCCTACAATTATTTTCATTTCATTTTTTTCAACAGTTGGAAGATCAAGAGCTTGGCCCATATGAATCAAGGATCAATCAGATTATTGAGCTTGATGAGGAGAGAAGAGCATCCCATCAAAGACATGTCGAGTTTAGGGAAAATCAAGATATTGTTTGACAAGAAGTTCACTCCTAGGGCCTTCAATGTTGGATATTTGGTCTTGTTGTGGGATAGTAGGCATAAAGACAAGGGCAAGCATGGAAAATTTGATGCATTATGGATGGGCCCTTACTCCATTGATATCAAAATTGGTGAGCATACCTTTTTTCTCAAAGACTTAGATGGGGAATTGCTAGAGCTGCCTGTTAATGGTAGACATTTGAAACATTTCTTGGATTAATCCCCAAATTTGAGGTATGCACAGCTTATACAATTTATAGTGTTTGTTTTTGCTTTGTTTTTGGTGTTTTATCGGTTTTGTGGTTTGGCTTGTTGTGTGGTAGCCATTTTTGTCGGATTTCTCAGCTAGTTTTTGGTGACTTTGGCTCTTGAATCCTTTTCCCAATGGATATTTTGGCACTTGGTCTACGTTTTGTCCTTGTGGCACTCACTGGGAGTGCCCATCCCCAAGCAAGAGCCGATGTTGGTGCCATTTTTGAGCTTGCACCATGTTGCCCTAATTTTTCCAAATCTGTATGTGCTCAAAAATGTTTTACCCTTTGAATTGATGGTCTGAAATTCTTCCCTATAATTAAATGCTTTTAAAATGCTCACAAACTTGTTGTTTTTCCCTAATTTGAAAGGAATATTCCAAGTTTTCCCTTTTGTGCCCTAGTTTTTCCAATTTCATGGGCTATGTCATTTTTCCCTTTGCCAGATCATGAAAAAATCAAATTTGATCAATTCATACTTTTTTGTATTTGAAAATCCAATCCCAAGGTCGAAAATGTTGTAAAATCATGCTTCAGTTGATTCAAAATCAAAAATCTGCCATCCTTGGTGAAAAATTTCAATTCTAGGGTTTCCTGGAATTTTTTTATATTTTGATAGTCAGACGGGCATCATTTGCCTATCAAATTCATCCTCATAAGTTATTGGCAAAGTGGCGGCTTTGCATTGTCCGAGGAAAGGCAGGGAGGTGCTCTAACTTTTCATTTTTTCCTTTTTAAGCAAATGGGGCATTTTCGGGCCCAAGGCCTTATTTTTTCCAAATTGCCTACATGGCATGTTTTCATTGGCCGGGGATGTGGGTGGAGGGGGACTTAGAGTTTTTTGGCTCTAATTTTATAAAGTTTCAATACCAATTTTTCCCCGCTCTAATCGAGGATGAGGACATGTGGTAGCACGGCAAAGATAGAGTGGGTCGGTGAAGGAAAAGGGGATTTTTTCCCTTTTTCACAAAAAGGTTAAAGTAAAATTTTTGGCCCAAAATCCCGTGGCCAATAACAAGTGGACATGTAACATTTTAAGGGTCAAAGGGGGGTGTGGGTCAACATTGAAGTTTGTGAATTTTCAAAAATTTGTAAGGGAGGTTTGAAGGAAGAAAGGAAGACTTGGATCCATAACAAATAGAAGAGTGCCACATGGCGGGGATAGTTTTAGAGGTGCGGCCCATGGAGACAAAGTGGAAAATTTTCCCTTGGCTTAAAGGGAGTAAAATGAAGATTAAGCCCGTGGGTCCTTAGCAAATGAGAGATGGACGCGTGGCAGAGGGCAAGGTGGGTCGGTGGGCCGGGAGGCAGGAAGGAAATTTTTCCCTTTTGCCAAAAATACTCAAAATCAAAATTTGATGCGTTGGCCCGCTAGTGAATCACAAGGAGACACATGGTAAGGAAAAAATCAAAGGTGCAAGTCCCATGGGAAAAAGGTGAAATTTGTCCAAAATTCCAAAAAAGGTCAAAATGTGTAGAATTGAAGCGTGATTTCAATGGGACCCACCATATGCCATGTGTCAACTCCAAATTTCAAGGGTGGAGGGGTGGAGAAAAAGTCAAAATTTTCCATTTTTCCAAAAAAAGTGGAAAAGTCAAAAATGATCCCAATTTCGGTCCCAATTGTTTTTTGACATGTGGAGGGCCCAGATTAAAGGACAAAGATGGATAAGATCGATGGTTGTTGTGCATCCATTTGTTTTGACCACCATGGGAGCTCCAGGAATCTTGGAATCACGATTTTTGCATCAAAATTCATCAAATTTATAGTGATTTTGTGTCATCTTGGCCTTCCAGGATCATTGGCATCACTTTCATGGCTTAATTCTTTGATTTGAGGTGTTTTTGAAATTTTTTTCCCCAGCCTGAGCAAACACGTGAAATGACAAAATCAAAATTGCAGAGGTAGTTTTAAAAGGTGAAATGATGAGAGGAAGGGTGTTTGCATGCCTCAATGATGAAAAACATGCCTCCATGATGGATAATGATCCAAATATTTGTAATAATTTAATCTTTTGGGCACACCTAGAAACCTGCGAGTGTTTTTCTATTTGATGTCATTTTCATTGAATCATGAGGAATTGTTGTAACAAACTTGATCCCATGGCATATTCTTTTCTTGGGAAAGAAGGCTCTAATGTGGAATGAGGTATATAATGCATTTTGGAGAAATTGTAAAGGTCGGGAGTTGAAAATCACAAGCAAATTCTAAGAGAAAGCTCATTTTATGAGAAATCCACCAAAGAACCAGGTTAATGTCTCATGTGTTGGAAATTCATGTATGTGAGTTGGTTACAAGTGTATAACCATCACACATCTATGAGATTGTTCATGTAACTCTCCCCTGTTGTTGAATCTAACAAGTTTTGAATTAAATCTATGTTTTCTTTGTCAAATATGGTCTCTGTTCTCATTTTTAAATGCATGTAGATAGTTTTCTTTGTTCTTGTTGTAATCTTGCATTGAAAGTCTTTAGAAATCACACAAGATATCCATTTCTGGTTGATAGTTTAGTGGCATTTGCAATCTCATATTCAGAAGATCCTTCATCTGATAAGGAGATAAACAAATTTAAAATCACTCTACCTTCCTTGACTGCAAAGATCTCTTGTAATCCTTTGGGGGTACCTTAGGTGTGGTTTGATCAAGGATTTTGGTTTTTAATTGAGTTCTTTACTTCAAGATTTTGTGGTATGTTCTCAAAGATTGTGTGAAGAGTGCAACCTAGGCTTCCATTTGTGCCTCTTTTGGTTGAAAGAACATCCTGATTATTTGAGGCATTTCATCTGATAGTTGTTCAAGTATTGTAGAGATTGTCAAAGATCTGATCTATCCTAGTTTGTCTTGTCAATCCCCCCACAAAAAATCATCTAAAAACAAATATCCTATCATGTACTACCCCTGATTTGCATTTGTATACCCATAGAAGATCAAAATCCATTTGCAAAAGTATGCATAACAGATCAAGATTTCCAATGTCTCTAGTAACCTTTTCCTTGTTTTGAGAACATACCCATGTTTTGAGAAGTGACAACTTGTGAGAGTTTAGATCTGGGGTGTTGATCATGTTTTCATCAAGGTCTCCATCATAGAATTTCAAGCAAAGAGAAGGACATCTTCATCTCCTTCACCATTACAAGGTTACAAAACAGGTCCTCTTACCTTGGTTGCAAGGCATAACCTAAAACAACTAGGACAAGATCAAGTCCTATTAGAGTGCTATCCATTTCTCCACAAACTTGAGTGCCAACTAAACCATATCCCTAGCTACCAATGACATACAACATGGTCTAATCTGTCTTTAAGCTCCATGACATATCTATGGTGTCTTGAGACCTGAAAAGGAGAAAAATTTGGATACCAACACCTTCAACCTATAAATCCACTTGTTCCACAATTCTCTCTTTCCCATAGGAAACTAAACCGAATACCAAGTTTGGTTGTGTTCAAGGAGTCCATCTCTCACCCATGCCATGCTCCCACTTTTTTCATGCTTCTTATTGCATTTCTTCTTAAAAAAATGGTTCTCCACCATCTGTCATAAAAAATAGTAAATTTGAGATGAAGATAATCTTCAAGGGGGTCTAATAACCCTAGTAGAATGTCTCGACAAGATTTTATGGAGTTTGAGGCTCTTGTTGTTCTTGCTGATTTTGTCTCCATAATCAACACCGATGGTGTCAAGATTGATACCAACTCGTATATTTTTGTCCTTGTTTATTTTTTAGCCCTTTGAGCACTTATCTACCTTTTATCTTATTGAGTGCTACATACACAGAATTTTCTAGCTTCTTGTCTTGTAATTGTTCCCTATACATAACCCTTTCATTTAAAATAACATCCCTGCTCATAATGACTTTATTCTCATCCAAAGAACACAACCAAAATGCAAAATAATTAGTGTGATACCCAATGCAAGTACATTTTTTGACTTAGCTTCTAGATTGTTCATATTCTCTTTATTAATGTGAGAAAATTATTCACATGTAAAAAAATTTCAGAATTGAATAGTTTACCTTCTTAGCAGTTCAAGCATCCTCTAGTACTCCACCTTCCGAATCACTTCAAGGTCCTTTTTTTATCAAGTAAACAACAGTATCACAACATATTCCCAAAACTATAAGGGAAATCTAGCATGGAATATCATGCTCCTTACATGCTCCATGATAGTCATGTTCATCATTTCGACACACAATTCTCTTTGTGGAGATCTAGAACCTGTCTTCACCCTACCAATTCCATTCGCAAACAATAGTTATTAAATTCATTGGTGTAGTAGTCTCCACCATTATCCATTCCGAGACACTTCAACTTCAAACCTCTTTCATTCTCAACTAGATCTTTCCACTTATTGAAAGTATTACATACATAATACTACTTCTTTATATAGTAAACCTTGTAGTGCCCTACCCCCATTCCACAAACTAATAATAATAAAAAAATTAGATGATTAAAATAAAATATGTTTGAATACCATTTTTTGTTAGGAGAGGCGTAGTCTATTTAGTTCTTTCCTATAATGGAAGTGACTCATCATAAGTAGCTTTTTTGACATATCATTTTCCTTGCAGAATAATACAAGCACTTTATTTGAGATCCTAAGGAATAAACAACGTGAAAATAAAGTTAACATAATTAATTTAGTAGTAATTGGATAATGGTAGCGAGTGCAAAAAAACTAATAATAAAATAAACAAAGCATTATGGGAACTGTGCTAAATTGAACTCTAGGACCTAAACAAAAACATCAATACCATCCTAGGTTAAATCATCCCTGCATACGAGGTAAATAAGTAGTCCCAATGTCTCCTCTTTTATTCTATAAAAATAAAATAATTTGAATTTTTCATATACCTGAAATGATTTTATTCACGTTTATGAATTGAAGGAAACTTCTTCCTATCACTATGTTGTTGTTTTTTGCACTTGAAGACAAGGATTGTGGTTGATGAGGTGCTCCATCTAGGCATATTACCTAGCTATATTTATTTATTTTTCCCTTCTATTTTTGTCCACCTTTGTTACATGCACTTTAACCCTTCCAACAGAGTTCTAAAGGTAGACGTCAATTAAAACTTCATTTTTTCTTGATGCCTATCTTTTATTTCATTTTTTTGTATTATTTTAGATAAGTGAATTCCCCTTTTCAAGTACTCCACATATTCCTCTAGAATATTAGTCACTTTCTTCTTCTTATACGTGAAAATCCTCTTCCTATCCACTCTAATATTATTTTATCAACCAGGGTGTTGGGGCGTGGGGGCAAGTCGTTGGAATGTTTGTAAATATTCCAATGGAGTGTTTCACCTTTGCTATCATATTCTCAACCTTATTTAAAGGAGGGGGCTTTAAATCAAGATAGTTGCAAGTGCCTGGGTTTACATGTATGCAAAATGTGGGAACATACACATGGCACGTGAACTATTTGACAAAATGCTCCAAATAAATATGTTTCATGGAATTTCAGGGTTGTAGGATATACACAAATGAATTTGTTTGAGAATATTTTAAAAAATTCAAGCAAATGCAAATTTTGGGTGCTTAGAAAAGGTTGTGGAATGGTAAATTTTAATGGGGGTTCCTTAACCAAACATAGTCGCACAGGATACAATCATTGTTTTGGGTTATTACAAATAAATTTATCAAGAGGGGGTCTTGAGGGGAATATTGGCACTGCTAAGTGAAGTGGGATCTAAGCAGGGAGAACACTCTAGCAAGGGGTGTCATTTCAGACATGTGAACAACTTGATAAAATGCCTTAAAGGAATATGGTCTCTTGGAGCATGATGAGGAGAAGATATTTCATCCTTACTATTATACTTCTAACTCGTGCAAAATAAAGAGATTTTCAATGAGATATGGATACAAATGGAGGAATTAATTTTTCTCGCAAACTATTTCTAGGACGCCTCGAAGCTTTTACGGTCTTGCAATTATGGAAATCACAAGTTTCAGGAAAAAGGTATGGTTTTCCCCTTTTTCTTGCATTAAATTTCACTTCATCATTTCAAGTTTTTTCAAAATTAAATGTTGAATGATAGGTGAAAAAATATTTCCTTGATGTAAACTCTCAAAACATCAACATCTAAAAAAAAAAGATAAAACTCTGATTTTTAAAGTTAGGCGCATGGAGTGCCATACCGAAACATAACGCAAAATGAAAATCTTGCATGACCCCAGGTAACATGTAACACCTTAGGGAACCTTAACCGAGTTGTTTGAAATCATTTAATGCTCTTGCAATTCATATTCCTAAACCCCTTAGCTTATCAGTCACTTATGGTGACATGGTCATTTTAATAAAACATGATCGGTTTCGCTTACGGTTATCACTTAGCTTGAGAAAAACTGAAAACCACTACCTCCTACCTCTAGACTGCCAACAAGAGGATCGTAACCCACCTTCAATTCACTTGAAGATTCTTTGCGAAACTAATTTTTCAAGTGGGTTTTGGGTCATACTGGTCATTGTACAACAAGAGTTATTGACGCAATTACGATATTTGGCCCCAAAGTTACCCTTGTAACTTGAGCTCTGCTCATTGTAATCAAATTCCTTCAGACATGATAAATTCTCTATATATGAGAGAGTAAGTAGGAATTGTCAAAATTCATGATCAAAATTAAACCGAGTGTTTTCAATCCCAATTTGTAGGCACTTTTGATGTTTCAGCCAACCTGCACAAAAATTGTAACTTTAGCTAAACACACCTTCTAAGGGTTCTGTTGAATCCTAACTAACCATGGAACCTTGTACATATCATCTCCACACATTATAGAGTATGAATTGATCAAACTATTATATGAATGATTTTTGGGAAATTATGATGTTTCTCTCTCTTCCCTTTTCTCTTTCTAGAAGTAACTATGATATTTTGACTGGTTATAGAAATGTAAATGAGTTATAAATGTTCATGGGTTGGAAATGAAATGAAAATTTGATAATGTATGTGGTTATGATATGATGAATAGAAAGGAAAATGAAATCCATACTTTCTCTCTCCTCCCTTTCTCTCTCATCCCTTTTTCTCTCTAGAGATAATTATAAAATATTGATTGGGTTTTGAAAATACAAATGGGTCAAAATGTATATGAGTTGAAATGAAAATAAAATTATATATGGATGTTACAGTGATTTGAAAAGAAAATGAATCCTAGATTTTCTTCCTGTTTCCCTTACTCTTTTTCTCTCTCTCCCTATCTCTATCTCTCTCTATTGTTTGTTCCAATTGTTTGAAATGATGGATGCGTGGAATTTATGCTTGAGTGTAGGGGATTTCCATACTCATTCCTAGGGACTGACACAACGTTGATGTCGGTACTCGAATAAGAGGAATTTTTTTGGATGTGATATGTTGTAATTAATGAGTTATCATTGTAAAGTTATATTCATCTTGCAATTCATGTATTACCATAGAATAATGATATGTATTATTGTTCAAAGAATTGTTCTTGGTATATTTTTAAAAGAGAATACCAATGTGGCTATATTTTTATAGTGTCGAATTGGATGTGAAGTTGTACTCAATGTTGCACCTATGTTATAAAGATATTAAACTAATCTTTTTCTATGTTAATTATTGGTATATTTCCTCAACAACCACAATGCTAGGTAGAATCTCGTCTCATCAAAACTAACAAAAATAAAAGAACGAGTTATAATTCCTATTGTACTTCCTCCCCTAATTGAGTGTTTTTCTAGGGTATAAAACATTAATCATGTTAATAAAATACTGTGATATCATTAATCATCTTCAAGCTTCACACCTAAGATGTCTTATTAAGGACCATAACCTTGATATTTTATGATGTGGTGCATATATGTTGTGAAACCTATCATATTGGGATGAATTAGGTGATCATGTCTACGTGTTGTAGGTCTAGCCATATCATGAATAAGTTAACCCCCTTGTGCATAATTTGCCTTAATACCCTAATGGGTGGAAAAATCCTTTCAAGATAGTTTGTGGTTGTACCTATGATTGATATCTTGTGAGATTTAAATTATGTGATTGGAGACTACGTTTTGAATTACTTGCATATTTATCCAACAATTGAAATAGATCCTTAAGAGTCTTTTGTAATGCATAAGTTTATTTGGGATATCTCTCTTGCAATATACACTTAATACTTGCATGTCTAAGAGAAATGAAATGAAATTTCTTGTGTGAGGTCATACCCCTTGTAGTATTAAATCCATAAGTGTAAATTATGTGTTATTTGAATTACAATTGTTATAAAACAATGCCCATAAGAGTCCAAATTAACCATGCAAGATTAATGGGAAAAAGAGTAAATAATATATTGTTTAGGAATAATGTTATGCTTGAAGTCTTCATAATTGATTTAGGAATTCTCTTGATATTAATAAAATAAATAAATAAATACAGCATTTGAGCCAACACAAACTCTTATGTAAAAAAACATTATGACGTGTAAATGTTAAATCTACTTAAACTAACTATTGAATTATAACAAATTGTAATAGGAAAAATAGGGTACTATGATTGACCTCTTGAATCTAAATCACCCTAAAATCCTAATAATCCCTTCCTTGATCTCACGATAGTTCCCTTGTCTAGCAAAAGTAAAATTTTAAACATCGAATATACGTAAGTGTTATAGGAATTACATTTGTTTCAAAATGATGTTATATAAAAGAACAAAGTAACCACGTAAATGTAGTTAGTAAATGCATAAATAAGATTAAACTAAGGAATTGCTGCTATGAAAAATGGTATGCCATTGAGTGATATCAAAACCAACTAAAATGTCAAATGTAATCATAAAATGAATGTAATAAAGTAGAGCTCCACGAGTAATATAACAACCTAATAAATCAAAAATCCAAATATGATGCGTGATGACATGATTTTTCTGAATAAATGTGGATTAAAAATGATGCTAATGAAATAATAAAATGTAGCCTTGAGAATGGGATGAATTCAATCTGTAGCCAAGGTCTTGTGAGTTAAGGAAATTGCACTCTAGTTGGACTTGTAAATAATGGTAGAACCCTTGGTTTAGATAGGAATATATCAAATTTAGGATCACTATGGAAGTGAAATATATGGTCAAAACATGTATTTTATCCATTGCTATGAGAGTAAATCCTTAAGATGATGAAACAAACATAGTTTGAAATGTGAAATTCGTCACTTAAAATCAAAGAAAAATCTCAATAATGGGAACACGGGTGTAATGTACCATTCCACGTGTAATATGATTGTGAAAATATGAATTCCTAATTTGATCGATGGATTGTGAATCAAGAATGATACACCTTATTAGTTAACCTACATAGTTGGTTGTAATAACTGGAAGACGAAAAGAGTCTATTATTATTATTAAACAATGCTATAAAATGAACCGAGGAAAAGTTTTCTATTGATCTAGTAACCTTCCATTTTTCTCCATGTGAACTTTCCTCCTTTTAGTGAGAATATTTTTCCAAACCAAGTAAACCAGGCTCTCTAAAACAAATCCTTAAGTAAAATATTAGAAGACACATGTGTGTACGTACGTTCCTAATCACAATCATGCTATATAAATTTATTTCCACTAGAGAAATGGGTGAATTCTAAAGAAACCACTACAGTGAAATGTTAAACCAAAAGAATGCAACCTAGTTGTAAAGGAATGAAGGGTCCCATGTTCTGTGTTCTTCAGACAATTATAGTCAACTAATAAAAATATAATTAAAATAAATATTTCACCATGAATAATGATGTGTTGTGGGAAGTTCCTATGAGTAAGTGTATCTTTTCATGGGTCATTGTTGTACCTTGTCATTTTTGGACATGTTGCTTTGATGTGCATCATGTGTTTCATGTTATATATGTGGGTCCATGGTTATGCAAATATCTTATGTGTTTTATATTATCCTAAGTCATCATATGTGATGTTATGTATCAATCAATGTTATCCAAAAATAAAATATCATGTTATTATGTCTATTTTATTATGGTGTTGAAAATGTGGGATTTACATATGGTATCGAGAAGAGGTTCATTCTCTCAAACCTATGGGATGGATTAGAGTTGCGATGATTCTACGCATGGTTGTGGTGGATATGGGAATAGGGATGTGATATATTTTTGTTATGTGACAAGTGTTGTAATTATGATATTATGAACACACGTATTGTGCATGTCACTTAGTGCATGTTTTTATCATGTTTATGTGAGTAGTTTCTCTCCTTTTTATGGACTCACCGAGGATCTCACGTGTGATGTGTAACCTTGTTGTGTGTGAAAATAATGTTATTGAGGATTACAAAGTGTTGGAGTGTTTTGTTATTATGTTATATGAAGGTGTGTGATGATGTGAATGAAAAAAATTGTGTTTACTTAATCAGATTTTATCATGATATCGACACCGTGTTGTGATGAATCATATGTGTCACCATGTTGTATTACAATTGATTGTATGTTGTAATTTTAGTCATTGTTTTCATCATACGTATAATTCGTGTAATATGTGATGGTTCATGTCATGAATTAGGGGTATATGGTGATCATATGACCCTTATTGTGTAGTACTTTCACCTTAGGTGGATTATGTGGAAAAGTGATTTATCATAACCAATGAAAGTAATGATTTTTAATACCCGTATATATACCATGTGTAAGACGCTATGGTTAATGTGCGTGAATCACCATTGTGTTAGTGATGTAGTTATGTGTTATGTTGTGAAATTTACACTAGATGACCCTAAGGGAAGCAACCGTTAAGAGTGTATGTGTGGAGAGAGGAGGTGTGGACCAGGTTTTCATAATCTTGAGATGAGTACAAGTGAGGAAGTGGAGTCTTATATAGACTGAAAACCCACTTCTATCTATTTAGTATACTTCGATCTACCTCAATATATTATGGGTGCGTAAGAGATTGGGCTCAACTTATGTAAACTAAGCATCCCCTAGTCTTTCCTATTGGGGTTTCCATCAAAAATCCCGTGTTATTTTGAATATGTTGAGACTTGTGGGAGTATGGCAAGATGATTCAGTGCATGATGATGATAATTACATTATTTGATATACTCATTTCTGGTTACATGTATATTTTTATGAGCTAAGGCTCGACATTCAAGTTTTAGAAATTTTATGAGTACCCCTTTGGTGGATGGATAAGGCCACGTAGTGATTGTAATTTTTTTTTCTATATACGTATTTTATTCGTAAATTGATCATTATCTCTTTTCTTTTAAGAACCAACAAATTTTCTTTATTGACGTGTTCTTATATTTTGGGCATTTTATTTGGTTGCACTAACATGCATATTTTTCACTAACTATGGCTATTTAGCCATTTTTTCTACTTAGATTTAAATTTTCTTTTCATATTTAAAAGTTTTGTAGCCTATCCCAAGGCTTAGGATTTTTTCCACTTAGCATTTGAAACAGATTGTTGTGTTCATTCTTATGTCATAATGTGTTTCAATAGGGTCATTAGATTCACCATGGAGTGGTGAAACCTATGGACCCACTTCGGTGTATGGGGTACACCCCAATGATTTAGAGATAACTAGCGGGTTTTATAACCACGAGTTATTATGTCACTTGGGTGGGGGTGATAGGGCTCTATATGCCTAGGGGGCCATAGGGTGCTCCAACCTCATTAAATGGATAAAGGAGATGGGGCTATATGGTTGAGTGACCCAATATTCTTTATTGGGCTCTATGGTTGAGTGACCCTATATTATTGATGGGGCTCTATGCCTATAGTTGAGTTACACAATATGGAAAATCGGGTGATGGGGCTCATGGTTAAGTGACCTAGTTTGGTTTTGGCACTATGATTCCTTCTCTTTGAGAGGTATATGGAGTTTTTTTTATGCTTTAGGAGATATATGAATATTTTTCATGACGTTTTGTGATGTGTGGAGTTGGTGTTATGAGTTATGTGTACTCTTGTGAGTCTTGTTACACATTTTTATGATTGAGGCTTGACACTCCCCTTGGTTGGTATGGACTATTGGATATTTTCTTGGCATTGTGTATGTAAATTCATAGTTTTTTTGGGTCATGTGTTACCGCTACCTTTGTATCAGCCATGATTCATTATTTCTTAGTCACTTGTGTGTGTCAGATATTTTCTTGTGACATAATTGTTGGAAATTCTTTGCTATGTGGACTAGTTGTTGTCATTCCATGGTGGAATTAAAGGTCTTTTCCTCGATACAATCATGAAATTTTGTAGCAAGATCTCTCATGGGTCATTTTTGTTGTGTTATGTTTTGGGTGACATCTTGAGGCCAATTACTATTGGGCACCCACGAACATAAGAAAATTTAAAATTATAAACAATGAGTATTAAGATCTTGAGATAAGGAATATTGTAAAGAAAAAGACTAAGTAATAAAGTAAAAGAGAACTTCCAATCTTCATAGAACATTAAAATTTAAGATATCTCCAAAATTAGTTTGTTTCCTTGTGGTCACGTTGTACCAATAAGTTGTTTTATTAAACAACAAGTTTCATTTTTTACTTTCTTACCTATGTATCCTTTGATCTTCGGTTTTGTGTCGCATTGAGGAAGATGCTCTTATAAGGGGAGGGAAATGTAGTGCCCTCCTCATTACATAATAATAATAATAATAATAATAATAATAATAATAATAAATTGAAATAAAATATGTTTGAATACAAGTTTGTGTCAGGAGAGGTATAGCCTTTTAAATCTTTTCTTGTGATGGAAATGACTCATCATAAATAACATTTTTGACCTATCATTTTCCTTATAGAATAATACAAGCACTTTATTTGAGATCCTAAGGAATCAACCACGTGAAAAAAATTTAACATAGTTTATTTAGTAGTAATTGGATAATGGCAATGAGTGCAAAAAAAAACTAATAAAATAAAAA
Organism: Taxus wallichiana var. yunnanensis; assembly: GCA_018340775.1. NCBI lineage: Eukaryota > Viridiplantae > Streptophyta > Pinopsida > Cupressales > Taxaceae > Taxus > Taxus wallichiana. The sequence goes on along the minus strand of CM031244.1, from coordinate 795,461,923 downwards.
ATCATTATGGGAACTCAGTGCAAAACTAAACTCTAGGCCCCAAACTAATAAATCAATACCATCATGGGTTAAATCATCCCCTGTGTATGAGGTAAATATGTAATCCCAATGTCTTCTCTTTTATTCTATGAAAATAAACTAATTTGGATTTGTTTATATACCTGAAATAATTTCATTCAAATCTGATTTGAAGGGAAACTTCTACCTATCACAATGTTGTTTGTTTCATGCAGAGTGTAGACACATGTAGTTTGATCAATGCACCATTATTCCTAATATTGCACTCCCTATTCTTCCCTTCACAAATTCACGATACACCGCTCATTTAAACTACCTAACTCCCTTCTTACGACACCCTTTTGGTCATTTTTCCTCTTATAAACCACTTAAATAGGTTGTTATAGCCTCATTCTAACTACATTAGCTTCTTATTCCCTTCTAATCTACCTCTACCATCTTCCTAGACTATCAATCCATTTCATTGGATTGATCGAACGTCTCAGAACCCTTCTAGAACCCTAATTATTCTCTAAGAGAGATCAATTAGTCTAACCTAGGTTAATTACCCTAAACATAGTCAAATCACACTTTGACTTGCTAAAAGTGATTTTTGGACTTTATCCTTTGTCCCACATGCACTCAAATCTCCCATTTCCCCAAACCAAAAACTATAAATAGGGCTATACCCCCTCCCTCTTTTCCTAAGAATTATCTCTTCTTCCTAGCATAGATTATAGTATTTTGTTTAGGTTTTAGATTATATTTCACTTTCTTCCATTGAGCTAATAGCATTTGCTTTTGTATTTCATAGCACCAACATGGAGTAAAAGGGAAGATCCATTGGCCTTGAAGCCATTAATGGGGAGATCTCTTTCTCTTAAAACACAAACTGAATGCTTAGATCCTCTTAAGTTCATTATTTCAAGCTTTCAAAGAATAGAGGTTAACTTCATTTGTTTAGTTTGCATGTTTACTTCAAATTAATGTATGCAAAGAAGAAAACCTTGCTCATTTCTTATCACATGGTCCATTGATAGATTGTTAAAATCCTTTGGGGTTTCTTTAGATATTCTTACCCCAAATCCATGGCTTTTACAACTTTTCATTGAACACATTTAGCATGCCCAAGTGGGACACTTATGTCCATTTCCATTAATGAAGGTCTTTTAGGTTTTTCAAAGTTCATTTTCAAGTTTTTAGGTCAAATCACTTGTTATTTCCTCATTTTTGTTTCTAACACTAGGTAAATGACCTTCATTTGCATGCATTTTGTGGGTTTGATATAGAAATAGGACACTTTGACTAACAACTAACCTCTTCTCTTGAAAATTTGAAAATCCATGAGTTTTGTAGGTTTTTCATAGGGTGTGCATAGGTGTTTACAAGGGGTGCGTACACATTGAAACCCTAGCATATACGTCGGAACATATGCATATTTATCCTGACAGTCCTTATCCTTTGCAAAATGTTCCTCTACAAGGACGTGCATGCGCATCTCCATCATCCGACACATGTATCCGCCTCTCTAGCCACATACGCGTGAGGTGCTCGACTGTGTAAAAAATAGTAAATTTTTGCCTCTACAAGGACGCGCACATGTCTCCGTCATCTGGCACGTGTATCCATCTCTTTGAACGCATATACATAAATCGGGTCGATGGTGTAAAAAAATTAAATTTTTTTTTATGCTTGGCACGCATACACATTAAAACCTAGGCATCCACATTATTATGCAAGTGTCCATGTCTGTTTTACAAGTGTATATGTTTTTGATATATTGGATTTGACTAATTTTTTCTCGTAGGTGTATATGCTAGGTTCAGGGGCGCATACCCGCTCGGTTGGGAAGCGCTGATATCAGTTTGGGCATGCAGGTGTCTGTGTAAAGATTGAATTTTTTTCTATAAACTACAAAAACCTTTTTCTAATCTTTGCTGCAGATTTCTAGGACAAACAAGTTAAAAACAAAGTTTTTCTTTAGTCTTTCAGTTGGCATGCTTAAGTTTTTTTGGTTTTTAACCTAAAACTAATTTTGTAAAAGGTGTGTATGCTCTCTCCTCGTGCCTTAAAAAGTGATCTTGGAGATCAGAAATACTTATACTAAACTTATATCAAATTCTCAAAAACACTTATTTTATAACTAGGTGTAAGAACTTATTAAGGAGGCCATTCTATCTTGGAGCCCACTTTACTAGTCCTTTGTTGCGTCAAGCCATCACGAAGTAACAACTCATCTGAAATTTGAACCTTGTTCGTCGAACAAGGCAAAGAACCCTCTTGTGAGTTTGATCTAAGTATCTTTCACCACAAATTTAAACCTACGTCCCATGTTAGTTTAGTGTTACTCTTGTCTTCATACTGTAAAGCTCACCAAGTGGCACTTGGTTTGTTTCCATATTTTGATCAATACCCTTACGTTCTCACCGCCCACTTTTTTTGGGGGTGAGAAAGGAGCATACATTAAGCATTTTATCATAGATAGTGCTCGCCACTGCTTTTTTCCGTTTATGTCCATCTATATTTGTGGTTGGGTTGTTAAACGTCTAAAGTGTGTAGGTACACTTTTCATATCTTTGATTAAAGTCTATCCATCTTGATTTAAATATCATCTTCACCGCCTGTGAGTCCTGGTTCATCTTTGTATCTTCTTTAGTTGATAGTTTTGTTCGCATCCTAGATGCACAATCTCTGTACTTACATCGTATTCTCATTTTGTGAGAAGATGGTATAAGTCTCCTTATTATGTGGTTACATTGCTCACACGATTAAAAACTCCTTGTTAAACTTATCACTTATTTTGAGTTTCGACGTCATCCGATTCTTCTTGAAAATTGTTGACAACGCCTTATATGTCATAATAAAGTTTTCATGGTACTAACACCTTACTTTCTCGATTAGTGTATCATAGTGACGTTGTTATGCTATATCTATTCGTGACTTCCATTTTTCAAAAGGTCTAGCTTTCATCGGCATTCAAACTAGTTTTAGGTATACCTTTTCAAGAGACTCGCAACAACATCGCATCGTAATTAGGCCTTGTTACGCTTATAACTCAACATACACATTGGTACATCATTTTCGCTATTTTTTTAGGGAATCGGTTTAGTAATTGAGTGATCATTACATTTAGGTGTGCATAGGAGCGTTCCTTGATAAATACGATTGCATAACACTACATCTAGGAAACATTGTGGTATAGTTCAAACATCACCTTGAGCAACTTGCACAAACCATACACTTAGGGGATGCACTAGCTACATACAAAATGTATGCCAATAATGCCAAAAATCGTAAAAATGGCAGCCAAATCAAATGAGCATGATATAGGAGAAAACCCTTTTAACACCTTCCCATTTAGTGGCCACAATTTAGCACCTCTCGTTTCTCAAGTCAAATATATGGAGGTGTTAATTGATCATAGTGGAGAAGAGTTATACTCTTCTAGAGAAAAACAAAGGTTAGACCTAAATAGATTTGATGAAATCCTATATTATAATAAAGATCAAGTACAAGTAAGATTCTTAGAATTAGGAGCTAAACTTACGCACAAGCTCGAAGAAAAACAAAGGTCATTAACCCTAACCTAGGAGAGTAATGATTCATCTTAGACATAGATAACCCTTTTGATGTGGGATATGCTTCCACTTTTAGGCAACATAAGGTTGTTTTTGAAGGTGAACCATCATGAAAACCTCACTTTAAAGCTTCACGTAAAGTGAAATCGAGCGTAAAGCTTCCTCCTCCAAATTTTTATGAAGAATAGGACCCCCTAGTTGAGAAGTAAATCCTCCTAAAACAGATCTTGAAGTTGAGTCGAAACTAAACCTAGGTTCTTCAAGAAGAAACTTATAAAAAGAAAAAGACCAAAAAAAAAAATTAACGAGTTTCAATTTGATCCACATACAGACTATACCTTTAAAGCAACTCAGGTGCAAAGGCCAATGTTTCCTACTAAGGAGCAACTCATTCAGGAGGAGTTGAAATCTATGAAAGATACACTTACTACATTACAACAGGGAAATGTAGGCCAAAATAGAAAATATTTGTATGAAGAACTATGTCCTTACCCCTTTGATAAGGACATGTTACAACAACCTTTCCCAAAACACTTTACCATTCCCAAGTTTGATAAGTATAAGTGAAAAATTGATCCTCGTGATCATATAAAATACTTTTACATGGCTTGCCAAGAGGTCGCATATATATAATTTCTTAATACGAATTTTTCCTCATATCCTAGCAAATTGTGGGATTGGAATGGTTCTATAAAGCATACCCAAGGGATCGACATAACGTGGCCCACATTAGCGGAGAAATTTTTAAGGCATTACTCCTATAATATGGAAATCAACATCACAATGAACAATCTATGCAATACAAAACAAAAACCTAATGAGACATTGCAGGATTTTTACAAGGATGGCGTGGGTCACACGATCGTTTTCCTTGTGCATTATCAAAAACAGGTAGTGAGCATATTTGTTCCCAACTTATACCCCCGAAATAGCCTTTCACTTACAAATACATTGTGGCTCAAACTTTGAAGAAGTCATAGAGTAAGGGAACGCTTAAACTCGTCACTAAAAACAAACATGAAGCCAAATCCATAGACAAAACTAAATTCTTCAATAAGAATAAGCATGTTGTGTGTGATGGCATTACATACCCAAGATATTCTAAGCCGTATAGACAGTGGCCCCTTTTAAAGCTTTTTTTGCAAGGACCTTATCTCAAATCACCTACTAAACGTGTGATTACATCCTTAACAGAGTCCTTATCTACCATCCTAAAACAATTGGATGATGTAAAAATGGTGGAATATCCAACTACAATAGTACCATACCCAAGAGGATGCTCCAAAACCAGTTTGGTTCAAAGATCATGAATATTACAACTTTCACCATGTTAAAGGACACAAAATGGATAGATGTCTGAGATTGCGCCATTATATCCAAGACCTCATTGAAGAAGGAAATATCATTGTGGATTCTCCCCCTGAGTCCGGAAAGGTCCAAATGAAAAAATGGGTATTTACAAGGAACCTTTTCCTAACCATGTAGATAAAAAGAAAAGAAAACCAGATCAAGGGAAAACCTCCAATGACTATAGGGTTTCTTCCTATGTTTACCCTACAAATTATAGTCCTTATGATTCCTTGATTGGATGTATTAGCTCATCTAATGAACAAATCAACACCATTCGGATTTTAGAAAAGAGTGCGCATAAATCGGGACAAGACGTGCTCGCTTAGTTATACTGATCCATGCCTATCCCTCAAGAAGGTCGTATAATTTAATAGATCGAGTTAGAGAGAAAAAACCTGCTAGGATATCTATTCTTGATCTCCTTAAGATCTCTAATGCCCATAAGAATATATTGTACAAGAATTTGCAAAATTCAGGGATTTCTATAGATCTAGATCCTACGAACCTTCAATTCATGATTGTGTGCCTCGACACAAATGATCATATTACTTTTGATCATACCGCAAACCCCATAACAACGGGGAGCATAACTTACTCTTGTATCTCAAAGTGGTGGTTACCTATCGTAAAATCAAAAGAGTACTTGTAGATGGGGGATCTGGTCTAAATATTTGCACATCAAGCTGGTCAAGAAGTTAATCCGTTCGTAAAGCAGAGTAGTCAGGTGCTAAGACTATCATAATAACAGTATGACAATGAAGAAATAGAGTCGTGGCGAGGACTATAGTGGTTCCCATGGAGGTAGGACCAATGTGTCATGACACAATGTTCCATGTCCTTGACTTGGACCTTCCATACAACATGCTCTTAGGGAACCCATGGATCCATGCCATGCAAGCTATTTCATCAAATTTTCATCAATGCATCAAGTTATGTCATGAAGGTTAGGTGGTTACCATTTTGGGCGACCTGAACCATTCACACATTGTTGTGTATTTCTTTCTACATTTCAGCTTTCTATATGGATTGTATAATGAACTAAACAACCCAATAATATAATTGAATGTCTTAATCATGAAGGAAAGATCATTAAGAATACCTGTAACATCTAGTAATGAACTTTGATTTCTACAATCTACATTTATGTTTGTTGTTCCAAGACTTGTTGTCCACTCAAAATTCCCACTCTTGAGAAAGTGAAAATTCAAAATTTTGAGTTTAAGTGTCTTCTCTGTTGTCTTGAAAATGTTAAAAGTCGTGAAATTGAGAAAATTTGCGTTTTTGGGTCATTTTGTGTGTTTTTCGGGCCTGTCGGACATTTTTGTCCCGCATGTCCCAAGTTCAAAAGTGCACTGCTCCCGATCGGCCGATTTCCCGAAGTTTGTCTTTTTGGGCCCATCGAAACTTTTGTCCCAAATGTCCCAAGTCAAATTGTGCAAGTTGTTCCATTTTGGCGAAACACCCAAACCGCGTACTGCGCTTTCACGTCCCAAGTGTCCCAAGTTCAATCGGGAAAGTTGTTCCATTTTCGGCCGATTCACCCGAACCATGTACTTCGCGCTTTCGCGTCCCAAATGTCCCAAACTCTTCCGGACCCATTGTCACCTTTTCGTCCGATCCGGCCGAGCCGCGTGTTTCGCGCATTCGCGTCTCACATGTCCCAAATGAACCAAGTGCCATTCATGCTTATTTTTCCCGCTCTACCCGAATATCATGCTTATTCAAATTGGTAGGTATGTATTAAATGCACATTCATTGTCTTTCTCTCTCCTAATCGGCTATATAATGGGCATACCCCCTTTGCATTTTTCACAATGCTTCCATACTATCCTTTGCTTCGAACCTTGCAATCTAAAAACACTCGCACGTGTATCCCTTTCCTCTGTATTTCCTTCCGAGTCTAGTTTGCGTCTGTCTTCTCGAGTTACTATCAATATGAAGATCAAATTTCGGGGACAAGAACAAATCTCGCCACTAGAATGCTGTTCACAATATTGGGGGACAGTGAAGCTCGTCATCTTGATTTCAATGATTTTGGGCAAGGATGGCAGATGTAAACCCTACACCAATGGCGCAGATGATTCACGATAGTGGTTTGGCTTTTGCTTTGGAGGTTTCCCAATCTCAAGTGCAATGTGCCGACTACAAAGGCTTTCATGCGGAGCTCACTTCGACCCTAATTCAAGCGAATTAACCAATGTACATGGGCAACTCATCGCCAAGGCTGGATGCTTTGCCGCCATTAGATCGCTTTCCGAGGATCCCGAAATGGATAATGCCATAGTTGTTTCCCGGGATCAAGCATGTGCCCTGTTTAATCAAGACAACGACAAATACAAGGCGCGGGTGGCAAAGTCATGGCTTAAAACCCTAAGAAGGAACGTCTCATCTATCCAAGACTCTCTTCCGAGCAGATTTCAATGAAGAGTTGTCATATTTCATAATCCTACTAGCTCGGGTTATGGGCTTACCTTCTACTAACGAGTTCCATTTCTGGATGTGCCCGCTCATCAGCATGGTGTGCGAGGGAACTCAAAATATCAACTGGGTGGAAATCATCAAAGCATGAATTTGGCGAGTAGGCATGCCCAATGTACAAACAAACAAAGAAGTTCTACATGACTTCGTGCACTGATGTATACTGGCGGCATCAAGGTAATGGTTTGGTTTTTCTTACATTGATGCCCACAAGGATGATCATGTATATGCCTACGCCCGCAATTCACTCGGAGATCAGCAATCACAATTTCAAAAGGGTAAATGATGCTTTCGCCATGTACGTGGTCGAGTGCTTGAGGGTGACACTGCTAGAAGGTTTTTGATGAAGCCATGAATCGATATCGCACTACGGTGCTTATTTTATCCAATTCAGAAAATTCTCTTATATCAAAGCTTCTTTGGCTATGAGAGCACTCCTTTGAGGCTTCCCATGTTCTGCAGGTGACAAGATGGCTTTGATAGAGGTATGTAGGCAATTAGACAAATTGCAGAACCCTGTAGAGACAAGAAGATTTCTCGGTTTGCATTTTCCCATCTCTTTGGGAAACTACACTTGTTAAATAAACCACAGGACTTACAGAACATAGAAACATCCTGGTTCCTATCATTTGTTCATTTCTTCAAGCCAAGAACTGCTTCGACTTGAAGAAGTTCATTGAAACAGTAACATCAAGATAATCTATCATCATAGAGGCGAGATACGAAGACTACTAGCCCAGTGGACGCATGCGAGATGATTTTGAAACTAGAAGGAGGCACTATGGTAGGTTCTCTTTGTAATTGATCCAAGAACTCGCTTTATGCAAGTTCTGAAGGACTCAGAGGATGAAAATTCTGATCTATACTCATATGAGTATGACAATGTGGTTAAGCACACTCCTTGGAGGACATGGATTGGAACAGGGGAAAGAGAAAGATGATCTAGCCGAGATCCTTGCTCTAGTCTTAGTCAGGACTAAGGTCTAGTTTGACAGGAAAGTTCGAGAGCTCAGAAGGCACTCAGGAGAATCCTCTTCTAAGGATGTTTCAACACCAAGGAGGGAAGCATCGACTCCCATATCAGACACACCTGTGCAAACCCCTCCTGCCTCATCAACGCAAGGACCTGCAGCTTCCACTCCTTCTTCATCTACTCAAGTGTAGCAGAAGAAACTCAAAGAGGCTAAAAAAGGAGCTGTGGAAATAGATCTTCAAAGAAAGCGGGTAGAAGTGCCTTTGGGACCAGAGAACATCATTGTTCTTAGTGAAAGTGAAGAGAGTGAAATGCCAACCCCTGCAAATGCTCCTGAAGATCCAATGGATAGAGATAAGGAAGTCCAGAGCACTGAACTTCCAAGTGCTATTGATTCTTCTGCAGCAATTGTCTCCAATGCCCCACTCACATCTCAACTTGAGACCACAGCCGTGCAAACCTTGAGCGTCATGAGCTCTATGTCTCTTGGTCCTCTTGCCCCTCCCCGCCGCTTCCTCTTCCTTTTTTGCGTGGGTTCAACCTTTTGTTGACAGTAGTGAAAGAGGAAATCTTCCTCTCTGAGCTCGGGGCAAAATTTTGATGTTGTGGCGGCCATGTTAGGCACTACTCCTTCTCGTGCTAAGAAAGCCGAGAAGAAACTCAAAGAGGCTAAGAAGGAGCACCGTGGAAAAGATCCTCAAAGAAAGTAGGTAGAAGTGCTTTGGGACCGAGAGAACATCATTGTTCTCGGTGAAAGTGAAGAGAGTGAAATGCCAACCTCTGCAAATGCTACTCTTTGAAGATCCAACGGATAGAGATAAGGAAGTCAGAGCACCAAATTCCAAGTGCTATTGATTCTTTCGCATCAATTGTCTCAGCGCCCCACTCACATCTCAACTTGAGACCACACTGTTCAAACCTGAAGAGCGTCATGAGCTCTATGTCTCTTAGTCCTCTTGCCCCTCCTGCGCTTCCTCTTCCTCTTTTGCGTGGGTTCAACCTTTTGTTGACAGTAGAAAGAGGAAATCTTCCTCTCGGAGCTCAGGGCCAAATTTTGATGTTGTGGTAGCCATGTTGGGCACTACTCCTTCTCGTGCCAAGAAAGCCAGAACCACCTCCAGGATCGTGTCTGATGCTCAAGGTCAGCAATTCCTGGAGATTGCTAAGCCTACGGTGGAAAAATCAGAGCAGGACTTGCAGGCATCTGACTTAGAACTCTCAAGAATTCCAATGGGAGAGTCTACTCCTGAAGGTGAGATCCACAACCTCCAAGAAACGGTCACAAGAGTCATTGGGAGGGTAGAGAAAGGGCAGCAAACTATTGAACAGTTGGAGGAACAAGCCCAGATTCTCACAAGTTTTATCAAATCTCTTTTGTCTAAGGACAAAGTTTTGGACCCTACCCCATTGACTACTCTTCCACCACCTATAATTTTGAGCCAAGATGAAGTACGAGTATCAAAGATATGCACAAGTATTCTCGTCTATGGCGAGCTATGGAGGCCATGGTGGAAGATATGCTTGTTGCAGGATTGAACTTCATCGATGAAGCTTTCAAACTCCATGGAAAGGTGAATAATTTGCAGCAGTAAGTTCTCCTCCACTATCAGGTCATAGATAAAGAGCTCAAACTCGAGCGGTTGCATAGTAGACCTCCGTCTCATGGGACAGATGCAGAGGATGAGAACATTTTATTGACAAATAAGGTTTTTGATGATGTAAAGGATAATCACAAAGTCACGGGTTTGCGGCGTGGAGTGGAAGATCAAAGTCTTGGAGGAGGCTTTGGGAGAGTCAAGAATAGGCGGCGGAAGCGTAGGGTGAAGCTTTCAAGACCTTTGGTTGTATCATCTTTCAAAGATATACATTGTCATCTTCTGAGGATGAAACTTACTGGTTTGCCCCTTTCCTTGCAAGAAATCAAAGCTCAATTCAGAGCTTTTGTCAAAGATAATCTATTCAAGGAAAGCTCCATTTCCAAAGAGAAAATGAAGGAAATCTGCTCTCTTCAATCTGCCATTGAAGAAGCAAATAAAGATTATCATACTCATGTCGAGTTTGATAAAGAAATGGAGAAGTGTCTTGGATTTTGGGGTCAGTCTACAGCCAACACGTCAGTTCCCCGTGGCAGAGACATAGCCGAGGCATTGAAGAGATTTAGGCAGCGAATTTTGAAGTCAGTGGGTCCCTCCCAGTCTTAACCACCTATCTTCTTCTCTGTTTTCTTCTCTTCCTTTCTAATTCTTTTTCTCGAATTCATTGTAATTAGTTGAGGTATTGCGATTGGCAATCCTTAACTAATCTTTAGTTAAAAAAGAAGTAGTTCTGACAAAGAGTAACCGATTTGTAAGCTATATAATGGCCTCTCCACGCCATTTTGAAAAGGAGGAAGAACTTGGTTTATTTTCTGAAAGTGTAAATAGATCATAAAGAAATCAATACAGAAGGGCTTTCCATTCTTTGTCTATCTGATCTCTGTTATCCCTAAGCTTTCATTTATTTTTTGTGAAGATCATTTGTCTCTAGTTTGTTAGTCTTGCCGATTGCATACTCTCCAACTTTGCAAGCATGGTGATCTTGTATAACCAAGAAGGAACTTTGTGTCCTTGATTAATGAATCTGTGTTATGTTAAGAAACTTTGTGTTCTAGCAGATGTTATTTACAGAACTTTGTGTCTTTAAATTCCATCTTATTTATACGATACAAGTGATCTTGTTTCAATTCACTGTAACTTCACATACATAAAGAATTACTCTGTTATCTATAATTCTGCATGTTGCCTTTCTGCTCATTCTCATATTCTCATTCCTCAGTCCTTTTGTAATTGATGATCTTTATAGAAAACACTTTCGTAATATCCAAGTTCAACCAGAAAATCATGTTTTGTATATTTGTAAATAGGTTCGTTTCTGAATAAGGGAACCTCTCCCATTAAAGAGGAGGGACTTCTTGTCCCCTGACTGTTGCTCTTCGTAAAGTCCTATTTGATGACCAATAGTTTTGGCGACTCACTGGGGAAAATCATATTCCAGTTCTGTAATTTTTGATCATCCTTTGATCTGACGACTCTGCGTTTTACTCGAGGGAGAAGGGCCCTTCGTATTGAAGATTCTTAGTTTCAACTTTTGGAGCAGCAGGGTTTTCCTTTCCCTTCAACAAGAAATAGAAGGACTCGTTGAAAAGCACTCCACCTATTCAAGATAGAATTCCTACGGTGGTATTCCTTGAGCGCCTAGTCCTAATCTTCGAGCTTTGATTCTTGCTAGTGTGCAGTTCCTCTCCAAGCCGTTTTTCCAAGAATGGTGGTACCATAGCCCTAAGGTCATCGTGTCGGGCCCCTTGCTCTTCCTCAGCCTTTGCATGACTTACCCAGAGGTAACCCAAGAACTTCCCTAAATTCAAAGGCGATGGTAAAGTACATCTCGATGAACACATCGCAGCCTTCATAGTTGCATGTGGAGTTCGGGAGTTGAACACGAAGACGTGTCCGTGAGACTGTTTGTTGAGACTTTACAAGATAATGTTGTTGATTGGTTCTATCACCTTCCTACTGTACTATCACTATCACTAGGCAGGACACCATGAGAACTAGGTTTGAAAAGCTGTTTCAAACCAGCGGAAGATGTGCATGCCTTGCTAGCCCAAATCTCTCGGATAAAGAAAGATTCACAGAGCCCATGAGAGAATTTGTGGCCCAATTCAACAAAGCTAATTAATAAAATTCCGGTAAATACTCGGCCTGTTGATCAAATCCAAAAATGTTTCTTCCTAAATGCCCAATCACCTGAAGTTAGTTATGCGCTAAGAAGGGCTAATCTTGCAACATTGACTGAAGATCAAACTCTTGTTGTTAGTGTCGAGGATGATTTAATCATGTCAGGGAAGTTGAGGAGAGACCCTCCCAAATCTAAGTTTGTTGCTTCCTCCTCTTCCACCCCTGGACCTAATACTGATCCATTAGTTCAAAAACTTGCGAATGATCTCATTGCTATAAAGAAACAATTGGCTCAGCATGCTCCTTATGCAGACGTTCCAAGGAGAAATTTTCAGCCCAGAAATCATTTGCCTGCTTCTCAAACAAGATTAGCACTTGAAGGACCTCCTGTTAAAGTTCCTGTCAATGCTACCTGTGAAGTTGAGGAACCAGAGGATGATGAGGATAATGAAGCTTGTGAGGAATTGGTGGAAGAAGTTGATGATGAAGCAGATGAACTTGAGGGATCTTGAGTTAATTTCTTCACCACTGAGGGCATTGATGATGGAGATGATTATGATGAAGTGGTAGCAGACATGAATAGTGAATAATTTGCTGTCATGACTCGAGAGTAGACAAATCAGAGGGAGAAAGTGATGCAGCCCCCCAAGAAATCTAAGGAGTAGCCGGCAACTATCCCTGTAATTGCAAAAAGAGGATCTCCTATCCCCACTTCATCTACACCAAAGGTGAGTCCTGTCAATCCTGCTATTAAAGTTACTTCTTTTTCCCCTAAAGTTGATAAACCTAGGATCTCAAATGATGATGGCCCGTCCACTTCTGGGTCTTTTGATATTATTGATCACCTGAAAAAGACTAAGGTTCAAATCTCAGAGGCTGAGTATTATCAAACCCATCCCAAAGCTTTTGCCAAAATGATTCAATTTGTTAATTCCCATTCTAAGACCACCTCTAAAGGCCTTTTACCCACTCCTTCTGCACCACAACCTAGTCTGGTAGCTGCTATCACCTCACCTAATGACAAAATTAAACCATTTTATGTAACACTTCTTATAGCTGGTCATAGGCTCAGTAATTGTGTCATTGACTCAGGAGCCTCAGATAATGTGATGCCTGCTAAAGTAGCTCATGCTTTAGGCTTGACCCTCACACGCACTTATGGATCTTGTTACTCTATGGAGAGTAAGGAAGTGCCCCTGGTCGGAAGAATTAAAGATGCACAAGTGGCTTTTGCTGCTTTTCCTGAAAAGAGAGTTTTGGCTACCATCTTAGTAGCAGATATTCCTCCTTCATACGGGATGTTGCTAAGTAGGAACTTCTGTAAGGATGTGGGTGGAGAAATTCAAATGGATTGGTCACATGCACTCGTACCTGTTAATGGACAAATGAAGAAGTTGATGCCTGAGAAGCAATCTGAGTATATTGTACAAAAAACGGATGATCCTAAAGCACAAATACTCTATGAGGATATGGGTCATGGAAACTACATGATTATGTCCCCTGATGAAATCCAACTTCCCAAAGTGTCACCTAAAGATCCTAATGGTGTTTGGATTTTAGAGTTTGATGAAAGTTGTTCCTCGGCTTGTTCTCACTGGTTTTGGAGTGGTGTCCCTACTTGGTGTCCCCTGAAGGAAGCCTACATCCTTTTTCATTCAAGTTGCAGTTCGAAAATACTAATAATACAGCAGAGTATGAGGCTCTCATTCTTGGACTGCAAGTGGCCAAAGAACAAGGTGTAAAGAATCTTCTGGCTCGTGGTGATGCAGAATTGATTGTAAAGCAAGTTAGAAGCCTTTTCCAGGTAAAAAATGGAAGGTTGAAACATTACCGGAATCAAGTTTGGGATTCCATTGAATTTCTTGATGCTTTCTCCATCGAAGCAATACCTAGGGAGAAAAACAAGCAGGGGCTAATTCACTAAGCGAGTCTCGGTGGTCACTATCGATTCCTCATCCTGACTTCTCTCAGGATAAGTTCACCATTGAGATGGTCCATCGGCCTAGTGTACCTGATAATACCAATAACTGGAAAGTTTTCAATGATGATCAACACTTGCTTTCTTTCCTTGAACTCAAGGGTAATTTTGAATGCTGTATTTTGAAGGAAGTGACAACCTGCCTCGTGAAAGCGTGTCCTCTGATGAAGCAGTCACCCAAGGAGAAGAAAAGGATCAGGATGGGTGCATTAAACTCAAAGGAAACAAGATTCCTAAAGGATTGGTGAGTTTGGAGGAACTATTTGATAAACATGATAGGTATGTGAAGTCTAGAGCTTCCACTGGACCTCAACAATCAGCTGAGTATGACAAGATTGATATTGGGAATTCTACTGATCCTAAGCTCGTGAACATTGGAAAATGTTGCACAGCAGATGAAAGGAAGAAAGCAATTGATCTTTTAAAGAGGTATAAAGATGTTCTTGCTTACTCTTATGAAGATTTGAAAGCTTTCAAACCAAAAGATATGCAGCATTTTATTCCACTCAAGCCTAGAATCAAGCCTTTTAAGCAGAAACAGAGGCAATACAACCCCAAAATAGCTGACACCATCTTTCAGGAAATTCAGAAGTTGTTGAAGGCCAAAATCATTTTTCCCATTCACCATTCAACATGGATTGCAAATATTGTGCCTGTTAGGAAGAAAAATGGTGAGATCCGCATTTGTGTTGATTTCAGGAACCTAAATCAGCTTCCTTGAAAGATAATTATCCTTTGCCTATGATGGATCGGTATTGCAATCGTGTAATAGGATCTGAAATGTTATCTATGCTTGATGGATTCTCGGGATATAATCGGGTAGAGGTTGATACTGTAGATCAACAAAATAGTTTTCACTACTCCTTAGGTACCTTTTCTTACAAGAGAATGCCTTTTGGGCTCATTAATGCTTTGGTGCCACTTTTAGAGAGCTATGGATCCGCTTTGGAAGTTTGAAAGGGAAGTGTATTGTCATATACCTTGACGACCTGACCATGTTTTCTAAAACAAGGGCGAGATCATTTTGATCACCTGGAGACAGTTCTGCTAAGATGCAGAGAGCATGGGATTTCTTTGAATCCTAAAAAATCTGTCTTTTGTGTCACAGAGGGAAAACTATTAGGGCACATTGTCTCCAAAGATGGTATTAAGATTGATCCTGAACGAGTACAAGCTATCCAGCAAATTCCTCTCCCAACCAGCAAAAAGGGCGTGCACTCTTTCTTTGGTAAGATCAATTTTTTAAGAAGGTTCATCCCTGATTTTGCAGAGTTAACTTTGAATATTTCTCAGATGATGAAAGGGAAACAAATGTTTGGTTGGTCTTCTGAAGGAAAGGAATCCTTTGAAGGTATCAAAGAGCTATCGCTAAAACTCCTGTTTTAGCCTGTCCTGATTTCAGCAAAGATTTTATTATCTATTGCTATGCCACAGATAATACCTTGGCTCTTGTTTTGACTCAAGAAGACTCTAACGAGCATGAACTCCCAATTGCGTTCATGAGCTATATTCTGAAAGATCATGAGTTAAAATACACCATGATGGAGAAACATGCTTTTGTAGTGGTCAAAGTTGTTAGCGAGTTTCATTTTTACATCCTCAATTCTCATCCCATGGTGTTGGTTCAGATACATAATGTTAAGTCAATTCTCACACAACAAGAATTTGGATCCAAGAGAGGAAACTAGGTTGCTAAGGTCCAAGAATATGACATTGACATCAAACCGACCAAGCTAGTTCGTGGAAAAGGTCTTTGTGAGCTCATTCTTTGAAGGAGCTAAGCATGAATTCTTGGAGAACAAAGTTGGCCTTCCTACCATTCTATTCCTTAGCTCGGTTGATGAATGGTATGCGACATTGCCCATTTTCTCACCTATGGGGATTGCCCCTCTCATTTAAGCGCCAAAGAAAAGAGGACTGACATTAGAATTGAGGTCGATGCAATATGTGTTGTGGGAAAACGCCTTGTTCAAACGTGGATTAGATGGAAGATTTTTGGAATGTGTGGACAAGGAATAGCAAAGAGAAAGTTGCTCTCACTTTTCATGATCAGGCATGTGGAGGGCACTATTCATCAACGGTCACTGCTCACAAGATACTTTGTGGAGGATATTACTGGCCTTCCTTGTTCAGAGATGCATCCAAGTGGGTTGATAAATGTGAGGCTTGTCAGACCTTCGTGGGAAGACCCAAATTGGCCTCTTTGCCTCTTAAGCCAGTTGTAATTGAAGAACCTTTTCAACAGTGGGGTTTGGACTTCATTGGAACACTTAATCCCGCTTCTAGTGCTGGTCATACTCATGTGTTAACTGCCACGGACTATTTCACCAAATGGGTGGAAGCTATTCCAGTTAAGAGTACTACTTCTGAAGTGGTATGCAGCTTCATCAAAGAGAACATCTTGGTAAGGTATGGTGTACCTAACAAGATTGTGACAGATAATGCTTCGAATTTCTCTTCAACTGAGATAATGGATTTTTGCTATGGGTATGGCATTTCTTTGGCTCACTCCTCAGACTACTATCCTCAGGGAAATGGGCAAGCAGAATCCACTAATAAAAATTTGGTGACTATTATAAGGAAATTAGTCAATGAGTCTCAACGAAACTGGCACAAGAAGCTCTATGATGCTCTTTGGGTAGACAGGATTACACCAAAGAGAGCTATTGGAATGTCTCCTTTTCAAGTGGTATATGGAGTAGAAGCTCAATCGAAGAATAAGTGGAGCTTCCAGCCTTGCATCTAATGAAGGCCATTGAAGATACTAGTTTCAGTGATGCTTTGGATAAGAGAATTATGTACCTTCACAAACTGAATGAGGACAGATTGGAGGTTGCTGATAGGATATTTGTTCACCAGTAGAAGGTAAAGGTCCTGTTTGACAAGAAAGCTAGGTTCAGAGATTTCCAAGTTGGAGACACTGTGTTGTTATGGGATAAAAGGCATGAACCTCGTGGCAGCCATGGCAAGTTCGATTCCCTTTGGCTCGGACCTTTCAAGATCAGACACTTTGCTAGTAAGAATTCCTTTTATCTTGATTACATGGATGGTTCTCCTCTCCCACTTCCTTATAGTGGGTAGTACCTTAAGTTGTTCAAGTCTTAGGTGATTAGGGAGTCCTTTGTATATTCTGTACAACATTTTTGTTTTTCTTTCCTTTTTGTTTTGGTGTGTTGTCCTCTGTATTGGTCTACTTTTTGACTCCGTGGCCCAATGGATAAGGTATCGGGTCCGCTTCCCCAAGTTTTTCTAAGTTCTTACCTTCTCCCATTCCTTGAATTTATGCCAAGTCATCCCGAAGGAGCCACATTTGTTGTCCACTCAAAATTCCCGCTCTTGAGAAAGTGAAAATTCAAAATTTTGAGTTTAAGTGTCTCTCTGTTGTCTTGAAAATGTTAAAAGTCGTGAAATTGAGAAAATCTGTTTTTGGGTCATTTTGTGTGTTTTTCGGGCTGCCGGCATTTTTGTCCGCGTGTCCCAAGTTCAAAAGTGCGCTCTGTTCCCTATCGGCCGATTTCCCCGAAGTTTGTCTTTTTCGGGCCCGTCGAAACTTTTGTCCCAAATGTCCCAAGTCAAATTGTGCAAGTTGTTCCATTTTGGCGAAACACCCGAATCTGCAGACTTGGCGCTTTCGATCCCAAGTGTCCCAAGTTCAATTGGGCAAGTTGTTCCATTTTCGGCCGATTCACCCGAACCGCGTACTTCGCGCTTTCACGTCCCAAATGTCCCAAACTCTTCCGGACCCATTGTCACCTTTTCGCCCGAATCGGCCGAGCCGCGTGTTTCGCGCATTCGCATCTCACATGTCCCAAATGAACCAAGTGCCATTCATGCTTATTTTTCCCGCTCTACCTGAATATCATGCTTATTCAAATTGGTAGGTATGTATTAAATGTGCATTCATTGTTTTTCTCTCTCCTAATCGGCTATATAACGAGCATACCCCCTTTGCATTTTTCACATTGCTTCCATGCTATCCTTTGCTCGAACCCTTACAATCTAAAAACCTGCGCGTGTATCCCTTTCCTCTGTATTTCCTTCCCGAGTCTAGTTTGCGTCTCTGTCCTCCGAGTTACTATCAATATGAAGATCAAATTTCAGGGACAAGAACAAATCTCGCCACTAGAATCTACCGTTCACAATATTGGGGACAGTGAAGCTCGTCATCTTGATTTCAGTGATTTTTGGGCAAGGATGGCAGATGCAAACCCTACACCAATGGTGCGAGATGATTCACACGGCAGGTGGTTTGGCTTTTGCTAGAGGTTTCCCAATCTCGGTGCAATGTGCTGATACAGTGCTTTCATGCGGAGCTCACTTCGACCCTGATTCGAGTGAATTAACCAATGTACACGGGGAACTCATTGCCAAGCTAGATGCTACTACCATTAGCACTGCACTGAGGATCCCAGAAATGGATAATGCCATAGTTGTTTCCCAGGATCAAGCACAGGCCCTGTTTAATCAAGACAACGACAAATACAAGGCGCGGGTGGCAAAGTCATGGCTTAAAAACCCTAAGAAGGGAGCGTCTCATCTATCCAAGACTCTCTTCCGAGCAGATTTCAATGAAGAGTTGTCAGATTTCATAATCCTACTAGCTCGGGTTATGGGCTTACCTTCTACTAACGAGTTCCATTTCTGGATGTGCCCGCTCATCAGCATGGTGTGCGAGGGAACTCAAAATATCAACTGGGTGGAAATCATCAGCATGAATTTGGTGGAGCAGTTGTCCA
Organism: Taxus wallichiana var. yunnanensis; assembly: GCA_018340775.1. Lineage (NCBI taxonomy): Eukaryota > Viridiplantae > Streptophyta > Pinopsida > Cupressales > Taxaceae > Taxus > Taxus wallichiana. The sequence continues at coordinate 795,443,117 of CM031244.1, read as the reverse complement.
ATGTACAACAAACAAAGAAGTTCTACATGACTTCGTACCTGATGTATACTCTGGCGGCATCAAGGCAATGGTTTGGTTTTTCTTACATTGATGCCCACAAGGATGATCTCGTATATGCCTCATCGCCATGATTCACTCGGAGATCAGCAATCACAATTTCAAAAGGGTAAATGATGCTTTCACCATGTACGTGGTCAGCCGTTTGAGGTGACACTGCTAGAAGGTTTTCTGATGAAGCCATGAATCTGATATCGCACTACGGTGCTTATTTTATCCAATTCAGAAAATTCTCTTATATCAGGCTTGCTGGCTATGAGAGCACTCCTTTGAGGCTTCCCATGTTCTGCAGTGACAAGATGGCTTTGATAGAGGTATGCAGGCAATTAGACAAATTACACAGAACCTGCAGAGACAAGAAGATTTCTGGTTTGCATTTTCCCATCTCTTTGGGAAACTACACTTGTAAAATAGCCCTGGATGCACAGAACATAGAAAGAGCCCTGGTTCCTATCACTGTTCATTTCTTCAAGCCAAGAACCTGCTTCGACTTGAAGAAGTTCATTGAAATGGAACATCAAGATAATCTATCATCATAGGGCGAATCTGAAGACTCTTGGGTGGCCGTCATGCGAGATAATTTTGAAGCTAGAAGGAGGCACTATGGTAGGTTCTCTCTGCAATTGATCCAAGAACTCGGCTTGTACCAAGTTCTGAAGGACTCCGGGATGACAATTCTGATCTATACTCATATGAGTATGAAAATTTGGCTAAGCACACTCCTTGGAGGACTTGGATTGGAACAAGAAAGAGAAAGATGATCTAGCCGAGATCCTTGCTCCAGCCTTAGTCGGGACTAAGGTCCGGTTTGACAGAAATATCGAGAGCTCGAAGGCACTCGGGAGAATCCTCTTCTAAGGATGTTTCAACACCAAGGAGGGAAGCATCGACTCCCATATCGAGACACACTGTGCAAACCCTCCTACCTCATCAACGCAAGGACCTGCAGCTTCCACTCCTTCTTCATCTACTCAAGTGTACGAGAGAAGAAACTCAAAGAGGCTAAAAAGGAGCCTGTGGAAATAGATCTTCAAAGAAAGCAGGTAGAAGTGCCTTTGGGACCGAGAGAACATCATTGTTCTTAGTGAAAGTGAAGAGAGTGAAATGCCAACCCCGCAAATGCCTCAAGATCCAATGGATAGAGATAAGGAAGTCCAGAGCATTGAACTTCCAAGTGCTATTGATTCTTCGCAACAATTGTCTCCAATGCCCCACTCACATCTCAACTTGAGACCCACTGCAAACCTTGAGCGTCATGAGCTCTATGTCTCTTGGTCCTCTTGCCCCTCCCGCCGCTTCCTCTTCCTTTTTTGCGTGGGTTCAACCTTTTTGTTGACAGTAGAAAGAGGAAATCTTCCTCTCTGAGCTCTGGGGAAAATTTTGATGTTGTGGCGGCCATGTTAGGCACTACTCCTTCTCGTCTAAGAAAGCCGAACCACCTCCGGATCGTGTCCGATGCTCAAGGTCAGCAATTCCCGGAGATTGCTAAGCCTACACGGTGGAAAAATCGAGCAGTCTTGCGCAGCATCCGACTTAGAACTCTCAAGAATTCCAATGGGAGAGTCTACTTGAAGGTGAGATCCACAACCTCCAAGAAACGGTCACAAGAGTCATTGGGAGGCTAGAGAAAGGGCAGCAAACTATTGAATAGTTGGAGGAACAAGCCTGATTCTCACGTGTTTTGTCAAATCTCTTTTTCTAAGGACAAAGTTTTGGACCCTACCCCATTGACTACTCTTCCACCACCTATAATTTTGAGCCAAGATGAAGTGCATGAGTATCAAAGATATGCACAAGTATTCTGTCTATGGCGAGCTATGGAGGCCATGGTGGAAGATATGCTTGTTAGCAGATTGAACTTCATCGATGAAGCTTTCAAACTCCACGGAAAGGTGTACAATTTGCAATGAAGTTCTCCTCCACTATCGGGGTCATAGATAAAGAGCTCAAACTGGAGCCAGATGCATAGTAGACCTCCGTCTCATGGGACAGACAGATGAGAACATTTTATTGACAAATAAGGTTTTTGATGATGCAAAGGATAATCACAAAGTCCGGGTTTACAGCGTGGAGTGGAAGATCAAAGTCTTGGAGGAGGCTTTGGGAGAGTCAAGAATAGTTTGGCGGAAGGGTGAAGCTTTCAAGACACTGGTCAGATCGCTTTCAAAGATATACATTGTCATCTTCAGGATGAAACTTCTAGTGTGCCCCTTTCCTTCGCAAGAAATCAAAGCTCAATTTGAGCTTTTTCAAAGATAATCTATTCAAGGAAAGCTCCATTTCCAAAGAGAAAATGAAGGAAATCTGCTCTCTTCAATCGCCATGAAGAAGCAAATAAAGATTATCATACTCATGTCGAGTTTGATAAAGAAATGGAGAAGTGTCTTGGATTTTGGGGTCAATCTACAGCCAACACGTCGGTTCCCCGTGGTATGAGACATAGCCGAGGCATTGAAGAGATTTAGGCAGCGAATTTTTAAGTCGGTGGGTCCCTCCCGGTCTTAACCACTGTCTTCCTCTCTGTTTTCTTCTCTTCCTTTCTAATTCTTTTCTCGAATTCATTGTAATTAGTTGAGGTATTGCATTGGCAATCCTTAACTAATCTTTAGTTAAAAGAAGTAAGTTACAAAGAGTAACTGATTTGTAAGCTATATAATGGCCTCTCCACGCCATTTTGAAAAGGAGGAAGAACTTGGTTTATTTTCTCGAAAGTGTAAATAGATCATAAAGAAATAAATACGAGAAGGACTTTCCATTCTTTGTCTATCTCGATCTCTCAAGTTATCCCTAAGCTTTCATTTATTTTTGTGAAGATCATTTGTCTCTAGTTTGTTAGTCTTGCCGATTGCATACTCTCCAACTTTGCAAGCATGGTGATCTTGAATAACCAAGAAGGAACTTTGTGTCCTTGATTAATGAATCGTGTTATGTTAAGAAACTTTGTGTTCTAGCAGATGTTATTTACAGTAACTTTGTGTCTTTAAATTCCATCTTATTTATACGAGACAAGTGATCTTGTTTCAATTCATCAGAATTTCGCATACATAAAGAATTACTCTGTTATCTATAATTCTGCATGTTTCCTTTTTGCTCATTCTCATATTCTCATTCCTCAGTCCTTTTGTAATTGATGATCTTTATAGAAAACACTTTCGTAATATCCAAGTTCAACCAGAAAATCATGTTTTGTATATTTGTAAATAGGTTCGTTTCTGAATAAGGGAACCTCTCCCATTAAAGAGGAGGGACTTCTTGTCCCCTGACTGTTGCTCTTCGTAAAGTCCTATTTGACGACCAACAAGACTCATCATTTCATTTATTTTAGTTGGATGTCTTCATCCAAATAACAAGTATGCCCTTTGGGGCCTTGTGTTATTTTGCCGAAGATAGTCAAGAAATTGTAGCTTATGTGATCTCTGTTATTTTGTAACAAAGACACATAGCTGCAAATTTCATGTAATCATTAATTAATTCAAGAATAATATTGTTCAAAGAAAATCCCTAGCTTAAGTATACTTGACCAATGCTATCCATCAGTAATGAAGTTTCAAGTTTCCCATTTTTGCACAAGTGTAAAATTGTCAACACCTACAAAATGGAGAAAGTGTGGACACCGGGAGGTTCAGAAAGCGCAACACAAACCCAAGTTCCACCAATGCATGGAGGGAAAGTTCCACACCTGCAACACAAACCCGAAATTCTAACAATCTTCACTCCTATAAGCACAACACACCAACCCCGCAATGAAGATGAAATATGCACAGAGCACCCTATTTCAATGAAATCTTAAAGAGACATGGTAATCATACAAAGGTTAAAACAACTAACAAAAACACAATTTTTATTGCTCATGATGTATACACACTACATTGCATGTGGAGAGAGGCATGAAGCAATTACAAAGATTTGGGAAATCTTAAAGCCCGGGAATAAATGGGGTGTATGGGAAAAGAAGGTGATCAACCTCTTTCTTGTGCAACCCCTTACAATATTTACGTAAGAACTTTTAGGAGAGGAGAGGAGGGAAATAAATCTCGAAATTGATCTAAAACCCATAAAAATACATTGTTTAATTTGGTATGAGTGCTTGAATATTTGCAAAAATATCTCGATCTATTAATGGAATTTCCTTGTGTAAGAAGGAATTGGCTATTATTACACCTAGTTCTAGTCTAGCTCCTCGTAGTTTCATGATTACTTATTATTCAACCTACCTCCATTAATGACCTTGACCTACCGCTACATTTCTTTCGATTTTGAGAGGTCTAGAATCCCCGCGATCCGAATTTTCATATTTCTATACCGAGGATCCCAAAATTACATTTCCAATGACTATGATTTTGTAAAAACAAGAGAGTATGAAAGAATATATTACAATCTTTGTTTTGCATCCTTCACTAGGTTTCACCTTTATCTGAATTTTTGATAATTTGTTTTATCATCACCATTGAATTGTACACTCAATATACTTTTCAGCAAGTACAAATTTGCTAAAAATGGTTTAAAATTTCTCAACTTATGATGGTTTGAAATTGGGGCATGGTTTGGGCTCCTAAGATGCACCTAGCTAATATCACATACCACCGAGCTAGTTTATCACTACCGATTTGGTCGCTTCATTGAATGCAATTCATCGAGTTGGCTCAGCGCAGGTTCATCTTCCAATGCTCCAACTCGGTGCTCAAACCCTCTCCAAGCGTGCCATGTCATCTCCTCCTCCTACAGCGACACACTTTTCCACATGGCTCAGTGGTCAATGTTAGTCGACAGTTATTTGATTTAAGTTGAACTGGTCGGAGTCAATGTTTTAGGGTTTCGAACCCACGTACTTCAGACAGAGCTCGACTGTTATTTTTGAATCTTACGTCCTCCAACCCACTCCACCTCCAAACGCATCCACTTCCGAAATCCAAATTTTTTAGAATTTGGGCTCCGACCTTTTCGAAACTCGCCAGCTTTCCGATTCGGAACTCCACGCTGCCAATGTCTGAAGAAACTCGACCACGCTCCCTAAAAGACTCAACATCTGAAGTCCAATACTTCATGCCTTCCTCCAACGACTCGAGCTCGATTCCCTGAGCACATATCGCCATCCACCTTTCAAAACATGTTGAGTTCGAACCCCAATTTCTTCTACAACTCGCTGGCTTCGACTACTCGTCGGTCGATCTTCCTTCATCTTGCACATATCTCCTTCACGGTGCACGAGACCCTTCCTTTCTTCTATGATCCTGATAACTTAGCATCTCCTGATGCGATGCATTCTCCTGGCTGAGCCTGGGGAGCTCGTCCCTTCTACTTCTGCGAAAAAACTTTGCCTCTTCACAGGCCTCACCTCAGCGTCGTTTCTTGGTTCATAGTGAGCCCGAGTTCCATTATGACCGACCCCATGGTCAGTCCGCTAACTGAGCCAGGATATTTGAGCTCGATTCGATACTATGTAGTTTTTTCATGCCGATTATCTCGCCATTCACGAGTCCTCCACCCTTGTGTTTCATCATTCCTAGGTCTCCTGACGAGTCACCTATTCAAGCCTTAGCCTCAAGCCATTTCATTTGCCTGTTGTATAGTGTTCAGCCTTTCCTGAGCCTACACATAATCTGCCAAGCTCCACCCTCAGACCTTCCAACTATCTCGTTGTCCCGCGACCTATAACCTGGTTGATAGCCTGCTCGAATTGGTCCTAGAAGTAGCTGCTATTGTTCGCCCATCACTCATTCCACATTCCACGAACAACCTTAGTGACGCAAAACCGCTCATTGACCTACTCTACATGAACCAAGCCGGTGGCCTGGGTCGACCTGAGTCAACGTGAGGTTGCCCCTCTCAATGCAATATGCAAGCTTGCTGAGTAGCTCGGCAAGCTCCTTTTAGCTCGGTGGCCCTTTGAGTTCAAGAATACAAATTTTAGCTCCTGAGACTTACTTTGGAATTTTATTTGATTTTTCTCGATCCGAGAGATTCATAAGGGCTTAGTATGGGGAACATTTAGGCTCGACATAATTTCACCGATTTTTTCTCATTCTCGTCCGATGTGGGCAAGGGTTTGCCAATTTTCCGTGAGAAAATATTGTCAACAATTTGGTGACTCGGGGACATATTCTTGCTAGATGTCTCCGTAGAGTATCCTTAGCATTTCCATTACGCATGAGTCACTAAATACCTCCAACCGATTCCAAACCCTATTGAATTTATACCCCAAAGATAGCTCTGCATATCGTTGAGCGTGAACTGTTCCACCGCTTGCACTCTCAATTTTTATAAGAAAGTTTTAAAAATAATATTTGTGAGAGTAGAAAATTGTCTTGACTTGAGATCTTCACCGGTTACCATCCACAACCTATTCGTGAGACCGAAATGATCTGTCCCAAACTCCGATTCTACCAAGTATGAAACACACAATTGATGATTGTTCGACATGTATTGCACATTGCATATTTTGAATAAGACAATTCTTAATTTTTACATCATGGAACTCTATTATAACTTGATTTTGTTTTCTTCAAGGTTCCACTTTGCGACATGTTGCTTAAGGCTATAGTTGTTGACTTTATGACCATGAAGGCACACCTAGAATTTCACCTATGGCTGATCTTGAAGGACTCGAAGGATGGAAAGTTACTAAAATATGTCCTTAATCATGATTTTAGTTGCTCTGGATTTTTTTTCTCTTGAACTCTGTAGAATCAAGCTTCCACAAGTATTAACCTCTTCTGCATGTGGGAGGCTTACTAAAACATCAATGTACTGTGCTATATCAAAATGAAACAAAAGCTATGTATAAAATATCAAATCATAAATGTACAAGTATACATGCATAGTTTTCCGAGCACTTGTGATGCTGAAAACAAACCTACACCTACCCTACACTAACCATAGGTAGAGAAGATTTCAAACAAATCTTGACATCGATAGTGCAAAGTAGCTTCCGTTTCTCAATAATAGCAGTCATGGTGATGATTTGACATTAGACATGGTGAACAAAAGTGTGAAAAAATGACATAGACCCAATTTGCCACATGAATCCTCAAAGTATTAATCGAACAGGAAGAAAATATATCCCCTGAATGATCTACATGATGCTCCCGAAGGGGATGTATCTCGATGTATTCGATCCTTCGGAAGGTGAAATTCAAACACACCATCGAGTTGGCTCATGCAGTTCATCTTCCAATGCTCCAACTCGGTGCTCAAACCCTCTCCAAGCGTGCCATGTCATCTCTCCTCCTACTACAAATGACACACTTTTCCACATGGCTCGGTGGTCAATGTTAGTCGACAATTATTTGATTTAAGTTGAATTGGTGAGTCAATGTTTTAGGTTTGAACCCACGTACTTTGAGACAGAGCTCGACAGTTATTTTTGAATCTTACGTCCTCCAACCCACTCCACCTCCAAACGCATCCACTTCCGAAATCAAATTTTTTAGAATTTGGGCTCCGACCTTTTCGAAACTCGCCAGCCTTTCCGATTCGGAACTCCACACTGCCAATGTCGAAGAAACTCGACCACGCTCCCTAAAAGACTCAACATCTCGAAGTCCAATACTTCATGCCTTCCTCCAACGACTCGAGCTCGATTCCCGAGCACATATCGCCATCCACCTTTCAAAACATGTTGAGTTCGAACCCCAATTTCTTCTACAACTCGCTGGCTTCGACTACTCATTGGTCGATCTTCCTTCATCTTGCACATATCTCCTTCACGGTGCATCAGATCCTTCCTTTCTTCTATGATCCTGATAACTTAGCATCTCCTGATGCGATGCATTCTCCAGCTGAGCCCGGGAGCTCGTCCCTTCTACCTCTGCGAAAAAACTTCGCCTCTTCACAGGCCTCACCTCAGCGTCGTTTCTTGGTTCATAAGTGACCCGAGTTCCATTATGACCGACCCCATGGTCAGTCCGCTAACCGAGCCACGATATTTGAGCTCGATTCGATACTTTGTAGTTTTTTCATGCCGATTATCTCGCCAATCACGAGTCCTCCACACTTGTGTTTCATCATTCCTAGGTCTCCCGACGAGTCACCTATTCAAGCCTTAGCCTCAAGCCATTTCATGAGCTATGTTGTATAGTGTTCAGCCTTTCCTGAGCCTACACATAATCTCGCAAGCTCCACCCTCTTAGACCTTCCAACTATCTCTGTTGTTGTCCGCGACCTACAACCCGGTTGATATCGCCTCGAATTGGTCCTAGAAGTAGCTGATATTGTTCGCCCATCACTCATTCCACATTCCACGAACTACCTTAGTGACGTAAAACCACTCATTGACCTACTCTACATGAACCAAGCCGGTGGCCTGGGTCGACCGAGTCAACGTGAGCTTGCCCCTCTCAATGCAATATGCAAGCTTGTTGAGTTGCTCGGCAAGCTCCTTTTAGCTCTAAGTGGCCCTTTGAGTTCAAGAATAAAAATTTTGACTCCCGAGACTTACTTTGGAATTTTATTTGATTTTTCTCGATCCAAGAGATTCATAAGGGCTTAGTATGGGGAACATTTAGGCTCGATATAATTTCACCGATTTTTTCTCATTCTCGCCCGATGTGGGCAAGGGTTTGCCAATTTTTCATGTGAGGAAAATATTGTCAACAATTTGGTGACTCATGGGGACATATTCCTGCTAGATGTTTTGTATCAGACGTATTTTAGCATTTCCATTAGGCACGAGTCACTAAATACCTCCAACCGATTCCAAACCCTATTGAATTTATACCCAAAGATAGCCTACATATCATTGAGCATGAACTATTCCTTGCTTGCACTCTCAATTTTTATAAGAAAATATTAAAAATAATATTTGTGAGAGTAGAAAATTGTCTTGACTTGAGATCTTCCCTGTTACCCTCCACAACCTATTCGTGAGAATGAAATGGACTATCCGAAACCTAATTCTACCAAGTATGAAACACACAAGTGATGATTGTTCGCATGTATGTACACGTTGCATATTTTTGAATAAGAGAATTCTCTAATTTTTACATCATGGAACTCTATTATAACTTGATTTTTGTTTTCTTATTAAAGTTCCACTTGCGACATGTTGCGTAAGGCTATAGTTGTTGACTTTATGATCATGAAGGTACACCTAGAATTTCACTTGTGGCTGATCTTGAAGGACTCGAAGGATGGAAAGTTACTAAAATATGTCCTTAATCATGATTTTATTTTCTCTGATTTGTTTTCTCTTGAAGTATGCAACTATTTCCCATAAGTATGAACCTCTTTTACATGTGGGAGGCTTACTAAAACATCAATGTACTATGCTATATCAAAATGAAACAAAAACTATGTACAAAATATCAAATCATACATGTCCAAGTATACATACATAGTTTTCCTAAGCACTTGTGATGTTGAAAACAAACCTACACCTACCCTACACTAACCATATGCGAGAAAAGATTTCAAACAAATCCTGACATCGATAGTACAAAGTAGCTTCCATTTCTCAATAATAGTAGTCATGGTGATGATATGACACTAGACATGGCTAAACAAAAGTGTGAAAAAATGACATAGACCCAATTTTCCACTTGAATTCTCAAGGTATTAACTAAACACAAGACAAATAAATCCCCAAAATGATCTACATGATTATCCTGAAGGGGATGTATCTAATGTATCGATCCTGGGACGGTGAAATTCATCCCCATGTTCGGAAGATAACATGGCTGATTCACATAATAACTGGTTCTAGATCTAATGAAGCCAAATATTTGATAGGGCATGGAATGGTTCACCGAATGTGCTCGTTGTTCTTAGTTTGAAATTTGATAAGAAAGTATTGATGCGAATTTCTTTCTCGCACTCTTTTTCTTTGTTGGCAATGGGAACTCCTCCTTGTTTAACATGTTTATAGGAAGATTAAATTCCTCTAGTTTTGGCTCAAGAGTACCCTTGTGAAATGCGAGGCTCTGGTTATTAAACACTCTCCTCTATGACAACATGATCTTGTGCTTAGAAGGTGGATGAAGGAGGAGAAAATGTTGTGATTTCCATGGGCTCCTCTTCATTAAATCAATCCTCCAAGTCGATGTGATAATCTACCTCTTCAATGTTCTATCATTCGGCTTAACCTCTTGCATGGTATTCTCTTTATTTGCATCTTTCTCACCATGGTTACCTTCATCCCCGAGCATGAAGTTTAAGAGTTCAAACTTATCCCCAAAATCATAAATTTGGGAGAATGAAGTGGGAAGGGGCTGAAACCTCTTGTGTACCTTGTATTACATTTGAGGCCTCCAATACTATATTTCCATTCTCCATAGCATGGAAATTCTCTTCTTATTTTGGATTTGGAGTTGTTCCTTCTTCCGCTTCTCGCTGATTTTGAATATTAAGGTGGACCAACAGTTCCTACAAATAGAGTTCCATTATGGACACTACACTCGAATACCCTTATTTTTGAACCTCTTACAAATGTCCTTGCTCTATTACTACTGAAAATTTTGTTTTCACCACCTTCTCTTCTACCGAAGCCTCTTGTGAAGGCTTGACCAAGAGAGGAATTTTTTTCAATTCCAAATGTTAGAGCAAAGCTCACCAATTTTTTTATCATTTTTTCTTTTATTAGCTCTTCTCCTTTCTTCTCCTCTTGACTAATTTTTATATTTCATTCCCAAATGGATTTGGGGAAGTGAGAGAAATTGTGGGTGGGACCTCAATAGATATTTTCAATGTTGGTGGTGGAGATGGTGGAAGAGGTTTACAAATTTTCTCCTGTAGAGGGGATGGTTTCTTAGAAGGGAAAAGTGTAGAGATACTTGAGATGAGATGGAAGGATAGAAGATGAATAAGGGGATTCCATACTAGGAATATTCAAAGTAATAAACTTGGAAACTCTAGTGTGAGTTGAAATTAAATTTATTGGGGTGAAGGAAAAGGATGGTGAGATGGTAATGCAAGGGTCTCATATATATAAGGTTGACTTACATAATGTTCAATATCTCTAATCCATCCTTCTAGTTTGGGTAAAGCATCCCAACCATGGATCTTAGTTTCTCTTATGGGATAAGATAACATGGAAAGGGACCTTCCTATAGTAAAGGGTCCTGAATCTAATTTTGAAAGCCATCATTTGGGATGAATCCCTAGATTGCACCATACTTTCCATCATCTTGAGGATCTTCATTTATAATTTTGTATCTTTAGGAGAAGAATTTCCTCCAATATCTACATTTCCTTACTCATCAATAGATATGTAGTCTACCATAGAGCCAAAATGATTCATGTTTTTCTCGTTGGGATATGTCCACTAATGAATTTCATCATAGTATGGATTTGGAGATGGTTGGTAGTACCCGGAAATGAATTTTACAACTCCGAAGGAGGTTCGCATTGATATGGCTTGTGCCTTAAATGAGAATCCCATTAGGAAAATGAAGCCATGAGTGCAAGGCTTCGTGAAAAGAGGAAAATGGAAGGTTTTCAAAGAAATATGAATGAGATGGATGGAGATGAAATAAAATGTCTTCTTCTTATAGAGTGCATTTTTATCTAGACTAATTGTAAGTTTTGCTTGCATGTGTGTCTCTTAAGGCCAAAATTCCACTAAGTGTATAACAATTGGATGAGATCAATGAATTCCAAAATACATACCTTGAAGAGCTCAAAAAATGAATGTGGGGGACTGATTCAGTTTGAATAATCTCTTAAACCCTAAGTTACAACAATCTTTGAAATTCCAAAATGAGGAACCTCGAAAATTACAAATCTCTAAAATCTGAAACCCGAAATTAAAAAAATCTAAAATTTTGAAAATGAGAACTTTTAAAATATAAGGAAACCCTTTTGAATTTTAGCACCCGATCTATCATCTAGTGAATTTTGAGCTCATTTTGCACATGTTAAGCCCTCCAAAAGTGATTTTGGACTTTGGCCATGCAACAACAAAGAAACCTCGAAATCCAAAAATTCCAACTCCCAAATTCAAAATGCAAGGAAACCTCCAAAAATTACTTCTTGTTTGAACTTGGCTTCAATGTGATGATATTTTCTAATAGAACAACTTGTTAAAAATGGAAACTTGACTTCTTGTAGTTGTCCCCATGGACCACAGGGAAGGTTAGGCGTGCAAAAATTGTTCATGCATAGAAGTAATCACAACATCCCATGAATGGCTCGAGTTTGAATGGGGAATTCGGCATGATTGCACAACATTGAACTATCCTGAGTGTGGGACATTGCGAAATGGGATAGCTCTCTCAGGAGAAGGTCGGTTCTTGCTCCAAGATATGATGGTTTAAAATTAGGTTATGGTTTTACAGGCTCCTAACTACTAACTACTCTAACTAACTACCCTAATGTAGGAAAAACAACTCACTAATGTTTTGCTTCATTCTCCAATCCCAGACTGGGAATTTCTCCTCTAAAAAAGAGGAAGACCTATGGCCAACATTCCTAAAATTAATACAAAAGATGGAAATGTTCATATTGGATCTCCACGATCAACATCCTCATGGCTCGAGAAGAGTCGGATGGAAGTGCACAATGTTTTCTCGGTGGGATTGATGCACATTCTCGCACGACAGTCAAACTATCCTAGATCCGGGACAAGGTCATTGGGTTGATGAATAAGAAGATCTCCAATGGCATGAGCTATTACCCTCAACACTTCAAACCTCCCAGTTCAGAACTCAAAATCTAAATCGGGAGTTTCACTCTGAAGTCCAAAATTCATACAGGTAAGCCTTAGGTTCAAAGTTTTTCATATCTAACCCTAGGTCTCCATTTGGCTAGATGTAGCATAGTCTTCCCATAAAGCCAAGGACCCCCATTAATGGTGTTGAGATATTCATCCTCCCTGTCAAACTGGAACAAGAAAGCTTGTTCTACAGTATTCAGCCTTTCTAAGGCTGCACATAATCCGTAAAGCTCCACCCTTTGACAATTCTAACTATCTCATTGTTTCGCGACCTACAACCAAAGGTTATAGCCTACTCTAATTGGTCCTTTCAGTAGCTGATATGGTTCGGCCATGACTCATTCCATTCATTCCATGAACTACCTCAGCGATGCCAAACCGCTCATTGACCTACTGTAGACGCACCATTGCCATCCTGAGCCAACGTGATCTCGCTTCCATCTCAATGCAATGTGTCCAAAACTTACTGAGTAGCTTGAGGAGATCCTTTTAGATCGATTCAAAATGACTACCACCGAGATGCCTCCAATAGGAGCCCATTTCCTTCTAGCCCAGGCTCTAACAAGATCAACATTTGGTCTAATACCCACAAATCTTCCACAAAGAGAGAGCCCATATCTATTTTCTGCCCTTTTAACTAGATCCTCTAGAAAAAAAATGGTACATTCATCATTTGTCCAGATCGGGTTCAAGGGAGGAAGGGGAGGGCCGGATCGACACATACCAGAGATACTTATTTTTCCTATGAGGAAAAAATTGTCACATGGCCCAAGATGTCGAGAGATATTATCAGCCTCAACATCTCCATCCAGGATCCCTCAAAATTTTGAAATCCCTTTTCCCACTCCTCCTACTCTTCATTTCCATCCATATTATCTTTATTAATATGTAATGATAATAAAGTAAATTCACACAATCACTACATATTAAAATTGTGAGAGAAAACTAGATCATTCTCGATGCAACTGTTCTTTCCAAACATTCGATACTCAAGTACATTACAAATTATGAAGCAAAAAGAGAAGAGTTCCAAAATGAATTTTTCACATTAAGTGTGGGCGGTATGTTATCATGGGAAAATTTTAGTGGCGAATATTCGTAATATGGTGAATATTCCATTTTTGAAAATTTTGAAAAGGTGAATTTTTTTGGCACGGTCGGTGTATATTACATGACTGTTCACCTAAAAATTACACTTTAATTTTTTTTTAGGTTCGGAGTGGAAAATGTGCCCCATTACCCTTGAAAAATATCCCCTATATAAACATAGATTATTCGCACATTAAGGTAGAACACTTCTACTTCACATTTTTCAACAATATGATATATCCCATATAGTATTATAGACGCACAACAAGGAGGGGCAAGTTATTTATTTGTGCTAGATATGAATGATGCATATGTGCATGGATTCAAGGAGGGTTTATTAGAATGACAAGGAGATCATTCTATTGTAGATCCTTTGACACATAGTAAACGAATGATTAAAGAGTTTGTTGGCAAGTCTACCAGCGACATGGAGATTTTTTCGATGAGCAAGAAGAGGGAATGGTTTGAGAGGCTCTGCAGACACGATTATTATCTTTTGTAGGCAATGATATTTCTTTGTCGCCGCGCATGAGAAAATCGATTGGCGTGTGTCAGCCACAAACCCGATGGCGCACGCCAAAAACCGTAATGACATTAGGATTGATATGAGGTTTAGCCCTTGTTGAATCTTTGCATTTTTATCTCCAGTGAAATTTCTAATCTAACCTCGGGTCGGCGAGGTTATGCCCGTTGCGCCGACGTCACGAACCTCGATGACGCCACGTCAATAGACCTCGGTGATGCGCGTCGGCAATAAGCGTAATGATGTGCATCATCGAGGTCTATTGGCGTGCGTCGCGAGCTGGGCCCTGATTTTCCTATCGTAAACACGGTGATGCGCGTTAACGAACTCGGTGACATGTGTCAGATGCATCTCGATTCAACCGTAATGACGACTCCCATCGTGAGTCTCACTTTCCACCTCGTTGTTTTCATCCAAGTTAGATGAGCGTCACTCAAGAAAAAGGTCTGTTGACATACATGCGTCATCCACAGGCTCGCTGAAATAAGATCCTATTGGCACCTCCGCACCATCAATGAGGGTTATTTGTTCCACGTGTGACCTTGACAAATAGTTGGCATCAACATCCTCATGGCACGCTGGACAAGGAGGTACAATTCTGCAACAAGATATCGAGGTCATTGGGTTGATGATAAGCATATCTCCAATGGCACGCATGACAAAGAGTTTGTTGATGCACGAGGTAAGAGTTCAAATTTTTGATGAGAAAGCAGAGAGTGGAGGACC
The DNA here is from genome assembly GCA_018340775.1 of Taxus wallichiana var. yunnanensis. Classification (NCBI taxonomy): domain Eukaryota; kingdom Viridiplantae; phylum Streptophyta; class Pinopsida; order Cupressales; family Taxaceae; genus Taxus; species Taxus wallichiana. Next base: position 795,428,076 of record CM031244.1, on the reverse strand, counting down.
CCATTAATGGTGTTGAGATATTCATCCTCCTTGTAGATCGCGCGACAGGATATTTTTGCTTTAACATGCGTCAATGCTTTTTTGATCCTGGCGCGGCAAAATCTCCCGTCGCATGTCTGCAGCTTTCCTTTTATCGCAAAGCACTTGACAATCAGTGAATTTTTTTCATACAACCCCAAAAATTCACCTTCTCGCGAAACCGACTTCCTGGGGATATTCTCCAGGGTATTCTCCACCTCCGATTTCCAAGAGGTCTCTTAAAATGAACCCGATTATCATCAAATGTTTATGTAGATTGTATCTAGGTTTTATTTTTAATATGATTTCCCATTCATTTTATTTTGTAATATTACAAAATAAAATGAATAAGGAAATCATATCTAGGTTTTATAGTTGTCAAATTTTACAAGTGGCTGAAATAAATTATGTTAGGAAGAAGAGATATTTGACGGACAAACACCATGGAATGTTGAATATTGAGGTGAATAATACACAAATAAAGTGATAAAATTCATAAGCAACATGAAACATAATGGGTTGGTTTTAGAAGATGAATTAGCCCCAAATTTTAATTATGATACATTGGGTGCTAAAAAACAAGAACTTGATATAATAATTTCATATTATAATCAACATCAAAATAACATCCCATTACTCATGATAGTTGAAGGAACAATGGGAACATGAAAATCCTATCTTATTGGTGCAATTCACGTCAAACCATTTTTGATGCATCATTCCTAGAATATTTTCCTTTTTATGACTTTTAACAATAAGAGTTGCACCATTTAATATTGGTTCCTCGACTATCCATTCACAACTTTGAATCCTATTACAATGTTTTAGAATTAGAAGGATCAATAATAACAACATTCCAATAAGAGATCTCCCACACAATACTTATATTGATCGATGAAAGAGATTCAATGGAAACATTTTTCTAGAAAAAATAGACTCTAGATTTTTTCAAGCATTCCCTTAAAACCGAAACGTCTAATTTGGTAGTGTTTAAACTATTTTGGTAAGAGATTTGGGGTAACTCCCTCCTATTACTAATAAACCACCATATAATAGTAAAATACATGGAACATTGTTATTAGAAGTATTCATGGAAATTGTAACATTGGAAAAGGTATTTAGACAAGAAGGGGAAAATAAAGACAAAAACCTTCTCAACAACTTCTAACTACTAAGCGAGGATGTGATTATGAAATTGGATGATTGGATGTTGTTAATGATTATAAAAATGCATCTAATGTGAGTGGGAAGGATTCACATGGAGTTATAGGTGGCATTTACCCTTACATCCATGGCGGCAACAGAGAAAACCGGGAAAAGGTCAATCCAAATCCTAATAATGGCCATAGCTCGGGAGTAAATAGAGATGCAATGGTGTTGTGGACACGAGAGAAAAGGCAGATGTAACCCTCTCCAAAATACATATTCCTTGAGATCTCTTTGGAGGAGATGTGTGGGGATTTTGTTTGTTTTGGTGAAGGAACAATACTGCTAATAACATGATGGAAGGAAAGAAGAAGCCTAAAATCCCTATCAGTAGGGTTTCCTCCCCTATCTGCACCGAAGGAATATTTTACCCAAATATCATTTAAGGAGGTCTTACAAAAGAATATAGAGTTCAAAACAATTAGACCACCGAGAGAAACCCATGTGTAACCTTTGGAGATGAAGTCCTCAAAATAGAGTCATTTTATCAAGATCATGCCTTGATTTTTAGATTCATAGACTCGACCTATCCTATCGATGTTACATGAATCGATCTCGACCATTGGATTCACTTCTAGAGTGAAGGTTAGATCTCTACCCCTATGCTAAGGAATTTTTATTGTTGCTTTTGAATCCATAGCTGATAAGGATATCATTTCTAAACAACTTTGGGTCTGCCAACAAAGATACCTTATTTTAAAACCTTGGTTCCCATCATTTAACCCTCTCACTTAATATTTATTTTGTAAACTGATCTGGATCAGATTACCCCACCTACCTCTTTAATTTTGGGATCAAAATTGTCTGATATCCATAGGAAATACCTTGGGAAGTATCATTAACATTGACTCCCAAACCTCTGATTTCACACATATAACCTATGCAAGAATTCTTGTTGAGGTTGATACTTCAAAGGATCTTCCAGCTCATATTGAGCTAAAGGTGAAAAATCAAATTTGGATTCAGATTTGGAATATGTAGGTATGACTCTTAGATGCGGGAGATGTTAATATTTGGGATATTCTGCCGCTAATTGCGAGATGGTAAAATGTAAAAATGAGAATGCTAACTGGTGGAAAAATTCCCTCCCAAAACATTTGGTATTTGAACCTAAGGACATCCATGTTCCTGATACTAAGGAGGAAGTCATGATGAAAACAATCCCCAAAAACTCTTTGAGAGAAATCACAGAGCATGAAAACAAGGAATCATCTACGGATGAAACTCGGAGGACCGAGAAACACTGAAACAAATGCATCTAGAGTGGCTAAGGATAATCCCCTTGATCTCCTTGTTTAAAGAATACATATCACCGATAGTAGATCTTGAATTTTTTAATCCTCTACAAAAAGCTTCGATGAATTGATTATGGTTCAAAACAAGAAGAAACTTGTTCGCATATAAACAAGTGCTTGCCGAAGTTCTTGTATTATCGATGTATTTTTCTATTCTATTATTATTTGATGGTAGCTTTTGTAATTTTCTTGGCAGAATATTTTTTTCTTTTGGATTTATTGTATAATCCTCATTTTTATCACTTTTTGCTTTTGTACAATTGAAACATCTAGCTATTAAGCCTTTTTGTACAAGTGTATAGTCCATTTCAAAAACTATTTGCCAATAATAAAAAAATGATTATAAAAATGTTGCATTAGAAAAATATTGCAATGAAGAATTCAATAATAATATTCATGTGGTTATGACAAAGAGTAACGTGAACAACCACAACAACAAAAAATTGCATTCATTGAAAAAACCTATTACATGTAGCATTGCAACTATAACAAGTACCATCAACACAATGAAAGGAGGTTTGAATGATGAAATTGATGTTGTATTATTAATTTCTAATGATGCAAGGATGATTTTAACATCCAATATCTCTTTAGAGGTAGTTCTTGTGAATAGATATCTGGTATATATTCAAAGCATAAAATATGTACCTAGTAGTAGTCCATCAAAACCACAAACATATGTAATGGTTGAATTTGATATTTACTTTAGAATACCATTTGAGGAAATAACTCCACATACCATCCCAATTACACCAATAAAAAGGGCACACACACATCAATTAACCTTATAGTTGGCATGGGCATTCATAGTACATAAATCCCAAGGTTTATCTCTTTCTAAGGTTATAGTTGATATTGAACAAAGGGAAACAATGGGGTTAACATTTTTGGCTATCTCTTGAGTAAATTCATTGCAAAGTATAATAATATTTCCATAATTTACATATGATTGCTATGAAAGGATGAATAAGGGAAAACTACTTTCAAAATGAAAGGAATAGGAAGAAATACTTAAGTCCTTAGAATATAAATAATGTCCCTATGTAACTCACATTTAATTCTATGATTTTGTCATTTCATGTGATGTACATTTCACATTTTAATTCATTTGAAAACTGCTTTATTTTTTTAACATGACATATTATGCTTACTGATAAAATATTTTTATCACCCATACTTATCATCTTAAGAGAAATGGTTCCCTCTTTCAACTCCTTTATGATGTCCCTTGTAAGATATTTGAGTTCGATTAAGAAATTTTTCTCATTTTATATGTTGTTGTTTATGACATTTTTACCGAAATGATTATTAGAAAATATTATTAAATGCATGAATTAAATCCCTCCTTCTTTTCCACATTTTTATGGAATAGGAACCTCATGAATCTTTGAGAGGTATAGTTCACAAGGAACCTATTCTAATGTCACACATATGGAATAGGAACGTCATGAACTATTTTATATTTTACTCACCACATTTTGATTTATGTTTATATCAACCTATGTAGGTAAAATATGTTGAGAGGTATAGTTCACGAGGTGCCTATTTTAGATGTGTGACATAAATGGAATAAGAGCCTTTCGAACTATAGCTCTTGTCATGTTTTACATATATTTATATAATATATATATGCTAGTTAATATTTTTATAAATGTATTTATATTAGTAGGATTGGAATTTTGAACCGTTATCTACCATGTTAAACTTCTCACCTTTTAGATGTTTTCTATCTTCGTGACATCATGAAGAAGAGAAAAATTTAAATGACTTTGTAAAAATGTTTAAATGATAATGTTTTGAGATGAAAGATGCAGTATTACATATTTAATTTGAAAAGGTAGTGTTGAAAATTTTTTTTAATTCATTTTTTGAGCAACCTCCACTAATCCTTGTTTTCTATGATGTTCTATTTTTCTTTATTTTTTTATAGTAACATTGATATTTTTAAGAAATTGATGATATTTTTGTTCGGAGTTATAAAGTTAGTCTATTTGAAGATTCAAACATCAAACATTAATATGATATTTGTATTCAATGAAATATTCTACTTTTAAATTTATTGGAATCCATCAGTATATTGAAAATAACACAAGACAATTAGAATTAAAAGGGGACTTGAAAAATCATGTCCCCCAAAATACTAAAGTGATAAATGACACATCCTTCATTTTTGGATGATTAAAATGACATGTTTAATTTAGAAAATTAATTGTTATGAACATTTTATTTGAATGATAAAAATGGAAAGCATATTATCATTATGTGGAATTTTGGTAATATGGAATAACTATTCTTTTGTTGACGTGATGTGAATGTAAGATCGGGGACACCAACATTAAAATGAGAGGAGGGCATCATCGGGAGATGTTGTCAAAATGCGATAAAAACTTGGAACAACGAAGGTAATTGAGAGATAGCAAACACCATGAGAAGGGGGTAACATTTACTTAGTTATGTGATGTAGAATTTCTTTGTGATATATTGTATTTTTTTATTTCTTGATATTGATATATGATGAGAAGATTACACCGATGTGACTAAATGCTACGAGTATAACCCAACCATCGTACATCGTTATTTAATGATTTTGTGGTTAATTGGTTTATTTATTTTTACAAGTATTTATTTTAATTAATGTGAGTTTATAAATGTAACAAAATGGATAGAAATGTTTTTTTGTTTGAATGATGATGGGGATTAATTTTTCGTTTTTGATTACATTCACTTTGTTTTATATTGGGAATAAGGCCTAACCTAGAATTGAGTTTTAGGACATGTGAGATAATTTATGAGTTTAATTTTTAAATTTAAATCCTAAATGTATTATGACTTAAATTCATTACAATCACATTGGATTTAGTAAACTTAGTGATATGCTATGTAATTAGGGGATAAACATTACTTAAATTTTTCATTAAAATAAAAAATTAGGTTTAATGCTAAGTCGATGGAGATAAGTATAAGTTTGTTGGAAAAGGTAAATTCATGAAAATGAATTAAAAGATTGATATTTGAATAAAACATGAGGTATGTGTGGAGGAGGAAAAGATAAGGATTTGTTAAAAGTTTGTGCAAATTCATGCAAATTAAATTATAGGGGAATATTCATTGATTTGGGATAAGTAAGAAAAGTGGAAGATAAGAAAACTAAATTTGGAGTTAAGTTGACTTGTGTGGAGATATGGGAAGTAGAAGAAGAGGTAAAAATAGTTGTAGAGAGAACCAATGAATCAATTAGTTAGTGAAGGAACTATTTTCCATGGTTTTTTCTCTTTGTATGCACATATGAGCTTTTTAAAATTAAACAGGAAGGATTTGATCTTGGGTAGTTTGTAACATATGATTTGGAAAGCGTTCACATGAAAGGGTTTTATCTTTTTATCTTTTTCTTAAAATATGAAGATATGAACTATAGTTTTGGTTAAATATAATGCATGAAAATTACCCATTTATAGGATTTCATTTTGAAAAATAATTTGTGAAGTTTCTACCCTATTAGTTATGCATTTGATTGTGGTTTTGTACTATTGTGGTATATTTTTGTGGAATTAATGGACTGTTGTGTCTTGTATTATTTTAGGAATAAAACACTGAAAACTGGGCCTATGCATTTTTGTTGTAGTCTGTAAAATACCCAAATCTAGACATGCAAGTTTTTGTATTTCAGATGTAAAATATGGTCTTCATTTTTGTATTTTAAATATGGAAAAATCTAGTTTGGTTTATATGTTTTGAGTATTTTTAAATGAGAAAATTGTTGTGTAGTTTTGGCATTTAAAATTGAAACTCCTATATTGATTGAACATTATTCTGAGGTTAAATGTGAAAAAATGGCCTTTGTGTTTTATTGTTGTAGTCTATAAAATACCCTTTTCCGGTAAACATGATTTTGTGATTTTTAAATGTGTAAGAATACCCTCTTGTTTCATCACGATTTTGTGAATTTTAAATGTGTAAAATGGCCTTTTGGGTGAGTATTGTTTTTTGAATTTTAAATGTGTAAAATACCCTTTCGGAATAATTATGATTTTATGAATTTTAAATGTGTGGAATACCCAACTTTGGGCATGAACATTTTTTAATTTTTAGTGCTTCAAATAACCTTAACAACCTGCACATTATAAGGGATTTGAAAATTCAACATACCCACATTTGGGTCTTCTCATTTTGATATGTTGGTTGTGCTATGTTGCATTGAATTCAAATGTTTACAAGAGTTTTAAATTTTCTCTTTCAATAAAATATGTATAAATATATGAGTTGTTTACAAGAGGTCGATATGATACTCTTTATGGTTGACCTAACTTATATGTCAAATTGTGTTTTTATTAAATCAACATTGATAGGGGTCTAGATATTTAGCATCATTAAGATGAGATTAGAACTTTTTTTGGACAATTATATTCTCCATATGGAAAAGGGTTATTGCATATTTAAAAATAAATAAACATTCTTTGTCGGTTTGGCCACATACCTATTTTTAGGACAACATGAAACCAAATCTTATAGTGGGAACTCAAACTAATTCTTAACTTACAAATGTAGAGAAAATTGTGAGTGAAATACATAGAGGATGATAAATAAATCATTTGTACACTTAGAAATGGTTTATTTATCTTAAAACAATGCAAGATAAGTGACAAATTCAAATATCTGGTTAAACCAAATTAATTTTGTAAAATATACAAAATGATTACAATTCTAGATATTTTTCATTGTTTCATGATTTGAGCATGAGGTCAAAATATGATGTTTTATGTTATCATCCTTAGAGAGAGTCAATTCTATTATCATACTCATAACAAATCTACAATCATGATAACATAAGTCCTCAACTTATTATAACACATTAAATAAATGTGAATGATAGTAAAAAGGATAAACCAACAAATGAAGGTTTTGTGGAAAAACACATTGTTAATTTAAACATTGTTTTGTGCATTAATAAACATGCTAAGAAATTTTTTTAAACGTTAAAAAAGAAAAAAATCCTTAAGATCATGTATAAATTCTAGTACGTTGTGAAAATCGTTCAAGTATACATGCATACGCTTACAGAGGGTAGTTCTCCTATGTTTAGAAGAATTCATAAACATGAATAGATGATAATTTTCCTTTATATTTATGAAATAAAAACACATTATAAATTATTTAACAATTTTTTTGGATGAGATAATTTTTGTTTAAAAAGTAGTCTATGATATAGTTCTTTTGTGAAAGATGAAAATCATAATGTTTTGTGTAAACTATATGATTAGCTTGCATTATCATAGCTATTAAACTTTAGCTAAAGTAATTTATCTAAATGTATACATTGTTTGTTCACTTATCCTTATTCTATACTAGTGATGAATCATTTTATGGTATTGGTTTCCATGATCTAATGATGTGATTTTTATTAGAATTTGTGTATATTAGACATGGTTCTCAATTTACTACCCTTTGTTGACAATTAATTATCTCAATCTGGCTTCTTTGGGAAGTTTATGGCCCTTCTCACTTCCGAAAGGTGTGCTAGGGAAAGGAAAATTTATATGATAGGAGGAGTATACCTCAGTTATGTTATCCCTCTAGTACAATTACACATTTGAGATGGACATGTACACTAGAACTTATGAAAGGAACTTATTAAAAAGAATGAGTTATGGTTTCTTTAAAATATTTGTACTAAGTTTATTATTATATTATGTTGTAATTGAGATAGGAATGATGTCTTACACTTTTATACAATATATGATGTAACTCGATAATTATCGTTGATTTATGAACTAATTAGATTGGTAAGACTTTTGTATGGAATAGTTTGATAATAATGTATAAATTTTAATTTGATATTGGTTCAATTATCGTATCAATGTCCGATTTAATTATGTGTGTGGAATATTATTATATGTTAATTATAATAATATCTTGTAAAAAAATATACTTTTAAATTTTGATAATGTATGAGAACGTTAAACGTCGGTATGAGAGAAATATTTTAACTAGGTCCTATACACTTGGATCCATTAAGTTCACTACACTAATAGCTTGCTAATTTCCAATAGTTATAATGGCTAGTAAAAGAACAAATCTCGATTGGGATTTAAAAATTATTCTTGAGAACAACAAGAAAAATTAGATCATATACTCACTTCCATTCATGAGACACTAAACCACATCACTACCTTAGAGAATAAGGTTTAGAAGAACCTGAGGTGGAAAGACAAGATGATTAGGAAAAAAATAATTCTAATAATGAAGAATAAAAATAATAAGGAATGAAGAAACCAATAAAGCATGAATGATGGCATAGATTTGAAGATATATAAAAACAATTAGTCCTCTTAACTTTGACAGAGCCACCCTTGGAGATGTTATTGAGTCTTTACTCGGTGATATGGAGAAGTACTTGAAATGATGGATTTCATGATGGAAATAAAAGAAATTTGGGGATATTTTTCATATGTCTAGTGAAGCTTTGTCATGGTGGGGAAATATAAATATTGAGCTTGAATTAGATATTTCTATCATATCCTAGGAATAGTTTAAGGGATTTTTACTAATGATGGTTACCGAAACTAAATTATGATCAAGAAATAAGTTTTCTAAGGGATGTGTCGGAGAGAAATGTTGGTGACTTGGTACTCATATGATTTCACCCATATTCTCAAAATGTACCTCAATACCGAGAAAGATGAAAAATTAAGAATTCAAAAGCTTATTCTTGGTCCAAATCCCACTATTGGTGGAGAGGTGGATGTTCATGAGACCTATCACTATGGATGTAATGTTTGAAAAAAAATCACATATGAACATAAAATGTATTGGGTATAAAATTTTATGGAAGAAAAGTAGAAAAAGTATTTGTATTATGCACCCCCTCTAGACACTAAGAAGCCTTAGTGGAAAAAGGACAATCAAAAAGGAAAGCAAGAAATAATTCTAATAAGAGGAATGAAAATACTGATTTTAATGAAAATAAAATAGAAATAAAAGGAATGATTGGAATATGTTTTACTTATGGAGGTGAGCATTATGAAAATTAATATCAAAGGAAAACTAAGAGAAATTTCAGGTGAAGAAATGTTTCAAATCATAGAGAGGAATTTCAATAAAGGATACATGATGTGATGAATAAGCGCTAACATGAACATTAGGCTACACGAATGGAATATTAGGGTATATTGTTTTATTTTTCATAACTATTTTCAAAGATAATGGTGCTATAAAATATTTTATTTTATAAATATTGTTATCTCAACTACCTAGGAGAGAAATATATATGGAAAAATTATGGAATGTACAATATATAAATAAGGTTGAGCTTAGGGTTAAAATGTAATTTGAGGAAGAGATGAAGCTCTACAAGAATTTTCTACTAAATAAAATTTGTACGTAGAACCTTTTAGTATCATATTATGTTATCCTTGGTGTAAGTTAGTTAGCTCAACATAAGGATAAGGTATATTGTTTCCCAAAGATAAGTATAATGCTTGGATGATAATTTGAATTCTACAATGATTCAATCCATAAAGAGAGAAATTAGTTTTAGATAGATATCAACTATGAACATGAATAATTTAATGATAAAAGGGTACATTTTGTATGCTATAAAGATATTAGACATGGTAGGAGAAGAAAATCCCCGATGGAGCAATATCCATTTATGTGGGACTATTAAAATGTCTTTCCTAGAGAAATTACATGGAATATAACCTAAAAGATAATTTGATTTATTTATCGATGTATTAACCGACACATACAATGGACCATATAGGATGACACATAACATATTTCTAAAGAAACATATAGGATGAATACTAATGAGCTAATGGATCTCAAAGATGAGTTTCATGAATTAATGGAAAATTGTTAATATGTATTATTGTTTCTCCTTATAGGGAGAACCTTTAATATTCGTGAAGAAGATGGATGGCGAGTTTAACATGCATGACATAGAGTGTGTGTATTATAGCTTACTAAATAAGGATCCAATAGTTGCGCCCTAGCGCACGTGAAGAGGATGTCAACACAAACATGGATGGTACCTATTTCCCTAAGTTTTGATGGTCTTTTTGACCAAATGAGAGGAGCCATTATATTGTCTAAGATAGATCTTTGGGAATTTTATCACTAGCTTAGAATCAAGGAGGAAGATATTCATAATCGACATTTAGTTCACCACTTTTTGGGTTTGCTAGGTTGTATAGACACTGAGATGATTTCACAATTTTTTAGTGTTTGGGTTGAACAATGCTCCTATCGCCTTCAAGAACTTAATAAACACTGTGTTCCTAACTTATCTTGACATCAATTTTTTTCTAGTTTTCCTTGAAAATATATTAATATATTCTTAGAATGAGGAGGAACATCATCATCATTTGAAATTAGTTTTAAAAAGCTTACAACAACACTAAAAAAACCTTTATGTGAAGTATTTTTTAATGGTAAATAATTTTAAAGGGACCATACCCTATGTTATAGAGAAGGGCTCAAAATCTAGATAAAATAATACAACCAAGGGTATTTTTTAGCAATATTTTTTTTATATGTGGGGACCACTTCCCCATAAATAAAAAAAGGCCTAGAAACTTTTAGTCTTAGATAAATACAAAGTGTCTTAAAGAACAAAGGCAAAGGACAAAATGCTAGCAAGAAACCAAAATGAAAAACCAAAACATCCCAAAATATGCAAAATTGTTGAATATAACCAAGTGCGATGGTCCCCTAACTTTCGCACTTGCCCAATTTTAGTATTTGGGTATATTAAATAGTGTTCCTAAATTATCTTGACATTAGAGGAACGAACATCATCATCATTTGAAATTAGTTTTAAAAAGCTTACAACAACAAAACCTTTATGTGAAGTATTTTTAAATGGGGATAATAAATGAATACAACTAAGGATTTTTTCTAACGTCCTGTACATAAAGAACAAAGGAAGAGGGCAAGAGCAAAAACATCCAAAAAGATGCTTCAAAGGAACATTGTGCAGAAGGAACATATTTCTCCTTGTTACAGATCATTATCCAATAATCTAGAATTTTTTTGTAAAGGAATAACAACTTCCAAATCTACGATCGATTGATGTATGTTGTTTGAACAAGGAGAATGAGGAGAAACATTCTCCTTTTCCACTACATGCTATTTTATTTCATTGTTTCGGTCCTTTGAGTTTCATCCATGAATGACAACCCCTTATTTACATGATTTGTGATCTCACTCAAAGGGGTTTCTAGGACCGATTCAACTAGGTCTTCCTTCTCATTATCTGAGTCAGGGATATCCTTAGATTAAAATACCAAATGTTTAGGGAGGGCATTTATCCACCAATTAGCATTATTATTTCTACGTTTTAACATCTCACAAATCAACAAAAGAATTCCCAAAGAAAAACATCTCCTGCATCTGAAAGGCAGGCCCTCATAGTCTAGAGGCATAGTCCATGTTTGATTTTACACTTTAAGTTCAATGTGGGCTAGGAGATTCTTTGAAGTATCAAGCTCAACTAAGATTATTGTGTAGGTTGTATGTGTGAAGTCAGAGGTTTTGGAGTCAATTTTTATGATGCTACCCAAGGAATTTTCTATGGATATTAGACAACTAATATACCAAAATTGCAAGGGTAAGTGGGGTAATCTTATCCAAATTGGTTTTTGTAAAAAATATTTAGTGAGAGGGTAAAATGGTGGGAACCAAAGTTTTAAGATAACATACCTCTGTTGAAGACCCAAATATGTTTTCAAATTATGTCCTTATTAGCTATAGAGGTAAAAATAACAATTTAAATTACCTTAGAACACAGGTAGAGATCTAACCTACTGCTAGAAGTAGGATCCAATGCTTGGAGATTCAATCATGCAGACAAGTAGACTAGGCGAGAAACCGGTGAATCTATAGATTAAGGCATGATCTTGGTAGAATGATTCTATTTCAATAACTTCATCACCAAAGTTTACACCGGGTTTTCTTTCTGCAGGATTTATGGTTTTAATTTTCCTCTTTTTTCCCTTTGAATGAGTAGTGGATCAAATCCTTATCTAAAGAAGGTGTTTCTTGGCTATGAATAGGAAGGATGCCCTTAAATTAGTCTTTTCCCTTCCTCCCAATGAGTTCTTGGCATCTCCAATAGTAATATTAGTATTTTCTCTACCTCCTTACAAGCTCTTGGAAAACTAGCATCCTTGATGATTTTAGGGAACACATATTTAAGGGGAATCATATTTTGCAGAGGGACTATGTTTTCTAAAGGCCAATTCCATCCGCAACCTTTATGTGAAGTTTTGAAAGTGTACTTTATTTGTAAAATAAGTATATTATCTGGCAATATTGTCTCACCTAATGGAATACCAGTTGACTGGAAAATATTAAATCCATAATGGAATGGTCACATTGAAGAAATTCCACAAAGTAAGGAGCTTCATGAGATTGATAGAGTAATACAGAAAGATCCAATTGGATTCTCAAACATTTCCAATGCTATCATCTCACTACAAAATAAGAGTAAGAAATTTGAGTGGAATGATATATCGGGTCAATCTTTTCAAGTGCATAAGGATAAGTTAACGATGACACCAATTCTTCAGAGTCTTGATCCGAATGGTAGTTTCACGGTAGTGATAAATGTATCTATTGACCAAAATAACCTCACACTTATTTTTGGTCAACTAACACCATTTTTCCCATTTTGGTGCTTTAATCTGATTTTTATATATTTTAAACACTTAAGATCCCTTAAAACATTTCCATCAGATAGGAAATTTCTTCCCCTTTCCAAAATATAAAGAAGTCTTCTAACTCCTATATTTTACAAATGCGGGCCGATGGGCCTAGGAAGGATATTTTGCCAAATGCGAGCCAATGGGCCTGGAGAAGACTTTTTGCCAAATGGGAAGATTATGGACTAGTGGGTGGCGGGAGATATTTTGGCATATTTTTATTTTTGCAAAAGGCACAAGTTATAATTGCGGGCCCATGAGCCCGGGAAGGATTTCTTTTGCTAAGTGGAAAATGTGGGCCGGTGGCCCGGGATGAATTTTGGGAAATGAGAAGTTGCAGAGCCACGGGCTTGGAGAAGTATTTTTACAAAATTTAAAGTTGTGAGGTTGCGGAAGGTGCCACATGCCTCAACGGTGCAACTCCAAAGGTAAAACCCAAGGGGAAGTCTCCAAACAAGCATAGGATTTCCATGTGATCGGTGTTAAAAAGAGGGGCATAATCGCCATTGAATTCAAAGTAAAGAAGGGCCGATGAAGCCTCCACATGACATCTTGGTGCATCTTCAAAGGAAAAATATGGAGGTAGACCCCAAATGTTCACGTGGAGCTTCCACGTGTCCCAGTCCAAAAATGGATAGAGTTGGCCATTTAATCGACTAAGTATAAGAGAGTCAACAGAAGCCTCCACACGTCATCTCGGTGCATCTTAAAAGGTAAAATCTAGAGGTAGGTCCCAAATGTGTGCCATCTCTCCACGTGTTTAAGGTCTAATGAGTTTCTCCTAAATAGGTAGAAAATGGATAGAGATGAATGTTTAATCGATGAAGTATAAGAGGGTTCGTGGAAGCCTCCACATGCCTCATCGGTGTAAATTCATAAGTGAGACCCAAGGGACAATCCCTAAATGAGCGTGAAGCTTCCATGTGTCCCAGGTCCAAAAGGAGATAGAGTCGTTAGTTGAAAATAATCTCGGGAAGCAAAAGCCCCACGTGTCTCTTTGGCACAAATTCAAAGGCGTCACCCAAAAGGCAAAGTCCCCAAATGAGCACTAACTCACCATATGGTCAAATTTCAAGATGTTAGGTTGGTCGTTGAAAAGTCCAAGCTCGGGATAGGCTGAAGGAAGCCTCCACACATCAGCTCAACACATCTTCAAAGTTAAAATCAGAGCGGTCCCCAAACATGCACCATCTCACCACATGCCTCGTCCAACTCAAATTAAAAGGTAAAATCTGGGGATAGTTTCCAAATGAGCGTGAAGCCTCCACATGTCTCGAGTCAGGCATAGGGTCTCTGCCAACAAGAGGGACTCAGGTAGAACACAAAGGAAACAGAGTAGGCCCATGGAAGGTGCCACGTGTGTCTCCTTGGTGCAACTTCAAGAGTGAAAGGGCGAATACGAAACCTTAAGGTGCACGGGGCTGCCATGTGGACCTTGCGTGAATATACCCCAAACCCAAAGCACCTTTGGATGGGCATATCTTTTGACTGAAATATTAGAATTGAGGGAGAGGATGTTTTGGAAATCTCTCAGCAGCGGCTTCTCACCCACCACCATTATGTTTCAGTCTTCCATTTTGAGGCTTTCAAGTCTCCCACCTAGCCGCCATGATGAAGAATGGGCCTCCTTCTTGCCCAACAAGGAACAACACATGGAGGAATGGGTCTTGCAATAAAGCCCATCATTGTTGCAGGTGGAATTCAATGCTCTTGAATGGGTAGTTGGCGCAGGATTCAAATTCTTCCCTCACTCCTTCTCTCATTCTTCTATATATTGTAAAGGAGGGGCATATTTCTAAAGGTTGATCATCTTTTCTCTCTCCCCCTCTCTCTTTTCTTCCTTAGGGTAGAATGTGGAGTCTAAGCCTCCTCTCTTGGCTCTGTAATGGAATTTTCTTGCCTCTTTCCCATTGATGATGTATTGTGTGAACTCATGGAGAAATAAAATTTGTTTTGTGATGCATTTTTCCATCCTTTGCTTATTTTATTGTCTCTTCTTCTTGCCTCTCATCATTGGTAGGTATACTATGCATACTCTAATGTCTATTGTAGGTTATGAGAGCTATGTTTAATGGGTTGAAGTGGTTTTCTATGTGACATTTATCTTTGGTCTGTGATGCATCTATCCATCCTCTCCATTGCTCACCTCTCTCCATTTTAGGTAGTTGAGATTGTGATCAGCCACTTCCTTTTCTAGTGTATCACCGCTTAGTGTAGGCTCTATTTTTATGTATTTCTCTCTCTCCCTATCTCCTTGGAAGGTTAGATTAGGATTAGATAGTTTTCTGCACTAGAGTAGCTTGTGGTAGGTAGTTTAGGAAGAAGAAGTTAGCTTTCTCGGAGGGCCATCTCAAGTCCGCAAGTCCCATAGCTTGAGAGATGGTCCCATGTTATGTGCAATCACACCGAATGCCCCACTCACATCTGAGGCCATTCAAGTCTTTGTGATTTTGCATCAATAGTTTTGGCACACCTGGTGGGACATCACAAGGTTAGTTAGAGTTCCATCTTTTAGAGGTGTCTCATTATCAAACAACAAATCTTAAGCCATGTGTGACAATCAATTAGTAGTTTTGGCACGCCCAGTGGGACTGACTAAAGAGCTTTACATCTTCATCTCAGTAGGTTAGATGTGTTATTGTTGAGATCCAGCCTTTGGAGGCATATTTCAACACATCTGGTGACTCCATCTAGTCAAAACCCATCTCTCTAAGTTATAGACCTTCTCCCATCCATTTTCATCCATTTTTTCTTTTCATATCTTTCATCTTCTTCCATCCATGAAGTTTTGCAATCATGACTTCATTCCCAACTTGGAACTCACACTTGTAGCAACAACAGTATAGTCCTCCTCTAATGTATTTCCCAACTCCTCCAGATCAGCATTATGATCAGATCCAAAACCATTATGCTTACCCATATGAGTAGTGTCAAAACCATTTTGGCCATGGAGCTTATCAAGAGCAAGGGTACACATATGATGATAACAATCTATACTGAGAATGTTTGTTTTCTAGAGAAGATTCAAAGAATAGAGGATAGCATGGTGCATTCTAGGGCTACAACTTAAATGAAGGCATTTAGGATTGGTTGTAGGGCACCTTGTCCATGGGTTGACCCTTTCTAAGACATTACAACCCACAGGAGAAGCTTGACTTCATGATTGAGATATTGCCCCAACTTGCGCAGTGGGCTGAGGAGATAGAGGCCTATGAGCTTGGTGCCAGACAACCTTGTCAATGGGTAGGTCCACCATCTCATAGATTTTCTTTTCCTCTTTCTCAATAACACCATCTCAGCAACCAGAGCTTCAATTTCAAGCTTCCCATCTACTACCCCAAGTGTTGATTTCCCTTCTCCATCCCTAGTCTTCCATCTCATCTCATTTCCTCTACCCTTTCCCTTCCAAATCCAAGTCCCTTCCAAATCCAAAGAAATACCTTCCCTCCATAAACAAAAACAAAGGAGACCCCCCACCACTCCTCCTACTCTCCCATAAGTCCATTTCAGGAGAGACTCCAAAACAAATCAAGGAGAGAAACAAGAAGAAGAGCCAAGAAAAGAAGAAATGATCAAAAACTTGGTAAGCTTGGCTCTTAGATTAGAATTATAAATATTCCCTTGTTGGTTAAGCCCATGGAGGAGGCTGAGGGTCAAGCCACAAGTGGTGGAAGCTTCAATTACAACACAAGTATGGGAAGAAGAAGCTACTCCAAATCCAAAAGAAGAGGAGTACATTCTAGTTGTGGAGGAGAACCATATAGTTTCAGAGGCTCCAAGTATGGAGCAGGCCATAGAAGAACCTTCAGTTCTTCCTCCCACTTCATCCCCTTTTCAAATCTAATGTTGAAGAAGAGTTTGAGCTTTCAAACTTCATGTTTGAGGATGAGGGGAACCATGGTGAGAAATTTGTAGATCAAAGGACACCATGGAGGAGGTCAAGCACATGCAATAGGACAATGAGGAGGTAGATTATTTATCGACTTGGAGGATTTTCTTGATGGAGAGGATCCCGAGGAGATCACATCATTTTCTCCTCCATCATCCACCTTCCAAGCACATGAGTCCACTGCCATGGAGGAGAGCATCCAAGGACAACAGCCTGCATCTCTTACAGCAGCCCTCTAGAACCAAGGTTGGAGGATCATAATCTTCCATGTTCTTCTAAGGAGGAGGAAGGAAAAGAGCATGAGGATCCCATCTCTCTCCACACCATCACCCAAGAAGGTCCGCAAGAAGACTCCATTCTTGGAGTTGAAATTTAGAGAAATGGGCACATCCATCAGATCAGACCATGCCCAATTCAGGTACTTGGCTTCATTGGAGCCAAGGGAGAAGCCAAAACTAGTCATGCCCACTTCAGAGCATGAGGATGAGTATCAAAGCACCGAGGGTCACCATCAAACACCTCTCAAGAAGTCCAATGCCAATCAAGTTGATGATGTATTTTTGATTGATGTTGATACCTTGATGATTTGGGTGGAAGATCACCTCTTGTTAGTTTTTCACTCATACAAGTAGCCATATTCAGTGTCAAATCATTTGCATGGCTGCCTTTTTGAGAAAGGGAAGCTACTTCTCCCTACCAGTTGTAGGATTTGTTTGAGTTCCCTTTTTCTTCTTCCGGTTAGCGTAGAATAGGTAGGTTTTTTTTAGCAGAAGAAGTGCTTGTGCACACTGCATATCCCACTTGGGGTGTGTATGATTTCTAGTTTTGTACATAGTGTGTTGTGGTGTTTTGTTTCTCATGCATAGTACATTGGAAGTAGCATTTGGTGAGATCAGCTCGGTTCCAGTGGTGTTCCAAGTGGCTCAAGGATAAGATTTTAGAGATTATGATCAGATTTTGTTTATCAGACTATCATTCATGACTCCATGCCTAATGGATGCTTCAAGGCATTGATCATTTCACCTAGTAGGTAGGTGATCCCCATGAGTCGCCAAATTGTTGACCAAAATAAGCTCACACTTATTTTTGGTCAACTAACACCATTTTCCCCCTTTTGTGCTTCAATCTGAATTTTTATATATTTTAAGCACTTAAGGTCCCCTAAAATCATTTTCATCAGATAAGGAAATTTATTCCCTTTCTAAAAATATAAAGAAGTCCTTCTAACTCCTCATATTTTGCAAATGCGGGCCGGTGGGCCTAGGAAGGATATTTTGCCAAATGCGGGCCAATGAGCTGGGGAAGACTTTTCACCAAATGGGAAGATTGTGGACCGGTGGGGGTGGGAGATATTTTGGCATTTTTGCACTTTTCACAAAAGGCACAAGTTATAATTGTGGGCCCGCGAGCTCGAGAAGGATTTCTTTTGCTAAGTGGAATATACGGGTGGATGGACCTAGGGATGAATTTCAAGAAATGAAAGTTGTGGAGCCATGAGCTTGAAGAAGTATTTTTCCAAATGTAAGTTTTTGAGGCCAAGGAAGGTGCCACATGCCTCAACGCACTTTTGCAACTCAAAAGGTCAAGCCCAAAGGGCGTGATACAAAAAGTGCAAGATCGCCACGTGGTCGAGTCAAAAAGGGGGAAAAATCAGCCATTAAATCTAAGTAAAGTAAAGAAGGGGCAACATAAGCCTCCATGCAGGTCATCTCAGTGCATCTTTAAAGGTAAAATTCAGAGGTAGACCCAAGAGGAATGTGCAAACGGAGCTTCCACGTGTCCCATGTTAGAAAAGGGATACAATCGCCATTTAGTAGACTAAGTATAAAGGGTCGGTGGAAGCCTCCACGTGACATCATCTTAACGCATCTTCAAAGGAAAAATCTGGAGGCATGTCCCAAATGTGTGCAAAATCTCCACATGTCTAAGGTCGATGAGTTACTCCTAAAAGAAAAGGGACAACCATCCATTTAATCGATGAAGTATAAGAGGGTTGGTGAAATCCTCCACGTGCTTCATGGGGCAACTTCAAAGCAAGACCAAGGGACAATTCCTAAATGAGAGTAAATATTCCACGTGTCCTAGGTCTGAAAAGGATATAGAGTCAATCTGTTGAAAAGTATCGAGCAGGTAGTGGAAAGCCCCCACATGTCTCTTTGGTGCAACTTCAAAGGCGCGACCCAAAAGGCGAGTCCCCAAAAGTGCCAACCCACCACGTGGTAAGGTCTTAAGAGTATGAAAAAGAAAGGTCAAGGAAGTGAAAATCCCAAGCTTAGGGACATGCTAGACGAAGGAAGCCTCTATGTGTCATCATCTCGTGCATTTTCAAATTTAAAATCCTAAAAAAAAAGGTGGTCCCCAAACATGGGCCAACACAGCCACGTGTCTCTCGCGCAACTTCAAAGGTAAAATCTGGGGGTAATTTCCAAATGAGCGTGAAGCCTCCTCGATGTGTCTCGGGTCGGGCATAGGGTTTTGCCAACAAAGAGGGACTTAGGTAGAACACAAAGGAAATAGAGAGCCCTTGTGGAAGGTGCCATATGTCTCCTCGGTGTAACTTCAAGAGTGAAAGATGGGGGTGAAACCTTAAGATGTGTGGGGCTGCCACACGTGGACCTTTTAAATATTGCCAATAGACCCCAAACCCAAAGCACTTTCAGACAACCATATATTTTGAACTGGAAGCTAAGAATTGAGTGGGAAGGAAGTTTTGGAAAGTCTCTCAACGTCGTCTTCTTAACCACCACTATTATGTTTTAGTCTGCCATTTGATGGTTTTCAAGTCTCCCACCTTCTTCCATGATGAAGAATGGGCCTCTTTCTTGCCCAAAGCAAGGAACAACACATGGAGGCATGGGTCTTGTAAACCCAAGTAAAGCCCATCAATGCTTTTTGGTTAGGTAGTGAATTCAATGCTCTTGTAGGGTGGTTAAGCAAGATTCAAATTCTTCCCTCTCTCCTTCTCTCATTCTTCTATATATTGTAAAGGAGGGGCATATTTCTAAAGGTTGGTCATTTTTTCTCTCTGCCCCCCTCTCTTTTTCTTCCTTAGGGTAGAATGTGGAGTCTAAGCCTCCTCTCTTGGCTCTGTAATGGACATTTTCTTGCCTCTTGCCCATTGATGATGTACTGTGTGAACTCATGGAGGAATAAAATATATTTTGTGATGCATTTTGTCCATCCTTTGCTTATTTTATTCTCTTCTTACCTCTCATCATCATTACAGGGTATACTTGTTCATACTCTGATGTCTATTACAG
This sequence comes from Taxus wallichiana var. yunnanensis, assembly GCA_018340775.1. Lineage (NCBI taxonomy): Eukaryota > Viridiplantae > Streptophyta > Pinopsida > Cupressales > Taxaceae > Taxus > Taxus wallichiana. Next base: position 795,407,708 of record CM031244.1, on the reverse strand, counting down.
GTTTTGGGAGCTATTTTTAATGGGTTGAAGTGGTGTTCTATGTGAAATTTATCTTTGGTTTGTGATGCATCTGTCCATCCTCTCCATTGCTCACCTCTCTCCATTTCAATTAGTCTTATTTGTGATCAACCACTTCCTTTTTTGGTGTATCACCACTTTAGTGTAGGCTCTATTTTTATGTATTTCTCTCTCTCCTATCTCCTTGGAAGGTTAGATTAGGATTAGATAGTTTTCCTACACTAGAGTAGCTTGTGGAAGGTAGTTTAGGAAGAAGCATTCGGGCTTCTCTAGAGGGTCATCTCAAGTCCGCAAGTCCCACAAAATCTTGTAAATTAAGGAACATGAAGAAAATCATGCTCCACATGATTTATAATTAGTTTATAGTTGATACTTATAAGTATGGAGGTATTTTCTCTTGGGTAAACCCATAGAAGTAAATTTTGATCATTTATGGTTGAAGTATATTTTTACCAATTGAACCTAAATGTTAGGCGAGAGAAGGTGGCTAGAATTTCTTGAGGAGTATGAATTTGATATTGGTTATATCAAAGGAAAGTGAATAGTGTGGATGATGTTCTTTTGCTTTGATAGGTATTTAGCCACATGTATCTCTCTTAGATCAAATTTCAAGTAGGAAGTTCTTAAAATTTTGTTTACAAATCAATTTTATCTACAAGTTAAGGAGGCACTAGAAGAAAATCCTCTAGATCATAGATATGATGGTTACACTTTTGAGGAGGATGGATTTCTTATTCGCTATTATGGGAAAATGTATCTACGAAAGGAAGGGAATTTGAGAGTGAATTTTTTTTTGAGAAGTTTCACAATGCTCTATATTCTTGACATATAGGAGTGATTAAGATGCATGCTCATTTGAAAACTCTTTACTTCTAGAATTTTTAGAAAAGGTATTTGAAAGAGTTTGTATAAACTTTTGGAATGCCAACGAGTCAAAACTGAACATTTGCATCAAATAAGATCGTTATATCCACATGATATACAAATATGGAAGTACAAAGTGATTAGTAGACTTTTTGTAGGTATTTCGTATGTCCAAGAATAAGCATGATATGATTTTGGTCATGGTGGATAAGTTGAGCAAGGTATCCCACTTTATGCCTCAAAATTTTAAAGATGAATCACATACTCTCGCAAAGATATTTATGCATGAAATATTCATATTACATGGAATACTAGATTTAATAATCTCATATAGAGATATGTGCATGACATCTAGATTTTAGTAACCAATTTATGCAACCTTAAGAATGAAGTTGAACTTCAGTTCAAATTACCACACTAAGATTGATTGAAAGATTGAGAGGGTCAATCGGGTCCTTGAGAAATACTTAGGATGTATTGAATAGGTCCGAATTATAAGTGGTAATATTATCTTCCTTAGGTATAATTTGCATATAATAATACATATCATTATAATCTAAAAATGGAAACATTTGAGGATTTGTATTGTAGAAGGTGTAAGACACCAATCAACTGGGATAATGTCAAAGTTAGAGAAGTGGTAGGACATGACATGTTAGTAGAAATAGAAGAGAAGGTTAAGCTAATCAGAAATGGCTCAAACAACCCATTCATAGACATAAGAGTTAAAGCTGATAAGAAGTTAACAAAAAATTAAATCTACAATTGGGAACAAGATTTTCTTTGAGTTAAACCAAATAAGAGTTCCATTAAATTAGGAAATCAACTAAGTTAGCACCTAGATATGTTGGGCCTTTTTAAGTTCGGAAGAAATAAATTCAAGGGCTTACAAGATGACCTTACCTCCAACATTTTTTTGTTACATAATGTATTCCATATATCATTTCTTAAGAAATATGTATGAGATTTAACTCATGTCTTATATTGGAAATATCTACAAGTTCAAGAACTAGGGGTGATGATCATAGAGAAAAACAAAATATTATACACACTAACACTTAGCTTGCATATAAACGTGAAGTAGACAATGTAAGGTCCAATGGGACCAGATACAAAGAAGAAAGTATTTCTTGGGAAAACCTCGGGGAAATTAGAGTTGTTTTGAAGATTTCTTTTATTGGTAAGTTTTAAAATGATTAAATTCTATGATTGTTTCATTATTTTAATAAATGGCCTTTTGAAATCCATATAATACTTACTATTTTTCATGATAGTACTTGTTTTATCTTGATGGTTGCATACATTTTAGTTGTATATTAAAATAAATGTACTTTGATTCTATTAAATTTTAAATAAAATCATAACTAAATTTTGGCCTTTGGAAACCCTTTTACTTTCCAATTACTTTTTGGTTGAGTTTTGGCTATATTTTGGCTGATTTTGCATTATTGGGATGCTACATTCCCGCAACTATTTAAACTAAAATATATATGGTACATATGATAAATATGAATGTAATTGAGTTCTCTTCCAGCTAATAATTATTTGAAAATCTAATTTAGTATTGGCGTATTTTGAAAAGTTACATGAAAATCATTAGCTTACTATAAATTTTATACTATATTAAAGAAATTTTTAATATGAAAAAAATCAAACCATTAGTAAATGAATGCAAGTTTCATGATTTATTATAATCGATACACGATAAGGCCATAAATTGGCCATAAATTACCATTATTTTATCCTTCCAAGTTACCTTTGAAAGTGGATTTAAATGTAATCTAGGAACTTATAGTTTGCTTAAGATAGAATATAGGATATATATCTTATTCATTCTTTAGAAATATTTTGTTATCTATTTTGTTGACTAATCCTATTGATTATTTGGGAAAAGATGCAAAGTCTTGTGTATGTAGGCCATAAAGGAAAAATAATGCTAGTATTGGAAAAAGTAGAATTGATCATGGATGTTATATCTAAACTCAAATCTGATTTCATATTCAGATTCCTCTCAAAAAATTATACAAGTTCAAAAAAATAATCATCTCAATCTGAGATCATATGAAAAACTTATAGTGGTTTTAAGTTAGTTCGGAACTAGAGATTTAGTTCCGAACTCATAGGTTTAGTTATGAAACTCACGAATTAGTTATAGAACTCACAGTTTAGTTATGGAACTCATAGAGTTAGTTAGTTTAGTTCCGAACTCACATCAAATGGTGACTATGAATAATCGTAAAGAGTCGATGGAAAATATGAGAGAGTTTGTTTTCCATAGAAATGTGTTTAACAAAAACCTCATTAAGATTTTCTACAGATATTACCAATGAAGAGAGATCTAACTTTTAGTGAGACGATGTTTGAGGAAAAGTGTATCAAACGAGCTAAAAGTTCCATTAACAAAAACAAAAAGTCAAACAAAAAATCTGAGAGAGGTTTTTGTTCATAGCAATGTGTTTAACAAAAAACTTGTTTAGATTTATAAAGTTTTACCAATGAAGATAAATCTAAGTTTTAATGAACTATAGTCCGAGGAAAAATCATATCGGATAAGCGTCAAAAGTTCCAAAATAAAAAACAATAAAGTCAAATGGAAAATCTAGGAAAGGTATTTTTGAAAAAAACCATATTTTGAGGAAATCCTCCTTCCAATAATGTAGGAAAATAAAATTAGTATGATTCTTGTTACCTAAAAGAAAGGAGAATATTTGGAGAAAATCTTCATAAAATAAATGAGATAAGACTTTGACTCCAACAATATATCTCTCTCCATATTTTTGGAGATGGAGATCTTAGTTGTTAGGATTAGAATAAAGATAAGATCAGATTGTTTCTCCCAAAATAAGGAGTTGGTTGATGACACAAATTATAAATGCAACCTTCCACACTTAGATATGTAATGTTTTACCACCAAGAAATGAATTTGTTCTTTTCTCTCTAATATTATGTATTTTATTTATTTAAGATCTCGAGCATGGTTTAAATCCTCTTCCAATGAATGATTTGGCCACTCATTCTAAGGAAGATGGATCTGTATATTTTTATTTTTATATTGTAATAATTTTTATTTATTTATTTTTCTATAATTATCATCTTGTTGTGTTGTTCTTCTCTTTGTATTGTAACATTTAGTTTATTCTAAACCTGCAGTGTTTCATTTAATTTTACTTATTTCCAATTCAAACAATTTCAATTTATGCAAGTGTGTTTTATTCCTACAAGTGTGATTTCATTTACGCAAGTGTGTTTACATTTATGCAAGTGTGTATTTAAATTTCAGCATGTGTGCTTTCAATTTATACAAGTTTAGATTATATTTAAGGGAGTTGCTTTAAAATCTTCTTCTCTTAATGCATACAGCCTTCGGACACTAACTTGAATTGACATTATTAATGGTGAGGATTGATGACCCTCATCATTTTGGCACCATTTTTCAGGGACACCTTTGTGTTATTAGGAGAATTCAAAGTTCTCTAAAAGAATATTCTCATGATAGTAGAATAACTTTTAGAAAATTCTTTAACAAGAAGCATTTGGTAAGTAGTTTTTTAGACTTTTATTTCCCACAAGTAGATTAAAATATCATTTCTGCAATTAGGAATATTAGATTGTAAATATTTATCTCCCTACAAACTAAATTTGTGTATAAGAAAATGACTGTGATGTTTGATCAAGAAGGTATAATGGTATGAACAAAGAATTCAGATATGGAAATGGTAGAATATGATATTGAATCTGGAAGTAGACCTAGTTGATGAAATATCATATGTTATTATTGATAACCACCACCATTTCCTTTTATCAACTAATAACTAGTGATCTTACTACACATAACCTTAGTAAAAACTAGCTTATCTTGTTTTGTAATAATGAAGTGGTAGCATTTCTAGTTAACTCCATCCATATTAAGGGATTTCATTAGAGCCAAAATAAAAATCCACTCATAATAAATCTACCCATCCAAATTAGGTTTTCATCACATAATAAAATTCAATCCCTGAACCATATCCATTAGAAAAAATTGTTTTCATGTCTTTCAATTTCTTCATTTTTGTATATGCTTGTATAACATGAAGAAGCAATTATTGTGAATATCAAGACAAGAACTTTTTTTTCATGCTAACATCTACAAGAATTTCAAAGTTGTTCTTGGTACTAGCATGTAGATTTTTGTGCACCAACAATATCAACCAAGGAGTAGTTTGGAGGGACCCACGGATACATAACACAATCCATCTCCTGAGATCACTAGTTTGGGCTTTGAAGATTACTATGGTGATTTTGATTCAAGTTGGGCTTTGAAGACCTAGAAATTGTCTACACAATTTTTAGAAATCTTCTTGGAGTTACCAAGTATGCAAAAAGGTTTTTATGAGATCTCAGGCATTGCTTCCTATTTTACACAAGTTGTACTTTGATAAATACAGTCGATGGTGGATCAAATTTTTATTTAATCCTTCTCATGTTATCATTTCAACATAAATAAAAAAATAAAAAATCTTTGATTGGAAACCAGCTTGCTCGCCAATCAAAGACAAAAAAGGCTTTGATTTGAAAATTAGCTTGTTGGCCAATCAAAGGGAAAAAAAAATAAAAAAATTTTAATTAGAAAACCATCTTGCTTTGGACAATCAAAGGAAAAAAAAAACTTTGATTGGAAAACAGCTTGTTGGCCAATTAAAGACAAAAATAAAAGGTGGCTCTTCTTCAAAAGTAATCAAATGTTACCTAGTGGCTTCTTTCTCGACACTATTTGACCATGTTAACAATAGGATGAAAAAGAAAACTAGAGGTATGATCAAGTTATTTTGTTCTACTATTTTATTTTAAGCTTTCTTGTAAGTTTTTCTACTATAGCTACATCCACTTTTAAGATCTCTAAGAAAGGAAGATAAAATTCATATCTCCCCTACTTATAAGAAAAATATGTGTACTTATTTGCAATAAAACTTTTAGAGTCTAATTTATTTACAACCATGAATAAACAACATGCATTAGGACATGCATGAGCTTAAGTGTAGGAGAGAAGGAGAAACATGAGGTATGCATTTTGATTTTGGATATGAGACACTACATAAGGAGATCCAAACAAGAACCTGTTGTACAAGAAAGGAAATTAAAAAGCAGTAGAAGGAGCGCCACATAAGAACCTTTCGTAAAAGAAAAGAGATGAAAAGAAACGAAGGAAATCCAGAAAAACCATGAGTATAAGAAATAAAATAAAAAACAGAAAGAGAACCAAAAAAGAAACTATTGTACAAGAAAAGAAATAAAAATAAAAGCAGAAGGAGATCCACAAAAGAACTGTTGTATAAGAAAGAAAATAAAAAACAACAGAAAGAGATCCACACAAGAACCTGTTGTACAAGAAAGAAAATCAAAAAACAAGAAGGAGATCCACACAAGAACTGTTGTACAAGAAAGAAAATCAAAAACAACAAAAGGAGATCCACACAAGAACTTGTTGTACAAGAAAGAAATTAAAAAATGTAGAAGGAGATCCACACAAGAACCTTCTATAAAAGAAAGAGATGAAAAGAAATAGAAGGAAATCCACATAAAAACCTATTGTATAAGAAAGAAAATCAAAAATAGAAGAGAACCACAAAAGAAACTATTATACAAGAAAAGAAATCAAAAATAATAGTAAGGAGATCCACACAAAGAATTTGTTGTATAAGAAAGAAAATCAAAAACAGCAAAAGGAGATCCACACAAGAACCTATTGTACAAGAAAGAAAATCAAAAATAGAAGAAGGATATCCACACAAGAACCTGTTGTACAAGAAAGAAAATAAAAAACAACAAAAGGAGATCCACACAAGAACCTATTATACAAGAAAGGAAATTAAAATTAGCATATAAGGAGCGCCACACAAAACCTTGTAACACAAAATAAAGAGATGAAAAGAAAAAGCAAATCCAAGAGAAAAAACTGTTGTATAAGAAAGAAAATCAAAAACATGAAAGAAGGAGAACCACAAAAGAAACTATTGTAAGAAGAAAAGAAATAAAAAATAGCATAGAAGGAGATCCACAAAGAACTTATTGTATAAAAAGAAAATCAAAAACAACAAAAAGAGATCACACAAGATCCACACGAGAAAGAAAATCAAAAAAAAGAAGGAGATGAACACAAGAATATGCTTGTACAAGAAAGAAAATCAAAAACAACATAAAGAGATACACAAGAACATTGTACAAGAAAGAAAATCAAAAACAACAGAAGAAGAACATAATAACCTACTGATAAAAGAAAAGAAATTAAAAACATTAGAAAGAGATCCAAAAGAACCTGTCTTAAACTATATATGGAATACATACATATAAGCTCAATGCAGAGAAACTATAAGAAGAGGAGATAATAATATAATGCATGAGGACATGTATAAGAGTAATTTTTGGGGTAATGATGATGCCATAATTTGGCCATAAATTACCATTATTTTTTCTTTCAAGTTACCTTTGAAAGTGGATTTAAATGTAATCAAAGAACTTATAGTTTTCTTAAGATAAAATATAGGATATATATCTTGTTCATTCTTTAGAAATATTTTGTTATCTATTTTGTTGACTAATCCTATTGATTATTTGAGAAAAATGTAAAGTCTTATATATGTAGGCCATAAAGGAAAGATAATGCTAGTATTAGGAAAAGTAGAATTGATCATGGATGGTATATCTAAACTCAAATCTGATTTCATATTCATATTCCTCTCAAAAAATTATGCAAGTTTAAAAAAAGAATCATCTCAATCCGAGATCGTATGCAAAAGTTATAGTTATTTTAAGTTAGTTTTAGAACTTACATAAGAATTCCAAAACTTGGTTTAGAACTTCAGAGTTAGGAATCACAGTTAGTTCTAGAACTCACAGTTTAGTGAATAGAACTCACGAGAGTTAGTTCCAAATGGAAAATATGAGAGGTTTAGTTTAACATAAACTCATATTTTCTATAGAGTTTTACCAATGAAGAAATCTAAGTTTAGTTCATGAAAAAAGTGTATCAAATGGGGACTAAAAGTGAATAATCAAGAGCAAAAGAAAATATGAGAGAGGTTTTTTTCATAGAAATGTGTTTTGTTTAAAAAATATCATTCAGATTTGCTATAAGTTTTACCAATGAAGAGAGATCTAACTTTTAGTGAGCTGCAGTCTCGAGGAAAAGTGTATCAGATGAGTGCTAAAAGTTCCATAAACAGAAACAAAAAGTCAAATGGAAAATATGAGAGAGGTTTTTGTTCATAGAAATGTGTTTAACAAAAACCTCATTTAGATTTGCAACAGGTTTTACCAATGAAGATAAATCTAACTTTTAGTGAACTACAATCCGAGGAAAAAGCATATCAGACAAGCGTCAAAAGTTCCAAAATCAAAAACAACAAAGTCAAATGGAAAATCCAAGAAAGGTATTTGGTCAAAATCATATTTTGAGGAAAATCCTCCTTCCAATAATGTAGGAGAATAAAATCATTATGATTCTTGTTACTGAAAATCAAGGAGAAGATTTGGGAGAAAATCTTCCTAAAATAAGTGAGATAAGACTTTGACTCCAATAATATATCTCTCTCCATATTTTGTGGAGATGGAGATCTTAGTTGTTAGGATTAGAATAAAGATAAGATAAGATTGTATTGTATCTCCCAAAATAAGGAGTTGGTTGACATGCATAAATTATAAATGCAACCTTCCACACTCAATATATGTAATGTTTTACCACCAAGAAATGAATTTGTTCTTTTCTCTCTAATATTCTATAGTTTTGAGTTAAGATCTGAAGCATGGTTTAAATCCTCTTCCAAGGAATGAGCTGGCCACTCATTCTAAGGAAGATGGATCTGTATATTTGTTTTTTATTTTGTAATAATTTTGTTTATTTTTTTTCTGTAATTATCATCTTGTTGTGTTGTTCTTCTCTTTGTATTGTAACATTCAATCTATTGTAAACCTACAGGTGTTTCATTTAATTTTTCTTATTTCCAATTCAACAATTTCAATTTATGCAAGTGTGTTTTATTCCTACAAGTGTGATTTCCTTTATGCAAGTGTGTTTACATTTCTACAAGTGTGCATTTAAATTTCGCATGTGTGCTTTCAATTTATGCAAGTTTGGATTGTGTTTAAGGGAGTTGTTTTCCAAGATCTTCTTCTCTTAATGCATACAACCTTCAGACACCAACCCAGATTGACATTATTAATGGTGAGGATTGATGACCCTCATCATTTTGGCCATTTTGGGGACATGGTGTTATTAGAGATTTAGAGTTCTCTAAAAGAATATTCTAGTGACAAGTAGAATACCTTTTAGCAAATTCTATGATAGGAAGTATTTGGTAAGTAGTTTCTTTAGACTTTTATTTCCTACAAGTAGATTAAAATTTCATTTCTATAATTAGGAATATTAGATTGTAAATATTTATCTCCCACAAACTAACTCTTGTGTATAAGAAAATGACTGTGATGTTTGATCAAGAAGGTATAATGGTATGAACAAAGAATTCAAATCTAGAAATGGTAGAATATGATATGAAATTGAAGTAGATCCAGTTGATGAAATATCATATGTCATTCTTGATAACCACCACCATTCCCCTTGTATCAACTAATAACTCAGTGATCTTATTACACATAACCTTAGTAAAAATAGCTTATCTAGTTTGTAATAATGAAGTGGTAGCATTTCTAATTAACTCCATCCATATTCAGGGATTTCATTAGAGCCAAAATAAAAACCCACTCATAATAAATCCACCCATCCAAATTAGTTTTTCATCACATAATAAAATTCAATCCCTAAACCATATCCATTAGAAAAATTTGTTTTCATGTCTTTCAATTTCTTCATTTTTGTATATGCTTGTATAACATGAAGAAAGCAATTATTGTGAATATCAAGACAAGCACTTTTTTTTTCGTGCTAACATCCATAGAATTTCCAAAGTTGTTCTTGGTACCAACATGCAGATTTTTTTGCACCAACAATATCAACCAAGGAGTATTTTGGAGGGACCCATGAAGATACATAACACAATCCATCTCCTGAGATCACTAGTTTGGGCTTTGAAGATTACTATGGTGATTTCGATAATGCACAATTCAAGTTGGGCTTTGAAGACCTAGAAATTGTCTACACAATTTTTAGAAATCTTCTTGGAGTTACCAAGTATGCAAAAAAGTTTTTATGAGATCTCAGACATTGCTTCCTATTTTACACAAGTTGTACTTTGATGAATATAGTCTGATGATGGATCAAATTTTTCTCTAATCCTTCTCATGCTATCATTTCAAAAAGCAAAAAAAAAAAAAAAATAAAAATTGAAAAGCTTATTTGATTGGAAAACCAATCAAAACAATCAAAAAAAAACTTTGATTGGAAAACCAGCTTGTTGGCCAATCAAAGGCAAAAAAAAAATAAACAAAATAAAAAATTTTGATTGGAAAACCATCTTGCAATTTCCAATAAAAGGTAAAAAAAAAAAAAAAAACTTTGATTGGAAAACCAACTTATTGGCCAATTAAAGACAAAAAAAAAAGGCGGCTCTTCTTCAAAAGTAATCAACTATTACCTGGTGGCTTCTTTCTCGACACTATTTGACCATGTTAACAATAGGATGAAAAGGACAACTAGAGGTATGATCAAGTTATTTTTTCTACTATTTTATTTTTAAGCTTTCTTGTAAGTTTTTTTATTACAGCTAGATCCACTTTTAAGATCTCAAGGAAGGCAAGATAAAATTCATATCTCCCCTACTTATATGAAAAATATGTGCACCTCTTTGCAATCAAACTTTTAGAGTCTAATTTATGGGAAACCATGAATAAACAACATGCATGAGGACATGCATGAGCTTAAGTGTGGGAGAGAAGGAGAAACATGAGGTATGCATTTTGATTTTAAATATGAGACACAACAGAAGGAGATCCACACAAGAACCTATTGTACAAGAAAGGAAATCAAAAGAAAGGAAATATCCACAAAAACTGTAAAAGGAAGGAGATCAACATAAAGAACCAACCAAGAACCTATTTTAAAAGAAAGGAGATAAAAAAAGAAGCAAAAAGGAGATCCACACAAGAACTTATTATACAAGAAAAAAATCAAAAACAACAGAAGGAGATCCACACAAGAACCACATTGTATAGAAAGAAATAAAATTAAAAAAAGAAGAAGATATCCACACAAGAACTACTGTATACAAGAAAAAAAAAAAAAAGAAAGGAGATCCACACAAGAACCTATAAATTACACAAGAAAGAAAAAATAAAAAAACTAGAAGGAGAGAACACAAGAACTACGTTGATACAAGAAAGAAAATAAAAATAAAAGAAGAGATCACACATAAGAACCTATTGTACAAGAAAAAAAAAAAAAAAGAGATCCACACAAGGAGATCCACACAAGAACCTCAAAAATAGTAGAACGCAGACACAAAGAAAAAAGAAAGGAAAAAAAACACGTAGAAGGAGATCCACAAGAACCTGTCTTTGAACTATATATGGAATGCATACATGCATAAGCTCAATGTGAGAAGACTCTAAGAAGAGGAGATAATAATATAATACATGAGGACATGTATAAGATTAAGTGTGGGCAATGATGAGGCCATAAATTGGCCATAAATTACCATTATTTTTCCTTCCAAGTTACCTTTGAAAGTGGATTTAAATGTAATCTAGGAACTTATAGTTTGCTTAAGATAGAATATAGGATATATATCTTGTTCATTCTTTAGAAATATTTTGTTATCTATTTTGTTGACTAATCCTATTGATTATTTGGGAAAATATGCAAAGTCTTGTGTATGCAAGCCATAAAGGAAAGATAATGCTAGTATTGGGAAAAGTGGAATTGATCATGGATGGTATATCTAAACTCAAATATGATTTCATATTCAGATTCCTCTCAAAAATTATGCAAGTTCAAAAAAGAATCATCTCAATCCGAGATCATATGCAAAAGTTATAGTTGTTTTAAGTTAGCTCTTTTAGAGTTAGTTCACTCCAAGAACTCATGAGTTAGTTCCTAGACTTAAGTTAGTTCTAGAACTGCAAAGATTTAGTTTAGAACTAAAGTTTAATTCTCGAACTCAAATGGGGAACTCACTGTGAATAATAAAAGTTAAAATAGAAAAATGAGAGATTTTTTTGTTCATAGAACAATGTATTTAACATAAACTCATTCATTATTTGCTACAGACAGTTTTACAATGAAGAGAAATCTAACTTTCAAAGTGAGCTCAAATGAGGAAAAGTGTATCAAACGAGCACTAAAAGTTCCATAAACAGAAATAGAAAAGTCAAATGGAAAATATGAGAGAGGTTTTTTTTCATAGAAATGTGTTTAACAAAACCTCATTCATATTTTACAAGTTTTACCAATGAAGAGAGATCTAACTTTTAGTGAGCTGCAGTCCGAGGAAAAGTGTATCAGACGAGCGCTAAAAGTTCCATAAACAGAAATAGAAAAAAAGTCAAACAAAGAAAATATGAGAGAGGTTTTTGTTCATAGAAATGTGTTTAACAAAAACCTCATTCATATTTGCAACAGGTTTTACCAATGAAGATAAATCTAACTTTTAGTGAACTACAGTCCGAGGAAAAAGCATATCAAACAAGCATCAAAAGTTCCACAGTAAAAAACAACAAAGTCAAATGGAAAATCAAGAAAGGTATTTGGTCAAAATCATATTTTGAGGAAAATTCTTCCTTCCAATAATGTAGGAGAATAAAATCATTATGATTCTTGTTACCGAAAAGCAAGGAGAAGATTTGGGAGAAAATCTTCCTAAAATAAGTGAGATAAGACTTTGACTCCAATAATATATCTCTCTCCATATTTTGTGGAGATGGAGATCTTAGTTGTTAGGATTAGAATAAAGATAAGATCATATTGTATCTCCCAAAATAAGGAGTTGGTTGGATGCATAAATTATAAATGCAACCTTCCACACTCAGATATGTAATGTTTTACCACCAAGAAATGAATCTATTCTTTTCTCTCTAATATTTTGTAGTTTTGAGTTAAGATCTCAAAGCATGGTTTAAATCCTCTTCCAAGGAATGAGCTGGCCACTCATTCTAAGGAAGATGGATCTGTATATTTGTGTTTTTATTTTGTAATAATTTGTGTTTATTTTTTTTTGTAATTATCATCTTGTTGTGTTGTTCTTCTCTTTGTATTGTAACATTCAGTTTGTTGTAAACCTGCAAGTGTTTCATTTAATTTTTACTTATTTCCAATTCAACAATTTCAATTTATGCAAGTGTGTTTTATTCCTGCAAGTGTGATTTCCTTTATGCAAGTGTGTTTACATTTCTGCAAGTGTGCATTTAAATTTCCGCATGTGTGCTTTCAATTTATGCAAGTTTGGATTGTGTTTAAGGGAGTTTCTTTCAAGATCTTCTTCTCTTAATGCATAGCCTTCGGACACCAACCTAGATTGACATTATTAATGGTGAGGATTGACAACCCTCATCATTTTGGCACCATTTCCAGGGACATGGTGTTATTAGGAGATTCAAGAGTTCTCTAAAAGAATATTCTAGTGATAATAGAATACCTTTTACAAATTCTATGACAGAAGTATTTGGTAAGTAGTTTCTTTAGACTTTTATTTCCTACAAGTAGATTAAAATTTCATTTCTACAATTAGGAATATTAGATTGTAAATATTTATCTCCCCACAAACTAACTCTATGTATAAGAAAATGATTGTGATGTTTGATCAAGAAGGTATAATGGTATGAACAAAGAATTCAGATATGGAAATGGTAGAATATGATATTGAATCTGGAAGTAGATCTAGTTGATGAAATATCATATGTCATTCTTGATAACCACCACCATTTCCCTTGTATCAACTAACAACTCAATGATCTTATTACACATAACCTTAGTCAAAAACTGGCTTATCTAGTTTGTAATAATGAAGTGGTAGCATTTCTAATTAACTCCATCCATATTCAGGATTTCATTAGAGCCAAAATAAAAACCCACTCATAATAAATCCACCCATCCAAATTAGTTTTTCATCACATAATAAAATTCAACCCGAACCATATCCATTAGAAAAATTTGTTTTCATGTCTTTCAATTTCTTCATTTTTGTATATGCTTGTATAACATGAAGAAGCAATTATTGTGAATATCAAGACAAACATTTTTTTTTTCAGTGCTAACATCCACAGGAATTTCCAAAGTTGTTCTTGGTACCAACATGCAGATTTTTTACACACCAACAATATCAACCAAGGAGCAGTTTGGAGGGACCCATGGATACATAACACAATCCATCTCCTGAGATCACTAGTTTGGGCTTTGAAGATTACTATGGTGATTTTGATAATGCACAATTCAAGTTGGGCTTTGAAGACCTAGAAATTGTCTACACAATTTTTAGAAATCTTCTTGGAGTTACCAAGTATGCAAAAAGGTTTTTATGAGATCTCAGACATTGCTTCCTATTTTACACAAGTTGTACTTTGATGAATATAGTTTGATGATGGATCAAATTTTTCTCTAATCCTTCTCATGCTATCATTTTAAAATAAATAAAATAAAAAATAAAAAAAAAATCTTTGATTGGAAACCAAAATCAATCAAAGATTTGATTGGAAAACCAGCTTGCTAGCCAATCAAAGGAAAAAAAAAAAAAAAAAAAACTTTGATTGGAAAACCATCTTTGCTAACAATCAAAGGCAAAAAAAAAAACTTTGATTGAAAAACCAGCTTTGGCCAATTAAAGACAAAAAAAAAGGCGGCTCTTCTTCAAAAGTAATCAATCTGTTACTGGTGGCTTTTTTTTCGACACTATTTGACCATGTTAACAATAGGATGACAAGGAAAACTAGAGGTATGATCAAGTTATTTTGTTCTACTATTTTATTTTTAAGCTTTCTTGTAAGTTTTTTTATTACAGCTAGATCCACTTTTAAGATCTCCAAGGAAGGCAAGATAAAATTCATATCTCCCCTACTTATATGAAAAATATGTGCACCTCTTTGCAATCAAACTTTTAGAGTCTAATTTATGGGCAACCATGAATAAAAAACATGCATGAGGACATGCATGAGCTTAAGTGTGGGAGAGAAGGAGAAACACATGAGGTATGTATTTTGATTTTAAATATGAGACACACAATAGAAGGAGATCCACACAAGAAGAACTTGTTATAAAAAAAAAAGAGAGGATATCCACATAAGATCAAAAAAATAGAAGGAGATCCACACAAGAACCTATTGTAAAATAAAGGAGATCAAAAAAATAGAAGGAGATCCACACAAGAACCTATTTAAAAAAAGAAAATCAAAAACAAAAGAAGGAGATCCACACAAGAACCTATTGTACAAGAAAGAAAATAAAAAATAATAGAAGGAGATCCACACAAGAAACCTGTTTATACAAGAAAGAAAATAAAAAAAAACATAAGAAGATCCACACAAGAACCTATTGTACAAGAAAAAAATAAAAAAAAAAAACACAAGAACTTTTTGAACAAGAAATAAAATAAAAAAAGTAAATGAGATCACACAAGAACCTCGTATAAAGTATACAAGAAATAAAATAAAAATAGTAGAAGGAGATCCACAAAGAATATATTCACAATAATTAGAAAAATAAAATCAAAAACAATAGAAGAAGATCCACACAAGAACCTATTGTAAAAAAAAAAGAAATTAAAAAAAGTAGAAGAGATCCACAAGAACTTGTCTTTGAACTATATATGGAATGCATACATGCATAAGCTCAATGTAGAGAAGACTCTAAGAAGAGGAGATAATAATATAATGCATGAGGACATGCATAAGATTAAGTGTGGGGCAATGATGAGGCCATAAATTGGCCATAAATTACCATTATTTTGTCCTTCTAAGTTACCTTTGAAAGTGGATTTAAATGTAATCTAGGAACTTATAGTTTGCTTAAGATAGAATATAGGATATATATCTTGTTCATTCTTTAGAAATATTTTGTTATCTATTTTGTTGACTAATCCTATTGATTATTTGGGAAAAGATGCAAAGTCTTGTGTATGCAAGCCATAAAGGAAAGATAATGCTAGTATTGGGAAAAGTGGAATTGATCATGGATGGTATATCTAAACTCAAATCTGATTTCATATTCAGATTCCTCTCAAAAAATTATGCAAGTTCAAAAAAAGAAATCATCTCAATCCGAGATCATATGAAAAAGTTATAGTTGTTTTAAGTTTCTGAACTCACAGTTAGTTCCAAAACTCACAGAGTTAGTTTCGAACTTATTTAGAACTTGCATCAATTTTGAATAATCAGAGAGAAAAATAGAAAATATGAGAGAGTTTTTTTCATATCAATGTGTTTAACATAAACTTCATTGAACTAAGTTTAGTTCAATAAGATAAATCTAACTTTCAAATGGGGTCCAAGGAAAAAGTGTAATAAGCACTAAAAGTTCATAAATCAAAAGTCAAATAGAAAATATGAGAGAGGTTTTTTTCATAGAAATGTGTTTAACAAAAACTCATTCATATTTTCTATAGGTTTTACCAATGAAGAGAGATCTAACTTTTAGTGAGCTGTAGTCCGAGGAAAAGTGTATCAAACAAGTGCTAAAAGTTCCATAAACAAAAACAAGATAATTCAAATGGAAAATATGAGAGAGGTTTTTGTTCATAGAAATGTGTTTAACAAAAACCTCATTCATGATTTGCAATAGGTTTTACCAATGAAGATAAATCTAACTTTTAGTGAACTGTAGTCCGAGGAAAAAATGTATCAGACAAGTGTCAAAAGTTCCACAATAAAAAACAACAAAGTCAAATGGAAAATCCGAGAAAGGTATTTGGTCAAAATAATATTTTGAGAAAACCTCTTTCCAATAATGTAGAGAATAAAATCATTATGATTCTTGTTACCGAAAAGCAAGGAGAAGATTTGGGAGCAAATCTTCCTAAAATAAGTGAGATAAGACTTTGACTCCAATAATATATCTCTCTCTCCATATTTTGTGGAGATGGAGATCTTAGTTGTTAGGATTAGAATAAAGATAAGATCAGATTGTATCTCCCAAAATAAGGAGTTGGTTGGATGCATAAATTATAAATATAACCTTCCACACTCAGATATGTAATGTTTTACCACCAAGAAATGAATTTGTTCTTTTCTCTCTAATATTTTATAGTTTTGAGTTAAGATCTCGAAGCATGGTTTAAATCCTCTTCCAAGGAATGAGATGGCCACTCATTCTAAGGAAGATGGATCTATATATTTGTATTTTTATTTTGTAATAATTTTGTTTATTTATTTCTTTTTCTCGTAATTATCATCTTGTTGTGTTGTTCTTCTCTTTGTATTGTCAGAACATTCAACCTGTCATTATAAACCTGTAGGTGTTTCATTTAATTTTGCTTATTTCCAATTCAACAATTTCAATTTATGTAAGTGTGTTTTATTCCTGCAAGTGTGATTTCCATTATGCAAGTGTGTTTACATTTCTCAAGTGTGTATTTAAATTTCCGCATGTGTGCTTTTCAATTTATACAAGTTTGGATTGTATTTAAGGAGTTGCTTTCAAGATCTTCTTTTCTTAATGCATACAGCCTTCGGACACCAACCAAGATTGACATTATTAATGGCAAGGATTGATGACCCTTATCAATATCATATTTTGTTGTACTCATCATTACGATGAATTTTTTGGGAAGGGAAAGATATCACATCCCTCATTTTGGATGTATAAATATGATACATGTTCAATCTATATGATTAAATTGACATACTTAATCTTGAAATTAATTTTTATCATCATTTTATTTTGATGATGAAATTTGAAAACTTATTATAATTATGTGGAATTTTAGTGATATGGACTAAATACCCCTTTGTTGACCTAAGGTGGATGTAAGATTAGGTATACCATCGTTAAAAGGAGAGGGAGGACATCATTTGAGATAGGTTGGCATGGATCGTGATAATGAACTTGACACAACAAAGGTAATTGAGAACAAATACACACCAAGTAGGGGGTATAATTTACTTAGTTATGTGATGAGTGATATATTTATGTTATCTTATATTTCATTTATCTATTCATATCGATAGAAGATGAGTGGATTATACCGATGTGGCAAAATGCCCATTACATAACTCGCTCATCGTACATCATTATTTAATGATGTTGTGAGTAATTGGTTTATTTAATTTTATAAGAATTTATTTTATTTAATTAAAATTTGAAAATTTAAATAAAATGGTTAGAACATGTTCTTGTTTGTTTGAATAATGAATGGTGGCAATTGAACTTCTCGTCTTTGATCACGTTGAATTTGATGCATATTGGGAAATTGGCTGAACCATGCATTGAGTTTTAGACAATGTGAGATAAGTTTGCATTTAAATTTTAATTTAAATCCTAGAGAGATTACGATTTAAATTCATTTTTAAAATTTGTGCATTAAGTAAAAATTATACATAATGTTATGCAATAATGGGAATAAACATTAGCTAAAGTTTTTAGTAAAAGTAAACTTATCTTTAATGCTAAGTATATGCAAATTAGTAAAATCTAGTGGAAAAAGATAAATACATGAAAATGAATTAAAATATGTATATTTAAATAAAACATGAGGTATACACTACAAGATAAAGGGTGATGTATCCACAATGTTTTTACAATTTTGTTGTGGATATTTTTGTTGAAATTGTGAATCCGATTTTGTGGACTCCACCCACAAATATTTTGTGGAAGAATTATATTGTAAAACAATTGTGGTGATCGCCATAAATATAACAATAAGATATATTCACAATTTTATAATAAAAATTGTGATAATGCTACAGTAATAAATTGTGACAATGATAATTATACAACTTAAAATTTGTGATAATAACACAATTTAAAATGTATCACATTACCATAATTTAATTTTTTTGAAAGTATGGGTAATTCTGTTCTTCTAGAGATCTGGATCCCCTATTACGGGTGGGTGGATCCCCGTCATTAATTCTAATGAGAATTTGTGTGTTCACTCATTGGCTCCTCAAACTTCTTCACAATGTTCCTATACTACTACGATGCATAAACTCATGAATCCTTAAGGTGGCCAATATCATTCCTAAGGTTACCTTTGGTGCTTAGGTGATTGAATTCCAAGACATTTTTACCAAAAGGGCTGATTTTAGATTTTTAAATGTGGTGGGTCTTCCGCAACTACATTCCTTGATATCTTAATAAAGTGGCTTCCATTATTACATGTTAGAGTGGATATTTATCCTTGTGCTAGGGTTTTTTTATTGTAGTTTGTAATTTTTGGAAGATCATGCCACCATTTTCTCTAAGATTTGGGATCTTAAGGGTCATCTTTAGCTTATGAAACCATAGTTCCCTTATTTCAATTGAATATTGATACTTTTAATGTTAAGCCTATTTGGGTGCACTTGCCCCACCGCTCACTATAATTTTGGGGGAAGATAACCCTTTTTCAATCGAGAATGCTTTGGGGAAGTGCCTTGCCATAGATTCCAAATCTAAAATTTATACTCACACGACCTATGGTCACATTTTGGTTGATTTTGATACCACTCTTGAGCTTCCATCCACTATGGAATTTAGGGTGTTGGATAGAATCTGGACACAACAACTTGACTATCAAAGTCTTCCCATAAGATGTAGTAAATGATTTTTTAGGTCACTTAGCCTCACATTGCACTAGTGTGAAACAAAGAAAGAGTGATAGGATTTCTAGGTGGAGAGACAAAAACCCAATATGATGGTGGTGGGTGAGGAACCTGTCATTTATATGGAGGATTTAGGATTAGAAGGAGGTTATTTTTAGCATTCAAATGAATCCTTTGTTTCTCCTCCTGTGTTTGGGGGAGAGGACACAATTTCTCTTCAACTTCCGGGTGTTATGCCACATCCTTTAGGGGAGAAATTTGGTAATAAAGAGACATTTGAAAATGATTTACCAATCCACGATGATGAAAATTAGGATCCTAATATAGAAAAGTATTAGATTGTGTTTAAAGAAAAAAGAATAGAAACCATTTTATAGGCCCTCTCAAAACTAATTTAAGATCTCATGATAGAGGGTCTAATGGGTATCTTTTTATTGTTGATGATTTGTTTTGGCCACCTGGTAGAGGCCTCTTCATTTTTTCTTCATAGCTATATCTTTTCTCCCTTTTATTTGGGGGTTTTATTACCCTCATAACCAAAATATTTAATCCTATCTAAAAAAATAATAATTCTACAATATGTATTTCATTTCTTAAATTGAAAAATTATTACAATTTATATAAAAAAGAGTAGTAGTTATATCTATAATAATTTTAAATTTATTTTGTGATTCACTTTGATAAGAACTAAGTAAAGTTTTATAAAACGAAATTGATAAAATAATGTTTTAAATATATTTTGTAAAATAATAATAATTATTTTTCTATTGAAAAAATGTGGAGTAATATTTATTTTTCCCTGGTCGAATAATTTTTTTATTGAAAAGTGTGCTTTTATATCAATAGAAAAATATTAACAATGTCATTCATACAAAAGAGGGTACAAAACTCACACCCTAGAATGTCCAAAAGTCACATCAAGATATTATAAAGCCTTAAGAGAGGAAAGATATGGCACCAAAATAACTACATATAAACAATGCGAATATCAACCAAAAAAGAGATAACAACTAAGTAACAACCACAAACATGGAGGTAGGTGGTGGTGGGGGAGGGGGATGTTAGTCTTTTCACCCCAACTTAAACATGAGGGGTGAGCCTCATTAGTAATGGGATCCAATCCATCACATCCATTATCTTGTTTAACATCGATTCATCATTAGGCTAAATGGGAGACAAGTCCTGTGAGAGACAAGGAAAATTTCCTGGATCAAAATATGGCCAAACCAAGCCACCTAAAGGAAGCACAAGTAAAGGAGGCCGAGGATGGGAAGATCTACACCATGAAGAAATATTCTATGGGAAGTAATGGCTCGAACCCTACTGTGAGCCAAGAGGCGAGAGAGCGGTGAGGAAGAGGTGGAAAATTATGGTGAGTAGCAATGAATGATGGCAAGGGGTGTATCATAGGGAAATTAACTAACACAAGTGGCCAAGTGTTAATGATCAAGAAGGTGCTGGAGATGCTCCACCTCAAGCGAACCTTCTAAACTTCATTTTGAATCAAGAAGGACATTAAATATCACAACCACTTTATTAGTAACATAGAAATCATAAGTGTCGCATTAATAAAAATTGTATTATTTCTATCTTTACATAGGAAAAATAATATCTCATCTATGAAAATATTCCAAAATTTGGGATAATTTGTAGATTGCATGGCCGACCCCCAAAAAGATCCATTTATGAGGAGAATAAACTCAAAGAAAAATTAAGAAAAGGGTGTGAATCCATCACTAAGATGAACAAGCCCAAGGGAAAAACCAAAAAATGTGCTTAATCTTTTTGGTTGTTGGAAACACAACAAAACAGAGTAAATAATAGATGGACGAGTCGATTACTAGACGGGAGGCATTGACAAAGGATGCACCATAAAAATGGGCCTTTTTGGGCTCGACATGAGCAGACCAAACAAGACCAACAGAGGCCAAAGAGGAAAGGCACCAATGTCTATTAAGAGTAGCGAAATCAACCACTTTAGGAGCCATCAATGAATAGCCGAGGGAGGGTTTGTATCGGTGAAAAGGCATAACAGTAGGCCAATTCCAGTCACACCACCAGGGAACACCAGAGGTAAGTTTGTAATTTTATGAAAATACTCAATAGGAATACCTTAAATTAATTGTCAAATAGGAACTGCATCAGTAGGGAGTAGATAAAATTTTAAAACGAGAGAAACCCAAGAAATCCAGTCTCTGGAATGCTTGCAGAATAAATCCCCAATAAATTGAATTCCTTTTTAAACAATCTAAGAGCTTTAGACCAGGGGGCTAAAGAAATGTTTTTTCATGAAAATAAAACACATGGGACCACCAGAGAGATAATGAATTAATAGAAAGGCCAGACCTGAAACCATCACCAACCCAAAGTAGATTGGGTTTGAGAAACTCCTAGGCCTTCCAAATAATCTGGAAAATAAACGAACCTTTAATATTAACAGAAACTAGATAGAGCAACAAATATTGAAAATTAATGCCTTTCCAAATGATCTTACCTAAGGGGACCCCGATAAATGCCATGATGATTAAACATCTTCAAAGAATCACCCTCTAAACTACACAAAATACATTTAACACATTGATCT
Organism: Taxus wallichiana var. yunnanensis; assembly: GCA_018340775.1. NCBI lineage: Eukaryota > Viridiplantae > Streptophyta > Pinopsida > Cupressales > Taxaceae > Taxus > Taxus wallichiana. The sequence continues at coordinate 795,385,588 of CM031244.1, read as the reverse complement.
TTCCCATGTAGTTTGATATTAATCATACCTAATCCCCTTCTTCTTATGGGAATACATCATATGTCTTAAGCCACCCTATGGAAATCCTTCTACTCGTAGTGTTTGCCTAAAGAAATTCTTGAGCTAGCTTCTCAAGTTTTGCATACACATCCATAGACGGATCCCAACAAGAAGAGTAATAAACATATGTGGCAGCTAGCACTTTGGAGTAGATTTGAAAATTACCTTCTAAAGAGAGAGGCTTGGAAATCCAAGTAAAAAAATTTACACTCAACTCTCTTAACAACATATTCGAACCTAACAAGATGTGGCCTAGAAGGTGAAAAGTATCCCAAGGAATTTAAACTATGTGCCACTCTCAATCTAGCTCCACTTTATCTATGCAATCTAATTAGGCATGGGTGATTGAGACTTTCTGTAGCATTGAGGTTTGTCCCATTAAATACAAAATCCTAAAGCAAGACAATATTTTTCTAAACAATCCAAAGGTGCATGGAACACAAATTATTCTTCCTCGAAGAGAGTGTGAAATGATTCATCGGGAAAATGATAATTGATAAGATGTTGAGATGTGGAAGGTATCGAAATACCTTTAAAAATTCCTTTTGAAGCTCTATTGGTAAGAAGATTATTCAAACATTCTATGGCCATCACATAAACAAAGGAGCCGAGAAGAGAGTCGTGATGAATAGACCTAAAAATACCAAGCATATAAGACTACACCCCATTGAGAGTAATACAATTCCCAACATTCTAAAAAAACATTGAAACAAACTACAAAAACCTAGGGCCAAATCCAAGAGCTTGGAGCATAGCTAAAATTAAATCCCATTCAATCCTTTCATAAGCTTTAGAAAAATCAATCATAACAAATAAAGCTTGATGTGAAGATTGTCTAGTAAATTCCATTCATTACCAAATAGCAATTATATTATCAAGAATAAAACTATTCTTAATGAAACTAGTTTTCTCATTTCTATCAATTAAAGGAAAAATATTAGCAATCATGTTGGCTAAAGATTTAGCAATAATCTTATAAGAAACATTTAGCAAGGTGATGGGTCTCTAGTCAATGATGATTTTAGAATCCCTTGCCTTGGGTATGAACTTCATGTTACCTTGGTTAATGATGTCCCAAGGAATTGGATACAAATAATTCCAAATAAACATGGTTGACATTTGAACCAACCGTGTCCCACAGTTTGGTAAAATTCCACTTGAAAACTATCTACGTTAGGAACCTTGTAATTTTCCTTTCAAAATAAGTTTCCATTTCACATGCATCCTTTGAAAGTGTAAAAAAGTAGGGGACCACCTACAAACACTTTGAAAGAGCTTCCTCTTTAGTAGGAGTAGTTGGTTGAGCTGTAAAACTCCATGATAGTGTTAGAAAAAGGCTCGCAAGATATTAGCTAAGTTAGTTAGCCTTATAGAATCATGTAAGCTGAATTTTATCCTATCTGAAGAGTGTTTGGACCACAACATGGAGAATAATTCTTTAGAAGATCGATCACAAAATTTTAGCCAATGTAATTTGACACACGCTATGCTCCTTAGAATTGTAAGATTTTTTGAATCTTAAGATTATGTCACCAGATAGAAGCCTAAGACTATAAATTATTGTTAAAGGGTGTAGATTTAAGATCAAGAGAAATTCTTACAAAATCATGGTATGTAATCGCATGATAATGTTTCTTGACAATATAATCCTTTTACCGTAAGTTCATAAAATGATCTTCGGTGTGTTTATCGCATCATCCCACAATTGAATCCAGCCAGAGGAATCTAAGTGGCGAGGACCATGTTCCAAATACACTATATGTGAGACACAATTTGAGCATGTTTAAGGTGGGCGTATTAAGATAAGACTCGAGAAATGCCCTTGTGTTTCTTAACATGATAAATCTAAGAAATTTTAAAGAATATGGGTGGATGATCGAAAGTAGAGTAATGTTGGCTATAACCATGGGTGGGCTAGAGATAGGAGTAAAGTAAAAAATTCTTGAGAGGGCATAAGATCTGGGTCAATTATTTTAACAATGGGATCTTACCCATCCCATAAATTAGACCAAGTAAACCAAGGAGCTAAAGAAGTATGACAGTAGGGAATATTAGGGTCAAAAAGGCTCAACTTATACCTAAAGTTAAACCAAGCTTCCTCTCTCCTACACGCCATCACATTGGCAATCTACCCTATATTTAAGTTGGGTTATCAATCATATTAAATTTTCCACACAAACCCAAAAATAATCGATTAGAATCAGAAGCCAACGTCAAAAAAAATCCCTTTCCTTGTATTGTTAGAAGGCATATATATTAGCAAGACCAAAAAGATGACCATCAAAATCAAACCAAGTCCACACCACATGATGCATTGGGTGTGAACCCCATGAGATCACATGGTAGGAAATGTTAGGATAAATCAAAGTCATAACCCCACCGTGGCCCCGCTCATAACTTGAGGTGTGACATATGAGCATGGCCAAATAGTATGAGCTAAAGATTACAAAAAAGCCGTAAAGCTTAACTTATTACGACAAAAAAACATTTAAAGTTTTTTCATATCGCTAACACTAAATTGGTTAAGTAAGCACTCTAATATTGCAAGGTTACACAATCATTGAGAAATATCTAAATTCATATTTCCCTTAGTGTCCATATTGATTGGGAGAAAAGATTTTATTTTGAGAACCAGGGCTCAAATGTTCTCCAAAGGTCTAAGATATATGCTTTTCTTACAGATATTCACCATACTCTATAGGATAAGGGCTATAAGAACACATTTCTCTATCATTCCAAGGAGGAGGTGCAGAAACCCCATCAAAGGGGTTGTATAGCAGAAACCATAGCAATAACATCCACGAACACAAGTGAATAGGAGATAGTGACTCGGTCTTAGCGGGTTGTGGTTGTTTGGCCGGAGGAGAAGTGGAGGAACTAGTTCCACTATTGACAACAGATGATAAATACAAGTTTATGGTTTTCACGGAAGTTTTGAAGCACCATTTTTATTAGTCACATTTTTCCAATCATCGGATGAATTTTTAAGGTTTGACATTGTTGTTTCTACAAGAGTAGAACATCAGTCGGCCATGAGAGGACATTCACGAATCATGTGTTCAAAGGAATGACAATAAAAGCAAGTTTTTGGAAGGTTGATATAAAGAGCCTTGAGTCAATCGATGTCACCAACCAATATAAAATTGATTCTTTAAGGTATATTGCAATAAAAACTTCAATGCATACACGACGTTAAGGGAAAGTGTTAAAATTTTTGGGTTTCTTATTACAAATGACTCGTCCCAAGGATTTGAAAAGATCCCCTATAAAAGACCATAGAGGCAAAGGTTTCCTGGAAACTCAAACCAGATAGGGATCTTGGGCTTAGTATGCTTTGAGACATGAAAGTCTCAAGTCCGGTGTGTTGGTATCCAAATTGATTCTCCCTTGGAAACCGAGCAACATCACATATTTAGAAAGACACTAAGAGACAAAAAGATCTTATTATGAGTCATTTTGTATCTAGGGAGGGGATTTATTTGACTCTTTTTCACTCTTGGGAATCGAGAGAAATGGATAACACCTTCATTAAGGATTTGATCTATCCTCACTACTTTAGGCCATGCCTTTCGACCAAGGTGAGAGGACCCATTTTGTAACCTCTTTCGGTGAAGGAGAATGAAGATATCCTTATTTACACAAATTTGAAAGGAGACCCTGAGAAAATATGATCAATGCACCACAATTTAACTCTCACGAGTTGTCACTTCTAAAGAATGGTGATATTTTCTAAACAGGTTAAAGGTTACTAGAGACATTATGGAATCTGATTGGTTCTGCATATTTTGGAAATATAATTTATTCATTTGTGGACATATAGGAAAAAGGGTAGTTCAGGTAGGATTCATTGTTTTTGAATAATTTTTGGTGGGAGATTAAGCAAGATAAACTTGATTTTTCCATATCTTTGAGAACCTTCACAACATTTGGAAAACTAAATGACAAAATGCTTCAGAATAGCTAAAATATTCCTTCAACTAGAAGGTGTGCATCAATGGAGGCCCATATTTTCATGGTTTCACATAATCTCCAAGAATTTAACATGAAGGCTCGAGCTAAAGACTCAATTAAACATTAAAGACCCCTAGTTCCTCATGCCTAAGATACACTCAAAGGCTTATAGACAATCTTTATCAACAAAATGATAGTAAAGTGATTTTAAATTGTTTATCTCATTACAAGATGAAGGCTCTTCTCATAATGAAATTACAAATGCCACTAAACTATCACAAGGATGAGATCTTGTGTGATTTAGAGGGATTTTAACACAAGATTGCAATAGGAACAAGAAAAACTTTGAGACATTTGAAATAAAGAAAACACAATTTTTCCCAAGATTAACACAAGATTAATTCAAAGTTGATTAGATTCATCAGTAGGGAAAGTTTCTTTGAACAGTCTCAGAGCTTGTCAATGGCTGTACACTTACAACCAACTTGACATGATCAAATCTAAAACATAAGAAATTAATAGGTTTCTCAGATGGTCTCTCAGGAAGATGGGATTTCTCAAATTTTCTCTTAAAAATTCAACCCTGACCTTTTGCAAGAGTATTCTCATTGCATTTATACATTTCACTCACTCACTCATCCCAAATTTTCCCAAAAAAAATAATATTCGAGGAACCTTTTTTTTACCAATTTGTCTCGTAAAGTGAAGTTTAAAAAATTTACACCCGTATTTTGCCAAGTGGAAAATCATGAATCGATCACATTTCTCGTAGACCTCGACTAATGACTAGGATGTCATGCCAAAATTTTTGAATTCCTTCTAATCATTCTTATTTTTTCATGTGAGAAATCCCCATTTTAATCATTTCTAGTGGCTCTTTATAGATGGATCTAACAAGAAATCATTTTCACCTCTAGAGAACCTTTTTCACACCTTGAGAAATTTCATCTTTTCCCATTCTTTCCTTACATGGATGCTTCTCAGTAATTCACATTTTTACAAGTGCCTCAATTCCAACTTCAAAATATCAACCTTTACATTCCATGGATCACAAATTAAGCTCTAAATCCATTCAATTGCACTCTGAGAAAAATGACAAGGAATTTCATCAAAAAAATGAAAAATAATGTGTATTCACATCTATAGAGTCTTGGAGAAAAATGGTAGTAAAATCAAATGCAATGCACATCAACCATATTCTCCCTTTCTCAACTTTAGATTAGAGTTTTCCACATGTTTCCTTGGCGCAATGCAAAGGTGAAGTGCATAGGAAATTTTCCAAACAAGCAAAACCCTTCCACATGCCCTGGGCCTAAGAAAATTTCCTTTTGGCCTTTGAAAAGTCTCGTATAAAAGAAGCTAGGAAACTCCAATGTCATCTCAATAGCACACTTTGATATGGTGCCCAAAAAAGGAGACCCAAAAAAAGCGGGCTCACCACGTGTCTCAATCCAGAAAAAGTTTTTGAAAAAATTTAAGGACCAACAGAGGGTGCCCATGTGTCTAGGGTCGAGAAAGTTTCATCATGGTGCTTTGAAAAGTCCAAGCAAGGACAGAGTGAGCGGAAACTTCCAAGTGTCCATTTGGCACTTCTTCAAAAGTAAAGTATAGGGGTAGGTTTCAAATAGGTGTGGCACCCTCCACATGTCCTAGGCCTTAGAAAGTTTTTTGAAAATTTTAAGTATAGAAGAGGAGCCAGTGGAAGCCTCCATGTGTCTCCTAGTGCAACATTGACATGGTGCCCAAAAGCGGAGACCCTAAACAAGTGAAGGGGATCACCACATGTCTCCTTGCACAAATGTTAAGGTAGGACAAAAGAGGTGGATCCTCAAATGAGCACCAGCCCTCCACATGTCCATGGTTTGACAAAGTTGCACTGGTCACATGAAAAAATGTCTAAGTCTGGTGAGGTCCAAAAGTGGAATTTTTCACGTGTCTCCCTAGCGCAACTCAAAGGTCAAACCAAGAGGAAAATTTTCAGATGAGTGTAGGCCCTCCACGTGGACAAGACTTGAGTTGAAGTGGGCCTTAAATTTTCAAAGTACCCACCAAGTGGCATCCAATCAAAAAGGCCATGTTTCCACAAGATATTGGGACAAAAATTGAGAGGGAAAACAAAACGTGACTATGGAAAAATGAAAGGAAGGGAAAAACCAAATTTATGCCCAAGATACAAATTCTTTCACATGGACAGAGGAATGGAAAAAAATTCTAGACTTAATGTGATCCTTGACCAAAGGAAAGGATTGATCATGGCAACCAAATGAAGGAAGAATTTCACATCATAAATATGGGAGAGATAAAAAAATGATAGAGTTGGGAAATTTCAAGGAATGAAACGGGGTGAGATCAAATTGAGCACCAACATTGGCTCCGACTCGGGGATGGGAACTCCCAGCGAGTGCCACAAGAACAAATAGCAGACCAAGTGTCCAAAAAGAAACCATTGGGAAATGATGTCATGATCCAACCTCTAAGAGAAAACTAAGAAACCAAAAAACGCCAAGGACCAAGGATGAAACAACAAAAACTGGTCAAAAATAAATGAAAGCAAAAAGAAAAACATGAAAATACTATAGAAACCAAAAGACTATACACTATACAATGGTGCATACCTCTGATTCTAAGAAATCAATCAAGGAAATGTTTCAAATGCCACCAATTAATAGGTAATTCAAGAAATTCCCCATTTAGGTATTTTAATAAGAAGGTATTTTCACCAATTCAAATGTCAATTGAATAAGGGCCCATCCACAATGCATCAAACTTTCCATGTTTTCCCTTATCCTCGTGCCTTCTATCCCATAATAGCATAATATCTCCCACACTTGAAAGCTCTTGGAGTCACCTTCTTATCAAAAAATTCTTCAATTTCTCTCTGAATTTTACATGCCTCGATGGGATGCCCTTCTTTATTCATCTAACTCAATAATCTGATTGATATAAGCATCATAGGACTAAACTCTTGATCTTCCAGTTGTTGAAGAAATTGAAATGAAGATAATTACATATCATGACTAAAGAGAGCTTGAGTTCCATACACGAACTCAAATGGGATTTTTCCGGTTGCTCATTTAACAATGATTTGATCAGCCCAAACAAGAAAAATTGAACTGCTCACCCCACTTCCTTTTGTTCAACTCCAAGAGTTCATCTAAATATTTTCAACAAATTTTTATTGTTGACTCGCTTGTCCATTTCACTGGGGATTATAATTCGGAAGCATATGTCAAATTGATCCCATATTCATGGCACATGGCCACAAAAGGTTTATCCTAGAAGCTCATGGAATTATCAACAACTATCTTAGTAGGTACTCCAAACCTATAAATGATATAATTCAAGAATGATCAACCTAATCCTTTGACAATTTAGATTAGAGTTTTCCACGTGTTTCCTTGGTGCAAATTGCCTCCAAGTGAATAGGAAATTTTCCAAACAAGCAAAACCCTTCCACATGCGCTTGAGGATCAAGAAAATTTCCTTTTGACTTTGAGGGTCTCAATATAAATGTCTCTGAAAGAAAGAATACTCCAAGATTTTGTCTCAATAGCACACTTTTGACATGGTGCCCAAAAGAGTTGTTCTTTTAAAAAAGTGCTCACGGGCCACCCTTGTCTTTTATGACAAAGTTCGCAGCAAAATGCCCAAAAATTTAAGGACCATGGAGAAACATGTTTAGGAGTCCGAGAAAGTTTCATCGGCCATGATGAAAATTCCAAGCAATAAGGACAGAGTGAGTGGAAACTTCCAAGTGTACCTTTTGTTCTTCTTCAAAAGTAAAGTAAATCTTATAGGGGTAGGTCGTGTAAAAAAGGACCCTCCACATGTCCCATGCCTTTAAAAGTTGCTTGAAAACTTTAAAGTATAGAAAGGAGTTGGAAGCCTCCATGTGGAAAGGTCTCAACATTGAGATGGTGCCCAAAAATCTTGAGAGACCCTAAACAAGTAGGGATCACCACATGTCCTTTAGCACAAATGTTAAGGTAGGAATCAATTAGAGGCGGATCCTCGGATGAGCATTTGCCCTCCAAATGTCCATGGTTTCAAAGTTTCACTAGTCACATGAAAAAATGTTTAATTCTAGTCAAGTACCTTAGTGGAAACCTTCACGTGTCTCCCTAGTGCAACTCAATGGTCAAACCAAGAGGAAAATTTCAAATGAGTGTAGGCCCTCCACGTGGACAAGAGTTGAGTTAAGCGGGCCTTAGATTTTCATTCTTCCTCACCAAGTGGCATCCAATCATCTAAAAAGGGCCATGTTTCCACAAGATCTTGGGAGAAAAATTGAGAGAGGGAAAACAAAACGTGACTATGATAAAATTGAAGGAAGGAAAAAAATTTGAATTTATTACCCAGATAAAAATTCTTTTATGGAAAGAGGAACATAAAAAAATTTTGACTTCTTGTGATCCTCGACCAAAGGAAAGGATTGATCATGGCAACCAAATGAAGGATAGAGCTTTCACACATAAATATGGGGAGATAGAAAAAAATGATCCGCATATTGAATAATTTTGAGGACAAAATGGCAAGATCAAATTGAGCACCAACATCGGCATTCTGGGGATGGGCACTCTCCTTCGAGTGCCACAAGAACAAATCTAGACCAAGTTCCTTTTCTTGAAACCATTGGGAAATGATGTCATGATCCAACCTTCTAGAGAAAACTAGAAACCAAAAAAATGTTAGCCAAGGACCAAGGATGAACAAAAACAAAATAAATGAAAGAAGAAAAAAGAAACAAAAAGACTATACACTCTACAATGGGTAAACCTCAATTCTAAATATCAATCAAGGAAATGTTTCAAATGCTACCATTAACAGGTAATTCAAAATTCCCCATTTAGGTCTTTTAATAAGAAGGTATGTTCACCAATTCGAATGTCAATTGAATAAGGGCCCATCCATAATGCATCAAACTTTCCATGTTTTCCCTTATCCTCGTGCCTGCTATCCCACAATAGCACAATATCTCCCACACTGAAAGCTCTTGGAGTCACCTTCTTATCAAACAAATTCTTCAATTTCTCTCTGAATTTTACATGCCTCTGATGGGATGCCCTTCTTTATTCATCTAACTCAATAATCTGATTGATGCAAGCATCATAGGGACTAACCTCTTGATCTTCCAGTTGTTGAAGAAATTGAAATGAAGACAATTACATATGTAGGGGCAATAGAGCATGAGTTCCATACACCAAATCAAATGGGATTTTTCCAAGTATCTTGCTCTTTTAACAATGATTTGATCAGCCCAAATAGAAAAATTCAATTTCTGCTCACCCCACTTCCTTTTTTTTTCAACTCCAAAGTTCATCTAATTATTTTCAACAAATTTTTATTCTTGGACTCTTGCTTGTCCATTTCTTGGGGATTATAATTGGAAGCATATGTCAAATTGATCCCATATTCATGGCACATGGCCACAAAAAGGTTTATCCTAGAAGTCTCATGGCATTATCAACAACTATCTTAGTAGGCACTCCAAACCTATAAATGATATGATTCATGAATGAAATCCATGACAATTTGGTGAGTTTATTTCTTGGTGGGATTTGCCTCCACCCACTTGGTGAAGTAATATTGGCTACTAAAATCCACTTATGGTCAGCACTTGAAGGATCTAAAATCCCACCAATGAATTCCATTCCCCATTTCCTAAATGGGGCTTCAATTGATACAAATGATGCAAAGGAAGGGATCTTGAAGCTTTCAGTCTTCTAGAAAAGCATTGGCAACTTTCAAATTTTCTTACCAATAGATTTGTATCTTTAAAAAGAGTTGGCCACCAATAACCAACCCTTAATATTTATGAGTTGTGACTCTTCCAGAAAAATGCCCCCAAAAACTCCCCCATGGAGATCAACAATTATTTTAGGGCTTCATCTTTGATAATCCATCTTAAGAGAACTCCTCGGGGTTCTTCCAAGCTAACCCAAAATCAGTAATGACATATTTTTGGGAAGCTAACTTAAGTGCTCTTTTTTGATTCTTGCTCAAATGTTAGGAACTGTAGATGTTTGAGATAAAAAATGATGTCCTTGTACCATTCAGAATTTATCATTTTTCAAGGACATTCAACCTTTCTTCAACAACTTCATTTACCTCAATTGTCTATGCAGATTGCTCTCTACCATAAGTTTTTCCTAGAGCCCAAACCTATGATTAATTTTGTTGTTTGGATATCCATATCATACTCTCGCAATTTTTTTACCCATCGGCATCTTTTTCTTGAAACCTCCATTTCTGATAGGATATCTTTCACCATGGTGTGGGGAATATAAGAAATGACTTTGGAACTCATATATATGGCCTGAAGACCTTTGTTGCTTTTACCAAAGCAAATTCTATGCTTCTCCATGATAGTATACTTTAGCTCAGCTCCTTGTAATGCCTTACTGAAAAAGGAAATTAGTCTTTCAGCTCCCTCATCATCCTTCTACAACAACACATATGTAATAGTACTTTATGAAGAAAAAGAAAACATTTGGAAAGCCTTCTTATAATTATGAGCTAAAACATGGGCATTCTTTAATGCTTCTTTGATCCTAGCAAAATCTTGAATAGCTGCTTCTTCCCATTTGATACTTTGATCTTTCTTTAGCATGCTAGTGATTGGGATAGTTAGTTCAACAAAGTTGGAGATAAATCTCCTAATAAAATTAATCTTCCCAAAAAGGATTGAATTCCCTTCTTGGTTCTTGGAATAGGGACTTTGTTGATGGCTTCTACCCTTTCAGGATCAATCATGACCCCTTCCTTTGACACAATGTGTCCAAGAAACTTTTCTTTCTGAACTCCAAAATGGCACTTCTTGGGATTTAGTGAAATACCATACTCCCGCATCTTAACAACATTTTTTCTAAGTGTTGTAGGTGGTCACTCCTTTTTTGGAGAAAATAGTCACATCATCTTGATATACAAAAATGAAATCATTAATATAGCCAAAGAAAGCTACATCCATTTCTCTTTGGAAAGTGGCTCCAACATTCATTAGACCAAAAGGCATTTTGACATATACATATGTTCCCCAAGGAGTGGTAAATCTTGATTCACTTGATTCCTTCACAACTACTGTTTATATCCAGAAAAACCATCCAAGGTGGATAACAATTCCAAACCAGTAACCAATTGTAACATATTGTCCATATTTGGAAAAGGGTAGTTATCCTTCATTGATGCTCTATTCAAGTTTCTAAAGTCCACACACAACCTTATATCTTTGTTCTTCTTTTTGATAGGTACCAAGTTTGTAACCCATGATGAGTACCTTGTGGGCTATATGATTCCTCCATCCCTCAACTTTTTCAATTCTTCTTGCATCTTTAGGGAAAGGAGTGGATTGATCGGCCTCTATTTCTACCTAAATGGCTTGGCAGAAGAAGCTTCCAAGGGAATTTTGCTTGGAAAAGATCCTCTCTGTATGCTTTAAGTTTAGAATAATACCATGCTAAGCAGTCCTGGTATTTCTTCAACAATTGGACATACGACTTACTTTTCTTCCTTTCTCAGATTGCTACCTAGCTAGATCTTATGTGGTTTATCCTTCGTGCCTAGGTCATGTTCTCTTCAACATCCCTCGAGGTTGACATGTGTCTATTGACAATACAATCAACATTATCAAAGTTTGATTCAAGTGCTACCAAACCTTGGGAATAGTATTAGTCTTCAATTGAATGATGTCTTTCCAAATAAAGTCTCCTTTCCATCAACCGCACAAACCATTGGCTCCCAATCTATACGTTGATTGGAAAATTATCCTTGGTTCTGCAAAAACCTTTGCACTGGGCATCATCTTTGAACACTTTCTAGTGTTTAACATTGTCAAGAACAGATGGCCTAGTTAATATCTCAATATTATACTCACAATAGGGGGATACAATACAATTTTCAAATCTGGACCCCAATACGGCCAATTTGTTTGCTAGAGTATTGTACTTCCTATCATGATGTATTATGTTAAAGGAGTCAAACATTTCAATGAAATCCCAGACTGCATGCTTATACTGCTTCATTCTCTGATTTTTTGTTGCATACAGTTTTCTAACCTACTTGACAATTAGCTGAATCTCCTTTAACAATGATGTCTCTAATACCATATTTCCAAGTAATTCTTAGACCCAAGAGTAGTGCTTCATACTCAGTAAATATTGTTAGTGCACTCAAAGTTGAGTTTAAAAGAGAAAAAAACTCTTCTGGCCTGGAGATATCAAAACAATACCAACACCATTTCAAAATTTAGAGAAAGCCCCATCAAACAACAAAGTCCAAGGAGAACCTACTTGATTAAGAGACTTTCATTGATCAATTTTGTGCTCTTTACCATTAGCAAATCCAACAAAAGTTATCAACATCAATGTCAGTGTATAACACTTCATAGGAAGCATTATTGGGATCCTTAATGAGATGTAGCATCTTCTTTTCACCATACAATTTACAAGGCTTCCCTCAATAGGTATAGTGGAAAAATACATATCCATTTGCAAACTCCCACCCACACTAGCAGCCCATTTTCTTGATAACAACATTCCCCATTTGGTAGGGCAATCAACAATAACAACATCTAGTTTTAAGTTCTTTCTGGGTAGCTGCAAGTTGCACTATCAAACCCTTGACACATCCAACCACTTGGCACCTCTCTAGAATCCATGGCAAGTGCACTTCCCATAAGTTTTTGTCACTTTGATATCTAATTCATTCATGACCTCAAGAGGCATAACATTGCATGATGCTCTAGAATCAAACATATAGTTGTGTAACAACCTGTCCCTAATAATCAGAGTAGTGAAAAATGGATCTACATTCAGCTGGGACTCAACCAAGGATGTTCCCAAATATACTTCAGGTGGCTCACCTAGTTCTTCAACACTTGGGTTTTTCCAACTCTGCAATGGTAGGAGGAGTCTCAACATTGTTTACATTTCTACCTTGGGTAATATTTTCTTCTTTCAATCCCAAATACTCAAAGGCCCTTTTCTTGTGCTCAGGAATCCTAAGTAGCTCAACAATTGGAACAGAAATCTTGATCTGACTCAAGACTTGGGAAATGTCATAAGGAACGTATTTGGGCAAGGAAACATTTAGAGGAAGACTGAAAACTCATCTGACAACAAAGGATTTTTCATGGTCTGAGCATGGGTAGGGATACCAGTTTTGTTTGGGAAACAAGGCCTTTTCAGATGTATCTTTCTTAGGAGTTTCTTTTGAGATATTGGTGAGAACTAGAGTTTTTGGTTTGGCCTGAGGCCCTGCCCCTTTGAAAAATTTACTCCTAGTGTTATATTCTTTTTCTTGGGCAACCACAACATTCATTAACAACTGCCTATCCTCCTCAGAAGGGATTCCTCCATCATAATTTTTAATCATTAATGCCCTTAAGTATTCAAAATCATTATTAGGTAATTCAAAATCTTGTACCATATATATTTCAAAAGTATGAGAGGGAGGAAGGGGTAATACCCGGTGGATGCAATCGAGAAAATGTAGTAGTTCTAGTAAATCGATTAATTCAGTCGAAGTTACTCCTTGTTGTGAGCTTATAGAGCACCCCATCATACACACATCATCATCAGTGTCATCATCAACTTCCTCAACTTATTTTTCTTCATCACATGGGGCATGTGGCAAGAAACATCTATCACACCACTCAATTTCATTGGCTTCTTCCACAACAACAACTCTGGTAGTCAAAGGATCAGCACCAATTTGTTTTCCTGAGGTTGGGGCTGTCTATTTCCTAATCCCACAGGTCCTTTTCCCTCTGTCATTTGATCTATGATCACCCTAGGATGATTTGAAAATATTTCTTGACCTTGTGCTTTATGTTGACCTTGGGAACTTTGTCCAATCCCCTTCTCTGCTCTAGCTAGTTTATAGGATATTTCCTTAATAACTCCGGCCAAAGTTTTTACAACCTCCTCTAGATCCACAGACTTACTTGACTGAGGCTTCTCTAGATTGATCAGCTTGATACCTTCCCTCTTAGGAGGCTTACCAACTACTTTGATATTGTTTTCAATCTGCAAAGCCATGGTGAAGGCCTGCCTCAATGTTGTTGGGTTCTTATCCCTCAAATAATAAGCAGCCTTCTTATCAAAAGCATTAGAGTATTTTATCAAATAGAAACATCACTTGGCCTCAGGATCACAGGTAGCCTATTTAGGGTCTTATTGAACCTTGTATTGAAGTCATGAACAAACTCATTAGGATTCTTTTTTATATTTTCAAATTTTGATAAAAGAAACCTAGGGTCTATTTTATCTCCATACTGCAATCTAAAAGCATTCTTCATTTCTGTCCATGAATCAATGGAGTTTTCTGGAAAAGATTTATACTAATCCCGTGCATCCTCCTCTAGAGTATGAATAAAAAATTTATGTACACATCCTCAAATTCAATCTCAAAGTCTTCCATCATATTGACAAAAATCTTTAAGTGTTGATCACCAATAATAACATTATTTCCTTGAAATTTAGGTAGTCTATTTCTAACATCTTGGGCACAGCATTTGGATATCTAGCCATACCTCTAAAATCTATAGGACCAAAAGTGTTCACAACAAATGGAGGTCTGGGTGGGGGCTGGGCCATATTTTTTGGGGAGGTGATCTTACAAGAGAAACAAAATGATGAGGAGTGAGGGGTCTATGGGGCACAGGAATGTAATTCTCAGAATGAATGTTCTCTAAAAATTTGTTTCTTGGAAGATCCTATCAGATTTGGAGAACACAGGGACAAATGAGACGCAAAATTTTCAAATACAAAAGAAGGACCCTCTCCAGTTGGAGAATTCAGATCTACAAAAAGACTACTTGATTAGAAGCACTTGAGGAAGTATGGAAATCTTCAATGACAAGATGATCAATTTCCACAATTGATAACTCTTTTCTTGATTTCTGATCTCCAATAACTTTCTAGATTCTTCTTCCTTCAGAATTTGTCTTTCCCAATTCTGGAAACAACTTTCTAGTAGGGTCTTTAATGAAGAAAGATATTCTTCCTTCCATATTTGCAAATATTAGTGATAAATTTCAATTGACAGAGGTTAAGACACTAGCATTTATCAAAAATTAATTCAACATGGAGTCACCACTAAGGATTTTCACCTTAGTTGTGCAAATGCACTAAAATTGATCTGTCAAATGTCTGTCAACACTAAATTCATGCAAAGCTTCATAGATCTAACCTTCCTTTACCCATATTTAACATTGATGATGTAAACTTAGTGCAAAAACCAACAAAAACTAGAAATATTACATGCAAGAACTTGTAACTTTTCTTGATTCTTACAAATCTGGACACAGGATGACATTTCAACAATGTATTTACACTTTAAAATTTGTAAGAAGATTTATTTACCAGGGTATATATGTGTTGTTGATGGTGTTAAAACTTTGCACACACCTTCATTTCCCCACAAAACAAGCTCATTCTTGTGTTGGTATCCAAATTGATTCTCCTTGAAACCGAGAAGCATCACAAGATTTAGCAAGACACTAAGAGACAGAAAGATCATATTATGAGTCATTTTGTAGCAGGAGGGATTCATTTGAATCTTTGTCACTCGGGCATCGAGAAATGGATAGCACCTTCATTAAGGATTTGATCTATCCTCACTGCTTTAGGCCATGCCTTTCGACCAGGGTGAGAGGACCCATTTTGTAACCTCTGTTGGTGAAGGAGAATGAAGATATCCTTCTTTGCACAAATTTGAAAGGAGACCCTGAGAAAATATGATCAATGCACCACAATTTAACTCTCACAAGTTGTCACTTCTAAAGAATGGTGATATTTTCTAAACAGGTTAAAGGTTACTAGAGACATTATGGAATCCTGATTGCTTTTGCATATTTTGGTAGTAGAATTTACTCATTTGTGGACATATAGGGAAAACAAGGGTAGTTCAGGTAGGATTCATTGTTTTTGAATAATTTTTGGTGGGATATTAAGCAGGATAAACTTGATTTTTCAGATCTTTGAAAATCTTCACAACATTTAGAAAACTAAATGACAGAATGCTTTAGAATAGCTAAAATATTCCTTCAACCAGAAGGTGTGCATCAATGGAGGCCCAGATTTGCATGGTTTCACACAATCTCCAAGAATTTAACATGAAGGCTCAAGCTAAAGACTCAATTAAACACTAAAGACCCCCGGTTCCTCATGCCTAAGATATGCTCAAAGGCTTACAGACAATCTTTATCAACAAAATACAGTAAAGTGATTTTAAATTGTTTATCTCATTATAGGATGAAGGCTCTTCTCATAATGAAATTGTAAATGCCACTAAACTATCATAGGGATGAGATCCTATGTGATTCGGAGGGACTTTAACACAAGATTGCAATAGGAACAAGAAAAACTACTTGCAGACATTCTGAAATAAAGAAAACACAAATTTTCCCAAGATTGACACAGATTAATTCAAATTTTATTAGATTCATCAATAGGGGAAAGTTTCTTTGAATAGTCTCAAATATTGTCAATGGTTGTACACTTGTAACCAACTTGACATGATCAAATCTAAAACATAAGAAATTAACAGGTTTCTCAGATGGTCTCTCAGGAAGATGGGCTCTCTCAAATTTTCTTTAAGAATTCAACCCCGAATTTTTGAAGAGTATTCTCATTGCATTTATACATTTCACTCACTCACTCATCCCAAATTTTCCCCCAAAAAAGAAGAATATTCGAGGAACCTTTGCTTGTTACCAATTTGTCTCAAAAAGTGACGTTTAACAAATTTACACCCAAAAGCTGCTAGGTGGACAAATCATGAACTGATCACATTTCTCAGACCCTCGACTAATGACTAGGATGCCATGCCACAAATTTTTGATAGTCCTTCTAATCATTCTTATTTTTCATGTGAGAAATCCCCATTTTAATCATTTTTCGGTGGCTCTATATAGTTGGATCTGACAAGAAATCCTTTTCACCCTCGAGAATACACCTTGAGAAATGAGTGCCCTCACATGGATGCATGCTTTTGTGCCTCTGAGAAATGAGTGTCCGCGCATGGATTATTCCACATACCTACGTTGTGAGTCTAATTTGCAAGAAAAACAATGTGTATTCGCATCTCTAGGAGTCTTGGAGAAAAATGGCAGCAAAATCAAGATACAATGCACAACAACCATTGATTCTCCCTTTCTCAACTTTAGATTAGATCCGTCCACGTGTTTCCTTGGCACAACTGCAAAGCTAAAGTATAAAGGCAAGTTTCAAAAAAGCATGGCCCTTCCACGTGCCTTGGGCCAAGAAAATTACCTTTTGACCTTTGAAAAGTCTTAGTATAAAAGGAGCTAGTGGAAGCCTCCACGTGTCTCAATGGCGCACTTTTGATATGGTGCCCAAGCAGAGACCCCAAAAAGTGTGGGCTCACCACATGTCTCAGTCCGATAAAGTTGTTGAAAAATTTTAAGGACCAGTGGAAGGTGCCATGTGTCTAGGGTCCTAAGAAAGTTTCATCGGCTGTTGAAAAGTCCAAGCAAGGGCAAAGTGAGAGGAAACTTCCAAGTGTCCCTTCGGCACTTCTTCAAAAGTAAAGTACAGGGGCAGGTCCCAAAATAGGCACGAGCCCTCCATGTGTCCTAGGCCTTAGAAATTTTCTTGAAAAGTTTAAGTATAGAGAGGAGCCAGTGGAAGCCTCCACGTGTCTCCCTAGCACAACTTTGAGATGGTGCCTAAAATCGGAAACCCTAAACAAGTATGGGTTCACCACGTGTCTCCTTAGCAAAATTGTTAAAGTAGGACCCAAAGTTGGATCCTCAGATGAGCATCGGCCCTCCACATGTCCATGGTTCGACAAAGCTACACCGGCCACATGAAAAAATGTCTAAGTCTAGGGTTAGGCTAGAAGAAACCTCCACGTGTCTCCCTAGCGCAACTCCAATGGTCAAACCAAGAGCGGAATTTGCAGATGAGCATAGGCCCTCCACATGGAAAATAATTGAGTTGAAGCAGGCCTTAGAGTTTTAAAGTGCCCCACTCAAGCCACATCCAATCATAAAGGGCCAAATTTCCACAGATGTTAGGAAAAAAATTGATAGGAAAACAAAATGTGATTGTGGTAAAAAACGGAAGGAAGGAAAAAAACACAAATTTATGCCCAATTTACAAATTATTTCACATGGACAGAGGAATGGAAAACAAATTCCGACTTAATGTGATCCTTCTAAAACAAAGGACTGATCATGGCAACCAAATGAAGGAAAAGCTTTCACACATCAATATAGGGAGATAGAAAAGACAACAAAGTCTCATAGATTGAAGAATTTAAAGGACAAACGAGGCGAGATCAAATTGAGCACCAACACAATGATAAAAAAACAACCCATGAGTTGAGATAAACCAAGGTCACTTTGGTTAACAATGGCCTTACAGTGTTCATGGTTCAAAAAATAAAACAAGAAAAATATCTTTATGAGGATTTGGACACCTTTGAGCTTTACACCATGGTTGTGCGGTGGTTGTGAACCCATCACTTTAAAAGGCTCTCGGGAGGGACTCAACCAACAAAATAAGCCACCAATGTGTAATTTTCAAACCAATTTCATGCATTATCAAAATTAGGTAAATCGAGAACATCATCGGAAGAATAGGAGAATCGGACCCATTACCTCGTCGAATACATTCAGAGCAAACTTCTAAGCTTTCTTCAAAGAAATGGTTGGTAATCATACCCTTAATAATCCATGCATTAGTATATGAGTGTGTCAACATGGAGGCCTATAAAAAAAGGTCAAACGTCACTTAATGGGTGGATTAAAGTCCGTGCAACAAAATTAATGAGTAAAAAAAAAAATCTTGCAGGTTTCCAAAAGGATTTGTGATATGACGAGGCATATGGATGGTGGCAGAGACATGAACAAGAAGCTAGAACTCTAAACCCAAGCTAAGCTCCCATTGTTTTTAGTTTTATTTTCTATATCTCATACTAAATTCAATAAAAAAAATTACAAAAGTAAAACTAGAATAATATTTTAACTTTATAGATTATTCTATATTATATGCATGTGTTGTATCTTTTAAATATAATAAAATAGATAGCCTAATTACAATACTTAATTAACAAAGTTCAATTATATAAAGACCGTAATTAACAATATAAATTTAAAAAATTAATATAAAAAATTACAAAACAAGATAGATAAAAATATAATTTTTTAATAAAAAAACAATGTAGAAAATAAAAATACATTAACCAAAAAAAGAGGGAAAGGAATGTGAAGGTAACCGTGAGGACATGTTTCTAAAATTTTGAGAATTTTAATTGATTTGTGGATTCATAATACAGATCTTATTTTGCACTTGTAATATTAGAATGCATAGCAAATTTATTTTCGAGGGGTGGAGTGTTGGTGTAATATCACACTTCAAAATACAAGATAATTGAGTGAGCTTTGAAAACGTTGACTAAATAATTTAAACTAAATTTTTTGAATCTACTTTTATGATCCATGATAATTTTATGGATTCAACAAGATCATTCTCGTTATAGTAGGCTCATTTCTTAGACCCTACAATCCTCAAAAACTGTCAAAACATATCATTTAATTTAATTTAATTTTTAAAATATAATAAATGAAAAAATAATTACATATGCACTCAATCATGATTAACCTTTCCTTTGAGGCCGATGTAAAATCTTTAACCTGTAAAATGGAATATGACATAATGAATATATTCCTTTAGCTCGACGCATTTCTACGATGTTTTCATTTTGTAGGGTAAAAACATAACTTACACTCACGCGCCCATTATGGGATTATTTGGCTTTATTTATGGCTCAAAATACTATTCAAATGGCAAATGCTAGTAATATACTAAATTATATGAATGATTAAGGGTTTCCAACTTTTTGGACTGCATTAGATATTTTAGATTTGAATATTTTATTATTTAAAATAACATATGATATCATTAAAAAAATTATATAGAAGGTGAAATTAAAATTATATTTGAATTGATTTTGTGATGAATTAAATTATTAAATAAAATATTTGAATCATATTAATAATAATTAATATGAATTAATTAAAATATTATAATTATATTGAAAGTAGTAAATATTTTTAAGTATGATTTAGTGTAGATAGAGAGCATAGTTATTGTTTGAATTTGATTATGGTTTTCCATTAGTATGTTATCTCTTTATATGGAATTAATGGACTAATGTGTATTTTTATTTTCAAACCATAAAACACCCAAAACTAGTCATTTGTGTTTTGTGGTTGTAGTGTGTAAAATACCTAAATCTGGGCATGCACAGTTTGACATTCTAGAGGTGAAATATGGTATGTCTTTTTGGTATTTTAAATTTGGAAAATTCCTAATTATGTCTACACTTTTTGATTATTTTTAAATGATAAAACATGTTTACGTTATTGGTATTTAAAATTTGAAAAATCTAGTATCGATTGCACATTTTTGTGGAGTTAAATTTGAAACAAATGGATTGTGCATTTTGTGGTTATAGTGTGTAGATATGCCTTTTCGAGCCAACATTATATTGTGAATTTTAAATCTATAAAAACACCCTTTCAGTGGATTATTTTGTGAATTTAAATATGTAAAATACCATTTTGGGTCAACATGATTTTGTGAATTTAAATATATAAAATTCCCTTTAGTCTATATTATTTTTGAATTGTAAATGTCTAAACCCTTTTAGGTTAGTATAATATTTTGAATTTTAAATGTATGAAATATCCAAATCTAGGCATGCGTGTTTTTGTTGTTATTAACGTGTAAAATACCCTTTTGGGTGTGCAAAAATTTAGGGGTTTCAAAATGATTTTCGCTTATTTCGATATATTGATAATATTTAATTCAAGTTGACTATTTACAAGAGTTTTAAATCTATGCTTTCGGTAAAATTTTTAATTTTAATGATCTATTTACAAAATGTTGAAATATCCAAATCTTGTATGGCGGCATAAATTATATGTCAAATTGTGATTTTATTAAATCAACACTAATGTAGGTCTACATTTTTAGCATCATTCATATGTACAAAAATTGTTTTAGGATGATGGATTCCCCATATCGAAAAATTTAATTACATATTTAAAACAAAATAAGTGTTCTTTGTTAGTTTGGTTGACATATCTATTTAAGAACAACATGGACCAATTTTTTAGTGTGAATTCAAAATCATTCTAAACTTGCAAATGGAGAGTTTTAGTGACTAAAAATACTTCGCCAAAAAAAAAAATTGTTGTTAGAAAATGTTATGATTATTTTAAAACAACGAAAGATAAGTGAATAGTTTAAATAGGAGGATATGGAAAACAACTTTTGTAAAAATTATAATAAATTATATGTCAAAACTTTATTTTATAAAATGATTACTAATGTGAGGTATTAATTTTTTAGACTATCATTGAGCATGACATTAGAAATATGATGCTTTATGTTATCATCCATAGAGAGAGTCTTGCAATTATCAGATTTGTTTCCCAAGATAAGATCATAATATAATCACTCCTCAAATTATTATAAAACATGAAATAAATGTGATTGGTAGTAAAAATGATTTTGATTATTAATTAGTTATCTATAATGAAATTTTTTCAAAGTAATGTATCTATTGTTTTGCATTGATGAACATGTTAAGGAATGTTGTTAAGTGTTGAACCCGAAATGAAATCCTTAATCTCATGTATTCATGCTAGTAAGTTGATATCAAGAATATATACATATGCTTTGGTTGGCATTTCTCCTATTTTTAAAAGAATTTTGAAAATAGATGGTTGATTTTCCTTTATATTTATAAAATGAATAATTGTAAATGCTTTAACAAAAAAATTCGATGATAAATATTATTTATTGAAGTGGTGTACAATATATACATGTTTTCAAAGGATATTAATATTCTTTGCAAAACTATGTGATTAGCTTAATTATTCAAGCATATCCGAAAACTTTTTCAAAGTAATGTATCTAGTTTTATGCATTATCGCTCTCATCCTAGTCAAGAATCATTTGATGGTGTGGGGAACATGATATAATGATGGGATGTATTATTATAAGGTACACATGGTTCTCAATTTAGGATAGTTAATTAGGATTAGTTCTCCAAGGTTTATGGTAGGAGGATTAGTTCTCCAATGATGCAATCCCTCTAATAAATTGCACATTTGAGATGAACATGTATACATAAACTTTTAAAAGAAATTTTTTAAAAAGAATGAGTTATGGTTTCTTTTAAATACTTGTATTATGCTTATTATTATATATTGTTGACTTGATACAAGCATGTTATCTAATATTGGATAAAAAATATGATGTAACTCTTATAATTATCATTGATTTATGAGCTAATAGTTGATAATACCTTTTTAGAAATAACATGAAAATATTGTATTAAGTTTTAATTTGATATAGGGTTAATTTTTTAAGATTACGTATATAATCTCACAAAAACAAATGAACCTCAAACTTAATGTGATTAAATTTTATTTATTTTTAAAAAATAACTTAGTATATCTCTTTAACTAAAAATATAAATCAAGACGTGCAATATGTAATACCCACTATCCAGATACATAAGAAAACATAGAAAAATACCGCATAACTTTTTTTGACTTGTTCAAAGTATAGAATGACATTACAGGTGGTCACAAAGGTTACAACTAACTCTTCAAACAACTTGACACAATGATGACCACAAAGGCAACACAGAAACATCCAACACCCATCAAGGACAATTCACTTTTCTCTTTGACAAGGCACCACTGAAACAACCCAACCACAATACACAGTCATAGTTGAGTACACCCCACAGTGTAAAATCCTTTAAGGTTATGTATTTACTAAAAATGTCTTTCAAGACCTGACTTTATGATCTAAAAGATTCATGTTTGATTCGAGAAATTCTTCTTACAAAGGTGAAATTGAGAACAAGTTTTCAAAATGAGGCTCATATAAATCTTTGGAAAAATGGCTAAATTATCTTGATCAAAAGGGACACCTTCCATCTCTCACAATGTTTCTTATACATACCCAAGCTACTAAATCTTGATTCAGACCTCCATTACACAAGGTGACGAGCGTAAGCTCTAACTAGAAGTGGAGTTCCATTAAGGTTCGGAACCACAACCTCCTTGTGCAAGGATCAACAATTAACCATGATTAAGAGAATATTACAAGGTAATGTGGAAAGGTTAGAGTGAGAAGATCAATTTATTTCATCATCATGATCTCTTTAGTTATTAACCGGTCTTTTAATGAGACTTAAGAGTTCAACTAGATTTGGGTAAAAGCTTCATTTAGCATTCTCTTGATTAAGTTCATTCAAAGGATACACATGGGGTTCCCAAAATGGAAGCATTAGACTTAATGTGTTCTTATTCAAACTCCCTACTAACTAAGATCTAACTATATCCCCAAAATCCAACAATGATCTTACTTTTTAAAAATTACTTAATGTTTCACAACAATGAGGATAAAGTTTAATCTATAGCTTAAGGTTAGTGAGGGTAGATTCTTTTACACCGGTAGATAACTCCTTTATTTCAATTAAAGACTCTTAATTTTATCTACAAAAAACAACTTCAGTATTATCTTATTTATTTATTCATTTATGTATTCATTTTATTATATTTTGATTAACTTTAGAAAAAGGATTGCCAACCCACTAAAATATACCTAGAATAACACTAATGCCAAGACCATGGAGGGTTATTAAACAAGAAAGTTTTATGACTCGAAAGAAGAAATTACCATTACTTATCAAGAAAACTAAACACAAGTATAACATTTCTATTCAACATGGCACACAAACCAAAGGTGTCAAAAGATTCGATTGAACTTTGGATGAGAACAAGAAGGTAACAAAATTGGTCAAGCCACGCTACAACATTTTCATGACTGAAATAATATCACAAAAATAATACTCATAACAAGGTGATGATTGAATTTTATTCCTCACAATAATAATTACAAGTTTTGTTACAAAAGGATAAGAAAACCTTATTTCACAAATACAAGAAAAACCAAGGCAAGAGGCCTTCCAAACTCCTTTACAAGCACCATTCCAAGATTTACAACACATTAGACATTCGTACAAGGAACTTCATAAATCAACCGATGAACCTTTACAAATATTTCCTTTATCTACTCACAAAATCCATCTACACAAGTATTAACTTGAGTTAGTTCACGAGAACTGAGCATGATAAGACTACCCATTGCAATAGTAAGCTAACATTTAACAATATCATGAAAGGAACATTCTATTTCAAGAATGGATCAAAGCACAAACCACTAATCAAAATCCTTCACATGAGATAAAATATTTACACTAGCCAACAAGAAGGAAGCCAAATATTCTAGTAAGAACAATATCTCAACTAATCAAGGAAAGACCTTATAGGTTAGAAACAAAAGGTCAAGAGTATTGGGATTTCAATCATGTAATCCTATAGATTACGTGATTGAAATCTAATACTCAATCCATCCATCTCAAAAAGAAAAACTTGAGAAGTCAAAACATACTAGTTATGATCATAGATGTGAAACAATAAAGGTTATTCAATCCTTCCAGGAGGGAGGTTTCATAGCAATATGGGTTCGTAACCCTCCTTAAAAAACAAACCATAGTTTTAGTCTTAAACAAGAAGTTTACCACCCTCTCCTTACAGGATCTCTTAAAAGTAATACTTGTTAACATAATCGAAACCACTCTTCAAATGCATTTAAAAGAGTCACAAAAATACATTAATCTTAACAACAACCCCATCATAATCATCAACTTATCTAAATAATATAAAGGAAAATAAATCCCCAAATGTCATTAATAATTTTTAACAATTTTCCGACATAGGCCAACAATGTATTTAAATAAATATTCCATTCGTAACCTCATGATTATCCTCATAACGTATCATCAAATGTCATGAGTTAACAAGATTCCTATTTCAATAATGACTACAGTCATCCCAAACACATTTCGAATTCTAAAACCAACACAAAGGTTTGGTCATAAACTTATGACCATTAAAAATACGTTCACTAGCAATTCACATATTATCAATAGCCTCTCAGCAAGGAATAATTCAACCAAGTTAAGATAAGAGTAATTATAATAGGGCCAGGATTACGAAGCTCCCCTTCCAAATACATCAATCCACTCTAACCAAGGAGACCACTCAAAGAAGAGAAAACAAAACCCAAATAAAATGACACCCTTATTCCGGAGTAAAAATGACATCAACAATTCTATAATCATTCACAAGGATTAAGGTAAATATCCTTTACCTTATAATAAAAGGAAAAACCAGGTAATTCTCTATAATTATCATAACTACAATAGAAACTTCATATGATTCCCAAGGAGTAAGCACATCATATTCAAACACAAACCTGAAGTTCATCTCTCTATTGGAGCCATTATAGTAACTATTATTGTTTAACATAAAACATGACCGACTTAACAAAATATTAGCTCATTTTTTAATATTAAGGTAATTGATATTTACCTCATCCATAAGGAAACCCTATACCCCTACAACTATCATACTAAAACATAAAATACAAAATCAAGATCCAAATCCACTCAAAACCGTAAGATGATCCTTTTTTCTTTTTTTTCTTTTTTAGAACCATGTTCATAGTTTTCAACTTCCACAAACACTAAAACCCTATAAAGTGGAATATCCACAATCAAACCTAACAATTTTCATATTTTAATACCCATTAAAACCCAATACAGCTTTTATAAAAGCGAGACCAAAGAATAAACCATTCATTTTTAAAGAATATATGACACATACCAATAACTTTTATTCCCTAATAATATCGATAACTCGGGCTTTAGGTAACAATAAATATTCTTCATATCACGACGTATTTATTTTTCCAAAATCCACATTTAGATCAAAAAGTCAAAATAATGAGAAATCTTTTTAATAACCCACAAAGTGCATTTTCGACACTATATGCATCTTCGTTAAACAACTAATACCCAAAATCTGAAGCTCATAGTTCATAACAAAGAAAATATTGCAAAGATAATTTACGCAATTATCAAATAGGAGAAGCTATTAGGAGAGAGAGAGAAAAGTCATGCAAAAATAATGATTTAGAAGGAGATACATAGGAAAACTAGTACACTCAAGTTAATATTAAAACAACCACAAGATCCCATTTCTAGACACCATTTCAGGAAGGAGAACCATTCATTTCATGAAATTATAAAAGGGTAGCAAAACAATGCAAAGTTTAGACTTAACATGCTTGAAGTGAGTTTTTCCAAGTCGCATACACATGGAAGAGCCATGAAATTTTGGGAATCCACACCTCGATCACCTCTATGTTGGCACAAGTAGGAAGTGTTGGTGCTCAAATTAGTCTCGCCCCATTTATCATTGAAATTCCTCAGTTTGCGGCCTCTGTCATGTTTTATGTCTCCTTATATTGGTGTTTGAAGACTTTCCTCCATTTGGTTGCCATGATCAGTCCCTTCCTTGGTCGAGGATCACTTAAAAGGTCCAGAATTTGTATTTCATTTCTCTGTCCATCTTAAGGAGTTTGTAAATTTGGCGTAAAACTCATGTTGTTCCTTTCGTTCCGTTTTCCACAATCACATTTTGTTTTTCCTTATATTTTTTTCCCAAATACCTATGGAAATTTGATTGGATGTAGCTTTGAAAGATCATATTTGAGCCTTGTAACATTTCCAAATTTGATTGTCCTTAAAGAAACATTCATTTATGGGCTCGAATGGTGGTTTTCTTGCATTTTTATGATTTGACGGGTGTGTTTTTCCCGTCAAATTTACATCTCTACATCAATGGAAATGTGGCCCTTTTTGGTTGGATGTGGCTCAGCGGGGCACTCTAAAAATATATGGCTCGCTTCAACCCAAAACTTTTCCACATGGAGGAATGACACTCGTTTGAAAATTCACCTTTGTTTTGGCCTTGGAGTTGCACTTGGGGGGACATGTTGAGGATTCCTCTCGCTTTTCCCAGACTTAGAAAATTTTTTCATGCAACCGGTATAGTTTTCACGGGACATGGACACTTGGTGGGTTGGTGACTCATTTGAGGATCCACCTCAAGGTTCCACCTTAACAATTGTGATAGGGAGACATGTGGAGGCTTCCGTTGGCTCACTTTGTACCTAAAATTTTCAAGAAATTTTCTAAGGTGTGGGAGACATGGTGAGCCCACGCTCATTCAAGTCTCCACTCTTGGGCACCATCTTCAAGTTGCACCATAAAGACATGTGGAGGCTTCGTCAGGTCTTCCCATACTTAGACTTTTCAAGAAAATTTCTAAAGGCCTGGGACATGTGGAGGGACCATGCCTATTTGGGGACCGGCCCTAAGTTTTATTTTGAAGAAGTGCCAAGAGGAAACTTGGAGGCTTCCACTCACTCTTCCTTTTGCTTGTAATTTTCAACGGCTGAAGAAAAATGTCTCGGACCCTAGACACATAGTGCCTTTCGTTGAACCTTGATTTTTTAACAAACTTTACCAAATTGAGACATGTGTTGAGCCCACACTTGTTTGGGGTCTCTTTTTGGGACCATCTCAAAATGCACCATTAAGAAATGTGGAGGCTTCCGGCTCCTTTTTCATCGAAGACTTTTCAAAGGCCGAACGATGTTTTTCTTGGGCCAGGTATGTGGAAGGCCCATGCTTGTTTGAGACTTGCCAAGGGGAAAATGCTTCTCCTTTTGAAATTATGCAAAGGAAAACATGGATGGCTACAATATAAAGTGGAAAAGGGGAAGGATCGGCGGTTGTTGTGCATTTCACATGTCTTTCTACCATTTTTGCTCCAAGACTCTTGGAGACATGAATACGCACTATTTTTCATCGTTATTTGATGAAATTATTTTTCATCTCTGTCAATAAGGTGTCATTGAATAGATTTGAAACTTAAATTTTGAGTCCAAGGATCGTTAAGGCCAATATTTTGAAGTGGGAATTACTCACGCACTCAAAAAAGTGGGAATTACTAGAGGAAATGGATGCGGGGTAGAAATTATAGAGGAAAAGGAGGGAAAAGGGATGAAATGATGAAAGTATAGGTGTAAAAAAGTGAAAAGATGTTGCCTCGAGAGTAAAAAGGGATGACCTATGAAGTCTGACTATGTAGAGGCTCAAAAATGATTAAAACAAGGATTTGAACGAAAAAATCAAAATGATTAAAAGGAATCTTGAAAATTTATGGCATGACATCCTATTCATTAGTCGAGAGCCTAAGAAATGTGATTAGTTCATAATTGGTCCACTGATATTTTGGATATAAATTTGTTAAACATCGATACTAAACAAATTGGTAACAGGGAAAAGGTCCCTCAAATATTCTTCTCTTTTGGGGGGGAAATTGAGTAAGAAAAGTGTATAAATGCAATGAGAATACTCTTACAAATGGTCAGAGTTTGAATTCTTGAGAAAAATTTGAGAAAGCCCTCTTCTCGAGAGGCCAAAGCCGAGATAACCTGTTATTTTATTATATGTTAGATTTTCGTCGTGTTAAGTTGTTGTAGATGTATAGCCATTGATGAGCACTGAGATTTCTCTAGAAGCTTTCCCCTGCTAATGAATCTAAGCAATTTTGGAATTAATTTGTGTCTAATCTCTAGCAATTTGTGTCTTCTTTGTTTCAGAATGTCTGCAAATAGTTTCTTTCATTCCCATTGCAATCTTATATTGAAATATTTGTGAAATCACATAGGATCTTGTCCTTGTGACAATTTAATGGTATTTTCAATTTCATTTCAAGAAGAGCCTTCATCTTGGATGAGATAAACAAATTTAAAATCAATTCACTGTCATTTGTTGATAAATATTGTCTGTAAGTCTTCGGGTGTACCTTAGGCATGATTAATAAGAGACTTTAGTTTTTAATTGAGTCTTACAATTCGATCCTTCATGTTGGAGTCTCAAATATTATGTGAAAATGTGTTGATCGGGCCTCCATTAAAGCACACCTTCTAGTTAAAGGAACGTCTTAAGCTGTTCTAAAGCTTTCTTTTGTTGAAGTTGTTCATTGTTGTGAAGTCCCTTCAAAAGATCTGGTTATAATCAACTTTATCATGCTTCATCTCCCACAAAATCATATAGAAAACATTGATCCACCCTAAACTACCCCTATTTTCCCTATATATCAACAAAGGAACAAAATCTACTTGTAAAAATATGCAGAACAATCAAGATTTCTTAATGTCTTTAGTAACCTTAGCCTTGTGTTGAAAATATCTCCATCGTTTAGAAGTGACCACTCTTAAGAGTTAAATCATGAAGCATTGACCATATTTTCCAAGGTATCTCTTCATATAATTTGTGCAAAAGAAGGATATCTCCATCTCCTTCACCAAACAGAGGTTACATTAAGGGTCCTCTCACCCTAGTCAAAGAGGCATGACCTAAAGTAGTGAGGAAAGGTCAAATCCTCTTAAAGGTGCTATCCATCTCTCCATAAATCTGAGTACCAAAGGGACATTTAGATCTCATCCCCAGGCTACAAAACAACAAACACTATGATTTTTTTCCTCTAAGCTCCTGTCGAATCTGATGTTGCTCCTCGGCTTGAAAAGGAAAAAAAATTTGAATACCAACACTTGTGGCACCATTTCAAGGGAACTAATTTACGTTGTTGGGAACTCGATTTGCATTTTAGTTGATTTGTTGATTTATTTCCAGTTTGTATCCATTTTTCCCATCAAGAACACTTATGGCATCATTCCTAGGAACTCTTTGAAGTATTTGAAAAAAGGTGTACTTATACAGACCTTAGTAATGATATTTACATATTTAAAAGTACAAATACATTGCTTAAATGTCATGATTGCTCAAATTTGTAAAAATTGTTCAAAGGTGTGAGTTCTAAGTGCAATATATCTAGCTTATACAGTTATTGTACAAGGATTTGTATCATCATTGATAAATTTGGGTAAAATAGGAGCATATCTTGTAAAATTTGCATGAATCTGGTATTGATAGACATTTGATAGGTCTTTCATAGTGAATTTGCACAAACTAAGGTGAAAATCCTTAGTGGTGACTCCGTACTGTTTAAATTCTTTATAAATACCAGTGTCTTAAACATATATCAAGAAATATTTTTCACTAATATCTGCAAAGCTGGAAGGAAGAAGATATTTATTCACCAAGGACCCTAGTAAAGGTTGTTTTAGGAGGTTTGGGAAAGTCTAATTCGAAGGTAGAAGAATTTGGAAGGCTGTTTGAGATCAAGCATCAAGAAAAGAGATCTCCATTGGTGAAAATAATGATCCTGTGATTGAAGATTGTAGTAATTCCTTTAGTTCTTTAAATTAGGTAGCCTCTTTGTTGAATTAAATTCTTCATCGGAGAGGGTCCATCATCTCGTATTTGAAACATTTGCTCTCAATCTGCACATGTATATTTTAAAATCTAATAGATTTTTCCAAGAGACAGAGCCTTTAGAGGGCATTCATTCCTAAAATTGTATCCATGTATCACAAGACCCCTCACTCCTCATCATTTTGTTTCTCATGTAAGGTCACCGAGCCCCAAAATAATATGGCTCATCCTCCACCCAAACCTCCATTTTTCATTAATATTTTGGTCCCATCAATTTTAGATGCATGGTGACTATTCAAATGCTATGCCATAGGATGTAAAACAAATTTCCTAATTTTCAAGGAAATAATGGAATAACTAGTGATCAACACTTGAAACTCTTTATCAATATGATGGAGAATTTTGAAATAGAGTTTGAAGATGTATACATTAAATTATTTATTCATACTCTAGAAGAATTTGCAAGGATGGTATAAATCTCTACGAGATAATTCGATTGACTCTAGATAGAGAGGAAAATTTCTTTAAAATGCGATACGGTGATAAAACAAACCCTAGGTTTCTTTTGTCGAGTTTGAAAATATAAAAATAATCCTAACGAATCATTGCATGATTTCAACACTAGATTTAACAAAACATTGAGAAGACTACCTATTAATTTGAGGCCGTGTAATGAATCATGTCCGATAAAGTGTCAGATGCATTTGATAAGAAAGTGGATTACTATTTGAGGGATAAGAACCTTGGGACTTTGAGGTAGGCCTTTACCATGGCTCTATAAATTGAGAACAATATTAAGGTAGTATAAAAACTCCTAAGAGGGAGGGTGTTAAACTCGATCAACCACGAAAGCCTCAATCAAGTAAGGATGTGGATCTTGAGAAAGTTGTAAGGACTTTGGTGGGGTTGTCAAACAATTTTTACAAGCTAGCTAGGGTAGAAAAAGGATTTGGACAAGGTTCTCATGGTCGGCATAGGCAACAAGGACAAGATAAACTTGTGAATCATCCTAGAAATGATCGAGGTTTGATGATGAGAGGTAAAGGACCCATGGGAGATAGACATCCCCAAGCTAGGGAGAATAGAGTAGTGCCGATCTCTAAATGCCAAAGTTGTTGTTGTTGAAGAGACAAATCAAATGGATTGGTGTGAAAATGCTTCTTACCCCACCTGCCATGTGAAGTAGATGAGAAATTTGAAGAATTTGATGATGATGATAACACTGATGATGATGCATGCATGGTGGATTCCTCTACGAGTTCATAGCAGGGAGAAACCTCAACTGAGTTGATGAGTGCTAGAACTGCTAAAGATTTTTGGGATTGCATTCACCGAGTATTACCTCTTCCTCCCACTCATACTTCTGAAATTGATATGGTGCAAGCTTTTGAACTTCCTAATAATGATTTTGAGTACCTAAGAGCTCTAATGATTGAGAAGTATGATGGAGGGATACCTTTTGAGGAGGATAGGAAATTATTAATGAATGTTGTGGTTGGCCATGAAAAATAATATAATACCAGGAGTAGGGTTTCCAAAGGGGCAAGGCCTCAGGCCAAACAAAAATTCTAGTGCTTACCAAGTATCCCAAAAGAGACTCCAAATAAAGATACATCTAGAAAAGGCCTTGTTGTCTCAAGTAGAACTTGTGTCCCTCCCTATGCTTAGACTGTAAAAAATCATGTGCCATCAGATGAATTTGTAAACCTCCTCCTAACACTACATTACCCAAATATGTTCCTTGTGACATAGCCCAAATCTTGAGTCAGATCAAGATTTATGTTCCTATTGTTGAATTGCTTAGAATCCCTGAGCATAGGAACAGAGCATTCAAATATTTGGGGTTTAGAGAAGAAAAAGTCACCCAAGGTAGAAATGTTGAGACTCCTCCTACCATTTCAGAGTTGAAAAAACCCCAAGTACTGGAGGAACTAGGTGAACCACCTAAAGTTTACTTGGGAACATCTTTGGTTGAGTCTCAATTAAATGTTGATCCATTTTTTACAACACTGATTATTAAAGATAGACTGTTACACAATTGTATGTTTGATTCTAGAGCATCATGCAATGTTATGCCTCTAGAAGTCATGAATGAATTGAACATTAAAGTGACAACAACTTATGGCAAGTGTACTGCAATGGATTCTAGAGAGGTTCCTATTGTAGGATGTGTAAAAGGTTTGGTGGTACAACTTGCAGCTTATCGGGTAAGAACTTGAAACTTGATGTTATTGTCGTCGATTTCCCTGCCAAATGGGGCATGTTGTTATCAAGAAAGTGGGTTGTAAGTGTTGGTGGAAATGTTTAGATGGACATGTCTTATGCCACCATACCAATTGAGGGAAACCTTGTGAAGTTACCTAGTGAAAAGAAGATGTTATATCTTATTGAGGACCCCAACAATGCTTCTTATGAAGTATTGCATGTAGATATTGATATTGATAACTCTATGAGTTATGTTGCTTTCAAGGAATATGAAATTGATTAATGCAGGTATCATGAGCGGGATGATTTTCCTGAGACTTTGATGTTTGATGTAGCCTCAAAATATGTTAGAAAACTTGACCTAGGCACAAAGGATAATCCTAAAGAAATGTGATCGGATAGCAACTTGGATCCCTGTCACGACTTCTAATGAAATTTGTGTGTTCACTCCTTGGCTCTTCAACCTTCTTCACAACATTCCTATACTACCACGATGCATAAAATCCGACTCCTTAAGGTGGGAACTATCACTCCTAAGGTTACCTTTGGTGCTCAAGTGATTGAATCCCAAAATGTTTTTACCAAAAGGGCTGATTTTAGATTTTCGAATGTGGCTAGGTCTTCCACAACTACATTCCTTGATATATTCATGGTGGCTTCCCTTATTA
Source organism: Taxus wallichiana var. yunnanensis (assembly GCA_018340775.1). Lineage (NCBI taxonomy): Eukaryota > Viridiplantae > Streptophyta > Pinopsida > Cupressales > Taxaceae > Taxus > Taxus wallichiana. Next base: position 795,352,397 of record CM031244.1, on the reverse strand, counting down.
CATGGTAGAGTGGATATTTATCCTTGTGCTTAGGGATTTTTATTGTGGTTTGTAATTTTTGGAAGATCATGCCACTATTTTCTCTAAGCTTTGGGAATCTTCAAGGTCATCATTAGCTTATGAAATGATGGTTCCCTTATTTCAATCTTAATATTGAAATTTTTAATGTTAAGCCTATTTGGGAGCACTTTCCCCATACCACTATAATTTTGGGGAAGATAACCCTTTTTCGATTGGGAATGCTTTGGGAAAGTGCCCTTCCACATATTCCAAAATCTAAAATTTATAATCACATGACCTATAGTCGCATTCAGTTGATTTTGATACCACTTTTGAACTTCCATCCTCTACATAATTTAGGATGTTGGATAAAATTAGACACAACAACTTGACTATGAAGATATTCCCTTAAGATGTAGTAAATGATTTTCTTTGGGTCACTTAGCCTCACATTGCACTAGTGTGAAACAAATAAAGAGTGATAGGATTTTTTGGTGGAGAGACAAAAGACCCAGTATGTTGGGGGTGGGTGAGGAACTTGACATTTATATGGAGGATTTAGGATTAGAAGGAGGTCAATTTTAGCATTCAGATGAATCCTTTGTTTCTCCTCCCGTGTTTGGGGGAGAGGATATAATTTAACTTCAACTTATAGGTGTTATAACACATCCTTTAGGGGAGAAATTGGTAGTAATAAAGAGACTTTTGATAATTTTTACCAATCCAAAATGATGAAAATGAGTATCCTAATAGAGAAAAGGATTGGATTTTGTTTAAAGGAAAAAAAGAATAGAAAACCTTTTATAGGCCCTCTCAAAATTAATTTAAGACCTCATTATAGAGGGTCTAATGGGTGTTTTTTATTGTTGATGATTTTTTGGTCATTTGGTAGAGGCCTCTTCATTTTTCTTCATAGCTATATCTTTTCTCCCTTTTATTTGGGATTTTTTGTCTACTCATAACCAAAATATTTTACCGTATCTAAAAAAATAATAATTCTACAATATGTATTTTATTTCTTAAATTGAAATACTAATACAATTTATATCAAAAAAGAGTAGTAGTTATATCTATAATAATTTTAAATTTATTTTGTGATTCACTTTGATAAGAACTAAGTAAATTTTTATAAAGTGAAATTGATAAAATAATGTTTAAAATATATTTTGTAAAATAATAATTATTATTTTTCTATCGAAACAATGTGGAGTAATATCTATTTTTCCCTTATGGAATAATTTTTTTATTGAAAAGCACACTTTTATATTAATGGAAAATATTTACAATGTCATTCATACAAAAGAGGGTAGAAAACTCACACCCCAAAATGCCAAAGTCACATCGAGCTATTATAAAGCCTCGAGAGAGGAAAAACATAGCACTAAAATAACTACATATAAACAATGCAAATATCAACCAAAAAAGAGATAACAACTAAGTAATACCATAAACATGGAGGTAGGTGGTAGTGGGGGAGGGGGTTGTTAGGTTTGTCACTCAACTTAAACCGATGGGTGAGCCTCATCGTAATGGGATCAAGCCATCACATCCATTATCTTGTTTAACGTCATATTCATCATCAAGCCGAATGTGAGATAGGTCCTATGAGAGGGAAAGGAAAATTGCCTAGATTAGAAGATGGCCAAAATGATCCACCTTGTAAAGGAACCACAGGTGAAGGAGGATGAGGATGGGAAGATCTTCACCATGAAAAATATTTTTGGGAAGAAATGACCTAACCCTACCTACAACCGGGAGGCAAAGAGCGGTGAGGCGGAGGTGGAAAATTATGGTGAGGCAACGGAAAATGATGACATAGGGGTGTATCAGGGAGCTCGAATAACAACACAAACGGTAAAGTGCTAATGATCAAGGAGGTGTTGGATATGATCCACCTCAAGATGAACCCTCTAGCCTAATTTTGAATCTAAAGAAGGACATTAAATATCACAACTTTATTAGTAACATAGAAATCATAATCAAGTGTCGCATTATTAAAAACTACATTATTTCTATCTTTACATAGCACAAATAATATCTCTGATCTATGAAAATATTCCAAAATTTGGTATAATTTGTAGATTACATGGCGAGTCCCTAAAAGATCACTTTTTAAGGAGAATAAATTCATAGAAAAGGGTAAGAAAATGGTGTGAATGCATCGCCAAAATGCATACACCCAAGGGAAAAACAAAAATGTTCTTAATATTTTCTAGTTGTTGGCAACACTGAGAAAAATAGAGTAAACCCTAGATGGATGAGTCAATTACTAGCAAGGCCTTGATAAAGGATGCACCATAAAAGATGGGCCTTTTGGGCTCAACATGAGCAGACCAAATAGAGACCAAATAGAGGCCCAAGAGGGAAGGCAACAATGTCTATTAAGATTAACTAAATCAACAACTTTAGGAGCTAGCAATGAATAACCGAGGAGGTTTGTATTAGTGAAAAGGAATAACATTAGGCCAATTCTAGTCACACAACCAAGGAACACCAGAGGTAAGTCTAATTTTATGCAAATACTCAATAGGAATACCTTAAATTAAGTTTCAAATAGGTACTACATTTGCATTAGTAGGGAGAAGATAAAATTTTAAAAAAGAGAAACCCAAGAAATCAAATCTCTGGAATGTTTGCAGAATAAATCCCCAATAAAACTATTTTTTTAAACAATCTAAGAACTTTAGATGAGGGGGATAAAGAAATTTTTTTTGTGAAAATAAAACACATGGGACCACTAGAGAGATAATGAATTAATAGAAAGGCCAAACCTGAAACCATCACCCACCCAAAGTAGATTGGGTTTGAGCAAATTCTAGGCCTTTGAATAACGGAAAATAAACAAACCTTTAATCTTAATAAAAACTTGACAGAGCAACAAATATGTAAAATTAGTTCCTTTCCAAATGATCTTACCTAAGGGTACCCCTAATAAATGCCATGATGAATAAACATCTTCCAAGAATTACCCTCTAAAATGCACAAAATGCATTTAACACATTGAGATTTCCCATAAAGTTTGATATTAATTAGACCTAATCCCCCTTCTTCTTTGGGAATACAACATATGTCCTAAGAAACCCTATGGAAACCATTCTACCATGCGGTGTTTCTCCTAAAAAATTCTTAAACTATCTTCTCAAGTTTTGTATACGCATGTGCAATAGATGAAACCCAATAAGAAGAGTAATAAACATATGTGGTAGCTAGCACTTTGGAGCAGATTTGAAACTTACCTTATAAAGAGAGAGGCTTGGAAATCCAATAAGAAATTTTACACTCAACTCTCTTAAAAACATATTCGAACACGAGAAGATGTGGCACGGAAGGTGAAAAGTATCCCACTGAATTTAAACTACACTCCACTCTCAATCCAACTCCACTACATCTCTATAATCCAATTAGGCATGGGTAATTGAGACTATCTAAAGCATTTAGGTTTATCCCATTAAATAGAAAATCCTAAAGCAAGACTATATTTGTCTAAACAATCCAGTACATGACACATAAATTGTTCTTCCCGAAAAGAGTGATAAATGATATATTATGAAAATGACAATTGATAAGTTGTTGAGATGTGGAAGGTATTGAAATACCTTTAAAAAATCCTTTTGAAGCTCTATTGGTAAGAAGATTATTCAAACATTCTATGGCCAACACATAAAGGGAGGGAGCGAGAGGAGCCTTGATGAATAGACCTAAAAATACCAAGCCTATAAGACTACACCCATTGATAGTAATACAAGTCCCAACATTCTAAAAAATCATTTAAGTAGGTTGCAAAACCTAGGGCCAAATCCAAGATCTTGGAGCGTAGCTAAAATTAAATCCCATTCAATCCTTTCATAACGCTTTACAAAAATCAATCATAACAAATAATACTTGATGTGAAGATTGTCTAGTAAATTCCATTCATTACTAAATAACAATTATATTATCAAGAATAAAAATATTCTTAATGAAACTAGTTTTCTCATTTCTATCAATTAAAGGAAAAATATTAGAAATCATGTTGGCTAAAGCTTTAACAATAATCTTATAAGAAACATTTAGCAAGGTGATGGGTCTCTAGTTCGCAGTGATGATTTCAGGATCCCCTGCCTTGGGTATGAACTTGATGTTACCTTGGTTAATGATGTCCCCTAGGGAGTTGGAAACAAATGCTTGCAAATAAACATGGTGGACATTTGAACCAACCGTGTCCCATAGGGTTTGGTAAAATTCCAATCAAAAACCATCTACACTAGGAACCTTATTAGTTGCCATTTGAAAATAAGCTTCCTTCAAATCCAAGAGTGAAAGAGTCCGATCACATGTAGTCCTTTGAGAATGTAAAAAAATGTAGGGGACCACCTACAAAAATTGAAAGACCTTCCTATTTAGTAGGAGTAGTTGGTTGAGCTGCAAAAACTCCATGATAGTGTTAGAAAAAGGACTGCAAGATATCAACTAATTTAGTTAGCCTTATAGAATCATGCAAGAAGAATTTTATCCTATGTGAAGAGTGTTTGGACCGCAACATGGATAATAATTTTTGGAAGATCGATCACCAACCTTTAGCCAATCTAATTTGTAAACAACTATGCTCTCATGAATTTTAAGCTTCTTGAATCTTAAGATTATGTCACGAGATAGAATCCTAAGACTATAAATTATTTTTAAAGTGAGAAGATTCAAGATCAAGAGAAATTCTTGCAAAGCCATGGTATGTAACTACATGATAATGTTTCTTGAAAATCTAATCCTTTTTCCTTTAAGTGCGTAAAATGATCTTTGGTGTGTTTGATGGCATCATTCCACAACCGAACCCAACTAGAGACATCTAAGTGTTAAGGGACCATGTTCCAAATATGTTATATGGGAGACACCATCTAAGCATGTTTGAGGTGAGAAGTATTAAGATAATACTGAGAAATGCCCTTTTATTTCTTAACAAGATGACTTTAACAAATATTAAAGAATATGGGTGAATGATCGGAAATCGACTAATGTTGGTTATAACCATGGGTGGGCAGAGATAGGAGTAAACTAAAAAAATACGAGAGGTCATAAGATCCTGGTCAATTATTTTAAAAATGTGATCTTTCCCATCCCTAAAATTAGGCCAAGTAAAGCAAGGACCTAAAGAAGTATGATGGTAGGGAATATTAGGGTAAAAAAGGCTCAACTTATACCTGAAGTTAAACCAAGCTTCCTCTCTCCTGCGCATGCCATCACATTGGTAATCGACCCTATTTTTCAGGTTGAGTTATCAATCATATTAAATTTTCCACACAAAACCCAAAAATAATCGATAAATAATCTGTAAGCCAACACAAAAAATTATCCCTTTCCCCTACATCGTTAGAGGCATATCTGTTAGCAAGACCAAAAAGATGACCATCAAAATCAAACCAAGTCCACACCACACGATGCGTTGGGTGTGAACCCCACAAGATCACATGCTAGGAAATGTAAGGATAAATCAAATTCATAACCTCACTGCAGCCCCTCTCATAACTCGAGGTGTGACATATGGGTTGTGGCCAAATAGTACAAGCTATAGATTGCAAAAAAAAATTAGAAATCTTAACTTATTGCAGAATTTTTTTTTCATATGCCTAAAGTCTTGACAAATTTCCCTAACTAGATAATGCCATATTGGTTAAATAAGCGCTATAATATTTCAAGGTTACAAAATCATTGAGAAATATCTAAATTCATATTTCCCTTAGTTTCCATATTGATTGGGGAGAAAAGAGTTTATTTTAAGAACCGAGGCTCAAATGTTCTCCAAAGGTCTAAGATATATGATTTTCTTACAAATATTCACCATACTCTATAGGAGAAGGGCTACGAGAACACATTTTTCTATCATTCCAAGGAGGTATAGAAACCCCATCAAAGGGGTTGTATACCAAAGAAACCATAGCAATAACATCCACGAGCACAAGTGAATGGGAGATAGGTGGCTTAGTCTTAGTGGTTTTGGTTGTTTGGTAGAGGATAAGTGGAGAAAGTAGTTCCATTATTGACAACAAGATGATAAATATAATTTTGTGGTTTTCAAAGATGTTTTGAAGTACCATTTTTATTAGTCACATTTTTCTAATCGTCAAATGAATTTTAAGCGTTTGACATTGTTTTTTCTATAGGAGCATACGTCGAGTTGGCCATGAGAGGACATTCAAGAATCATGTGCTCAAAGGAATGAAAATGAAAGCAAGTATTCAAAAAGTTGATATAAAGAGCCCTTTGAGTGAATCGGATGTCACTAACCTATATAAAAATTGATTATTTGATGTTTATTGAAATATAAACTTGAATGCATACACGATGTTAAGGGTGAGAGTTAAAAAATTTGGGTTGCTCATTGCAAATGAGCCGTCCCAAGGGTTTGAAAAGATCCCCTACAAAAGACCACAAAGGAAAAGGTTTCTGGAAACTTAATCCACATAGGGACCTTGGGCTTAGTCTTCTTTGAGACATGAAATTCTCAAGTCTAGAGTGTGTTGGTATCCAAATTGATTCTCCCTTAGAAATCGAGAAGCATCACATATTTAGCAAGACACTGAGAGACAAACAAATCTTATTATGAGTCATTTTGTAGCTGGGGAGGGGATTCATCTAACTCTTTGTCACTTATGCATCAGATAAATGGATAGCACCTTCATTAAGGATTTGATATATCCTCACTACTTTAGGTCATGCCTTTTGACAAGGGCAAGAGGACTAGTTTTTAAATATATATAGTGAATGAGAATGAAGATATCCATCTTTGCACAAATTTGAAAGGAGACCACGAGAAAATATGATCAATGCACCATAGTTTAACTCTCACGAGTTGTCACTTATAAATAATGGTGATATTTTCTAAACATGGTTTAAGGTTAGTAAAGACATTATGGGATCCCGATTTCTTCGCATATTTTAGCAATAGAATTTACTAGTTGTGACACATAGGGAAAAAAGGGGTAGTCAGGTAGGATTCATTGTTTTTGAATAATTTTTGTGGGAGATTAAGAAAGATAAACTTTATTTTTCCATATATTTGAGAACCTTCACAACATTTGGAAAAATAAATGACAGAATGTTTTAGAATAGCTATAATATTCCTTCAACGAGAAGGTGTGCATCAATGGAGGCCCATATTTGCACAATTTCACACAATCTCCAAGAACTTAACATGAAGGATAGAGCTAAAGACTCAATTAAACACTAAAGACCCCTTGTTACTCACACGTAAGATACACTCAATGGCTTATAGACAATCTTTATCAACAAAATGACAATAAAGTGATTTTAAGTTGTTTATCTCATTACGGGATGAAGGCTCTTCTCATAATGAAATTGCAAATTCCACTAAACTATCACAAGGATGAGATCCTATATGATTTGGAGGACTTTAACACAAGATTGAAATAGGAACAAGAAAAACTACTTGCAGACATTCTGAAACAAAGAAAACACAAATTTTCCCAAGATTAACATAGATTAATTCGAAGTTGATTAGATTCATCAACAGGGGAAATTTTCTTTGAATAGTTTTAGAGCTTGTCAATGGTTGTAGACTTACAACCAACTTAACATGATCAAATCTAAAACATAACAAATTAACAAGTTTCTCAGATGGTCTCTCAAGAAGATGGGCTCTCTCAAATTTTCTCTTGAGAATTCAACCCCCCAACCTTATGCAAGAGTATTATCATTGAATTTATACATCTCACTTGCTCACCCATCCCAAATTTTCCCCCAAAAATAAGTATATTCAAGGAACCTTTTCTTTTTACCAATTCATCTCAGAAAGTGAAGTTTAACAAATTTACACCCGCAACTACCAAGTGGAAATATCATCAACTCGATCAAGTTTCTCATACCATCGAATAATGACTAGGATGCCATGCCATAACATTTTCACATTCCTTCTAATCATTCTTATTTTATTTAGTGAGATATACCTATTTTAATCATTTTTTGGTCGCTCTCTGTATATTTAGATCTAACAGGAAATCCTTTTCACCCTCGAGAATACACCTTGAGAAATGAGTTCCCTCGCATGGATGCCTACTTTCGTGCCTCTGAGAAATGAGTGTCCACACATGGATTATTCCACATACCTATGCTATGAGTCTAATTTGCAAGAAAAAAAATGCATATTCACATCTCTATGAGTCTTGGAGAAAAAATGGCAGAAAAATCAGATATAATGCACATCAACCATTGTTTCTCCCTTTCTCAACTTTAGATTAGAGTCATCCACATGTTTCCTTGGCACAAATACAAAGGTGAAGTACAAAGGTAAGTTTCCAAACAATCATGACCCTTCCACGTGCCCTAGGCCCAAGAAACTTGCCTTTTGGCCTTTGAAAAGTCTCAGTATAAAAGGAGCTAGTGGAATCCTCCACGTGTCTCAATGGTGCACTTTTGATATGGTGCCCAAAATGAAGACCCCAAACAAGTGTGGGATAACCATGTGTCTCATTCTAACAACGTTCTTAAAAAAATTTAAGGACCAACAAAAGGCACCATGTGTCTAGGCTCTGAGAAAGTTTCATCGGCCCTTGAAAATTCCAAGCAAGGGTAGAGTGAGTAGAAACTTCCAAGTCTCCCTTTGGCACTTCTTCAAAAGTAAAGTACAAGGGTAGGTGCCCAAAAAAGCGTGGGCCCTCCATGTATGCCTAGACTTAGAAATTTTCTTGAAAATTTTAAGTATTGAGAGGAGCCAATAGAAGCCTCCATGTTTATCCTTAGTGAAAATTTGAGATGGTGCCCAAACGTGGAGATCCTAAACAAGCGCGCGCTCACCATGTGTCTCCTTGGTGCAACTGTTAAGGTAGGACCCAGAGGTGGATCCTCATATGAGCACCAGTCCTTGACGTGTCCATGGTTTGATAAAGCTACATCGGCCGCATGAAAAAAAATGTCTAAGTCTAGGCGGTGCGTGAGAAACCTCCACGTGCCTCCCGGCACAACTCCAATGGTAAAACAAAGAGGGAGTTTATAAATGAACGGACACCATTCATGTAGAAAATAATTGAACTGAAGTGGGCCTTAGAGTTTCAAAGTGCATAAGATTTTAGAAAATACTTTAACTAAGGGAGGCATAAGAGTTTGAGGGAGGCATAAGAGACTTGAGGGAGGCATAACTTGCACTTGAGGGAGGCATAAGAGTTTGAGGGAGGCATATGATGATATTTGTGTATGGTTGATCTTTGGGATACATGTTGAGTTATTGTGATGTTTGGTAGTGATCTTTTAATGTATGTGTTACTCATGTCGATGGATATGTGTTGTGATGTTGTGGATATGTCATTGATTCCCTTGTGGACACTATGTAAGCGTAGCATGGTTTGGTGTTATGTGGAGTGTGCCTATTCTATTCCATATTTGTATAACCTTTTGTGGTGTAATACAAGCATGAAGTATATGCTTGCGTGCTTGTGAATCAGTAGTGTCTTATGGTGACCGATAGGGTGTTGTGTTAGCAGTTCTTGTTGGGCACCCACAATAAGGAATAAATCAAAACTCTTCAATGATGATATTTCTAAAAGAAACTAAAACTAAGAATAATGTTAAAGGAAAGAGACTAATGAAAATAATAAATAAGAAGGAGGCGCGCAATCTTCACGAGAACATTGAAAGTTAAAATTTCTACCAAATGTTCCTAAGGCTACTTTGTGACCGTGCTTTAATCGGCTAAATTTTAAACCATAGGGTGTACTTTCTCCTTTACCTATTCTTGTTTGCGTACCTTTTCTTTTCCGCTGTGTTATGTTGCATCGAGGACGATGCTTTCTGAAGGGGAGGAGAATGTAATGCCCCATTGGGCATCGACTCCCGTTTCTGCCACCTGCCCTCCACTGCCACCTTGGCCGACTAGGCAGGTCTCGTTTGCACGTAGATGCAATTGGTCTCCTCCCAACCACCCAACCTGCCGACTGTACTGGCTGTCACGTTTTTCTACCTTGCGTGAGGAGTCGGTGGAGTCCTTCTTGCTGGTGGCCGCACCTCATTTATTATATTTTGATTTGTAAATCTTCTTGGTTCTTGTTTGACTACCTGCTCTTGTTTCCTTTTGCTGGCCGCGTGAGTTTTCTGTTCCTTTGTTGGACTGCGTGTGGGTGGTTGAAACACCTTGTCTCCCTGGTTGGCGGCGGACAGCTTGAAGTTGGTATGCAGTTGCGTGAGAGTTATTGAGTGCACTGTCTTGAAGTTTCAAAACATGGTCAGGGCTCTCTCCTCCAAACTGCGTTTGTCCTCGATGTGAATAGCTGAGGTGAATGTATCAATCCACTTCATTAAGTCTGTGGCAACTTCTGGTTGAAGGTCTTTATCTCCTTGGCATCAAATCTGAACAGAGCATGAAGGAGTCTTCAACTGTGATAGCTAAGAATGATTGTTCAAGGTAAAACAGTGGTGATTATGTGATCTCAAATGGGTAAGAACACCCATGGAAGGTGTTGAAGCTGCTCTAAGCAGTCCACAAGCTTCAAAAGGTGAAAAACAAGTCTCAATACCTCCTCAACCTTGATCAGCGGTCTTTTACCAATCTGTACACTGTAGTTTGTAATCACAGGGAGAAAATAGATGATTTTCTTGGCATCTTTCTGTCCTGGTTCCTCCCTGCACGCGTTTTTTTAGACGGAGCTTCAAGCTAGTGAAGCAGACGTGTTGCCTCCTTTTTCTTTGAGTGCTGCGAGGTGTGTTCTTGTCTGGGATCGCGGCGGCGACCCTTGCAATGATTTTAGCCAGCGGCAAGCGGACCGGTGGCAGAATGGCAGAAGCCTTTGTGAGTGCTCCCAGCAAGCAGGTTGTCCAACTATGTTGTTTTCTATTCTGTATCAGATGCATCCTCAGATTCGGGTTTCTCCTTCAAGATATGTTTATCAAAATCGACTTTGTGACAGAGAGAGTGTTACCAGGAGACCGGATGAAGTTTTATTGCTATGATTCTCTACTGAGACCTTGTTTTACGATGTAACCCATGGGAGAGGATCTCATAGAGGTGGATCTGTTTCATATCAGAGTTGCGCAGTGAAAGGAATGGTGCCCAAAGCTCGGCTTGCAACATATAAGGTATCTTTGGATGTCCGGTTGGTATGATTTTGACATACTTTACTGCGTTTGATATTTTGTTGTTGAAGATGGTGTGGATGTGATTTCTCTTTCTGTGGGTACGGGGGTGTTGTGCCATATTATCTTGATAGTATTGCTATGGGTGCCTTTGGGGCTGGAGAGGGGTGTGTTTGTGTCACTACGCAGCAGCGAAGGTCCGGGGAGTTGTCTGTCACCAATCTGTCACCATGGGTGACAACAGTTGGGGCGAGGACTTTAGACAGGGATTTCCCTGCAAACATTATTTTTGGGTAATGGGAAAATCATCAGGGGAGTGTCTTTGTACAGTGGAAAGGCGTTGGGGTCTGATTTAGTGCCCTTGATCTATGCTGGAGACATCTCTGTTGGAATTATCACACCTTCAAGCTACAACTGAAATGTTTGCACCGAGAGTTTGATGTTGTCCTCAAATCTGATGAAGGAAAAGGTTTATATATCATTACGGTAGATGCCTTTCAGAGCCAGGAGCGTGAGGTAATCATTATGTCTTGTGTCCGAGCTTCAAATCATGGGGTTGGCTTTGTAGCTGATATTCGCCGCATGAATGTGGCACTAGCACGAGCTCGCAGAGCACTTTGGGTTAAGGGCAAAGCAGCTGCATTGAAGCAATCTTGTGACTGGTCAGCCTTAATTGAGGATGCTAAGACTAGGGCTGCTCCTAATATGAGAGCACCAAGGTTAGGAGGTCCAAATCAGAAACAATCAGATGCATATGGAGATGGTGGAGGTGTTTGGATGAATGACGAAGGATCAAGTTCAATTGCCAAAAATGGGGGCCTACAGAAGTTCTAGGGCTAATTTTGGAGCGGTGTTGGGAGGATGATGGCAAGTATTTTAGACCACCCACCCTGGCCATGAACTCCTACCTGTGCCAACGTGAAGATGTTCGATGTTTGGGCGCCCAACGAGCTTGAAGAAAATGGAATTTAGGCTTGGATTGTTGTTGCTGATCCGGACGATGTTGAATCTGGAGAAAAAGGCAAGATATTTCTACACCTTTCTACTATTATTTTATTTAAAATTATTGTGAAATCGAACCACTTTTCCTTGCATTGAATTGTCAGTTGGATGTCATGATGGGAGATTTCCCCTTTCTGCTTGTTTCTTCTTGTTTTAGCTTTTATCGTTGACAGTATGTTGGTCGAAAGGATGCATGTGCCCTTTCCCCTGAATGTTATGTTTCTCTTGCTCGAATGATAGACCTTCATCTGTTTGTTTATGTATTAATTCTTCTCGGCGATTGAGTTGCAAGTTATTATGTTGATCAAACTAGTATTTTCGATATCATGGAAGTAAGTTTACGATAACTATGAAACCCCCTCCCTAGCACCCAAGGTTGTCTTTGACATTTTTTGTTAGCTCCTTCGCAAGTCCCTTTGATAACCTTTTGGCATCGAGAAAGGAAGGTCGTAGGATTAGTGTGATCAATGCTTGGGCTAGCCAGCTTAGAGTTTTGGTATTAAAACTTGTAGAATGAAAAGGTTTGTGTGCAATGTGTTTTCCGTCTCACGGGTGTAGACTCTTATATTATCTTTCATCTTGTTTCTAGGCTTTTAAGGCCATCCTCAGGAAGTACCTTGACCATCCCTAGCAACTTGAACCATAACTAGCCTTTCGGATCAACTAATAATCCGATTACCTTGTTGACTTTGGAATAGTTTTGGTCTAATCCCCCTCTCGGAATTGTTGTTGATGGCGCTCTTCTATTTTTTCTCCTTACTTGCGTTATTTCTCCTTTGTAATGTTAACGCTATTAATTAACATTGGTCGGTTTTTATGCACGTAATTACCTTAATGTTTTGTGATGGAAATTTCCTTAAATGTGATCAATCTTTGGAAAAAAAAAAAAAAAAAAACTCATCTTTCATTCGATAGTCTTATGGATTCATAGCGGAAGGTTTTGTTTTGATAATGTCACTTAGAAATTATGCTTGTGTCTACATGTGTGACGGCTGATGTTGTGTTACCAAGGGTTGCCTTGAAATATGGTTGTTTTGGGAAATGGGAAATTTATTTTAAATTAACCAAACATTAGAATTGTTGTGGAGGTTTGCAAATCTTTAGTGTTATAAAATTGTTGATGACATTATTGTATACTCTTGTTTGACGGAACTCCCTTCTTCTCTCGCGTGTTTGCTACTAGCCTGTAAGACTTTGACCCTTCTTGGATGATTGGAAAATCTTTGTAGTTAATGGTCAAACTAGTACTCTTGCCTTCGCTTCGAAACTTATGTTGTATGTATCCTCTAATTGATTTCCGGTTTGAAACTCAATTATACATGGCCTTTTGTGTTAATTTCTGAAACCCGTGGTTTCCCTTTTCTTGGGCCAATCAACTCTTGCTCTTCTAGAAATATAATATTATAACCTATGCATTTGGTACCGTGATAAAATTCTAGATGGTTGGTACTTTATATCAAATCACACTCTTGTGATTGTTATTTAATTATTTACTTGGTGGGAATCCTGCTTTTTTAGATTGGTTATTTCTCCTTATAGGGCCAAGGGCCTTTCTCTTTCGGTTGTTATATTTTCATTGTCTTTACTCCTAATGAAGTACATGGTCCTCTTCCTTGTTTGGCATGATGGAGACTTTATTATAACTTGATGTGTTGATAGTGTTTAGAGGTTTAACCCAATTCTTGTAATAAAGTGCTTCCTTTTGTGGTATTGTTAGATAATAGTTATGGTGGTTTTGGTGTAGCCTTATATTGCTCGGTTCTCGTGAACCCGACTCTTGTAGAAAATTTGCTGCGAGATGGATTTTGTGTGTAGATGAGGGATAGACTTGTAGACTTTGTCATCGAACTTTGGAAACCTTGTATTGTTTGACCATCATTTGAAATTATAAGAAAATTTGGTTATTGTTGTTGAGTGACTTTGTTGGAGTATCGGTATTTTAAGGATTAATGTAATCTTGTTTTGGTTCTTGTAAATGAGTGTTGCTACAACCTTGCCTTGAGAATAAATTTTGAGTTAAACCTTGATATGACTTAGAAATAAAGTGTCATAAGTAAACTAACATAGGATTGTTTAATACTTCGGAAGTTAAATTAAAAGTTGTATTCAAATAAAGTAACGTATGGGTCACGAACTTGAGAGCAAGAAATTCTTTAAGTAATCAAGGGAAAGACTATATTCATTACGGGTAAACTTTATAACATGATAACCCTAGCTCCTCTAGTGAACATTATTCCTTTTATGGTGAAATTTGTAAAATGATCCTAAGGTGAAATGAACTATTAGTTGTTTGAAGTTGATAAGATTTAATAAGCCGGAGAAAAAAATTGGAGACCTCACCATCTTTCTCACCACCATTTGGAAAGTAAATTTTTACTCCTTGTTAATACTTTTAGCAAAGCCTAAGTAAAGTTTTTGATAATTCGGTTAAGAGCCCTAACTTGAATTAAATACTGCAATAACTAATGAGGTCCTAAAGATGTTTCATCTTGACCTTCTCCCTCTAACCCTTCTCCAAGGCACCTCGTATCTCTTCTCTTAAGTGTGTTGAACTTAAAACCATGTTGTCTTGTGGGCAAGAACGAATCTTAGTAGCGTTAGTGGTGAGTAGATGACCTTGTGGAATTTAAATACTCCTTTTTTTCTTGATAAACGAATTAAGCAAATAAATGTCATAATAGAGAAGATTTAAAGATAATTACTCAGTGTCAAAGGAATAAACTTGGCTTGGCAAGTTGAATTATACGAATCATATCTTGAGCCTCCTTGAAAATGTAAGCTAATAATTGCAAGATGTATTTTTAAGATAAAACCCTCAAGAATATCTCATTGTGGTTGGCCCTATTTGTTAGAGTGTTCTGTGGTTGGACTTCCATGTTGTCTTGCCAAAAAAAAAAAAAAAAGAAAAATTATTGTCCTTGATAGGTGTGAACGTTTCGTGTCTTTGCCTTTATGGCCATCCTTGTATCAAGTTGTTCACAAGTGTTAGTTGTATCCTTGGTGATGACATGTTGCATCATGTTATGTGTCAAGCAAGTCAATATATATATATATATATATATATATATCTGTGTTGTTTCGTGTGAGAATTATGGGTCGTTACACCATCCACTTATGGTCGATCGAAATCTCACCAATGAAGTCCATTCCCATTTCCTAAATGGGGTTTCGGATTGATACTGAGCTACAAAGGGATGGAACTTGAAGCTTTCAATCTTCCAGAAAACATTAGCAACTTTAACATTTTCTTATCGACATAGTTGTATCTTTAAAAAGAGTTGGCCACTAATAACCAGCCCTTAATATTTTATGAGTTGTGAATCTTTGAGCAAAATTCCCCCACAAACTCCTACATGGAGATCAACAATTATTTTAGGGGCTTCATCTTTAGTAATCCATCTTAAGAGAACTCCCTCAGGGTTCTTCCAAGCTAACCCAAAATCAGTAATGACATATTTTTGGGAAGCTAACTTAAGTGCTCTTTTCTGATTCTTGCTCAAATGTTCAAGGTCTTGTAGATATTTGAGATAAAAAATATACCATTCAAAATTTATCAGTTTTTCAAGGACATCCATCCTTTCTTCTTCAAATTCATTTACCTAATTATCTCGCATGATTTCTCTCTACCATAAGTTTTGCTAGGCCCTAACCTCGATCAATTTTTTTTTTTGGATATCCATATCATACTCTCGCAATTTGTTTACCCATTGGCATATTTTTTTGAAACCACCATTTCGATAAAAATATCTTTCACCATGGTGTGGCGAATATAAGTAATGACTTTAGAACTTAGAATATATGGCACGAAGACCTTTGTTGCTTTTACAAAAGCAAATGCCACGCTTCTCCATGATAGTATAGTTTAGCTAAGCTCCTTGTAATGCCTTCTTGAAAAGGAAATTAGTCTTTAGCTCCTCATCATCCTTCGCAACAACAAAGATGCAATAGTACTTTTTGAAGAAAAATAAACCATTTGGAAAGCCTTCTTATAATCTAGAGATGCTAAAATAGGGGCATTCTTTAATGCTTCTTTGATCCTAGCAAAATATTGAATACATGCTTCTTCCCATTTGATACTTTGATCTTTCTTCATATTTCTAGTGATTGGAATAGTTAGTTCAGCAAATGTTGGAGATAAATCTCCTAATAAAATTAATCTTCCCAAAAAGGATTGAAATCCCTTCTTTTTTTTTGGAATAAGGACTTTGCTAATGGCTTCTACCCTTCGGGATCAATCATGACCCCTTCCCGTAACACAATGTTTCCAAACATATTTTCTTTCTCAACTCCAAAATGGTAGTTCTTTGGATTTACTAAAATACCATACTCCCTGCATCTTAACAACATTGTTTCTAAGTGTTGCAGGTGGTCACTCATTTTTCTAGAGAAAGCAGTCACATTATCTTAATTTACAAAAATGAAATCACTAATATAGCTAGAGAAAGATGCATCCATTTCTCTTTGGAAAGTGGATCCAACATTCATTAGACCAAAAGCATTCGACATATACATATGTTCCCAAGGAGTGGTAAAGGAAATCTTCATTCACTCTAATTCCTTCACAACTACTTGGTTATATACAGAAAAAACATCCAAGGTGGATAACAATTATGAACAAGTAACCAATTGTAACATATTGTCCATATTTGGTAGAGGGTAGTTATCCTTCATTGATGCTTTATTAAGGTTTCTAAAGTCCACACACAACTTTATATCTCCATTCTTCTTTCTAAGCAGTACCAAGTTTGCAACCCAATATGAGTACCTTGTGGGGTGTATGATTCCTCCATCCCTCTACTTTTTATATTATTCTTCCATATTCGGGAAAATGAGTGGATTGATCAGCCTATATTTCTTCCTAAATGGCTTGACAAAGCTTCCAAGGGAATTTTGTGCTAGAAAATATCCTCTCTATATGATTTAAGTTCAAAATATGAACATGCTAAGCATCTGGTATTTCTTCAACAATTGGACATACGACTTCTTTTCTTCCTTTCTGATTGATACCTAGCCGATCTTACGTGGTTTATCCTTCGTGCCTGTGTCATGCTCTTCAACATCCCTCAAGGTTGACATGTGTCTATTGATAATACAATCAACATTTTCAAAGTTTGATTCAAGTGCTAATAAACCTCGGTGAATAGTATTATTCTTCAATTGAATGATTTCTTTTCCAAATAAAGTCTCCTTTCCATCAGCATCACAAACCATTGGCTCCCAATCTATACGTTGATCAACAAATTCTCCTTGGTTCTTCAAAAACCTTTGCATTGGGCATCATCTTTAAACACTTGCTAGTGTTTAACATTTTCAAGAACATATGGCCTAGTTAATATCTCAATATTATACTCACAATAGGGGGATACTATACAATTTTCAAATTTGGACCCCAATACGGCCAATTTGACTACTAGAGTATTATACTTCATATCGTGATGTATTATGTTAAAGGAGACAAACATCTCAATGAAATCCTAGACGGCATACTTATATTGCTTCATTCTCTAATTTTTTGTTGCATACAGTTTTCTAACCTGCTTGACAATTAGCTCTAAATCTCCTTTAGCAATAATGTCTCTAATACCATATTTCCAAGCAATTCTTAAACCCAAGAGCGCAAGTGCTTCCTACTCAGCAATATTGTTAGTGCACTCAAAGTTGAGTTTAAAAGAGAAAAATAATTCTTCTTGGCCTAGAGATATCACAACAATACCAACACCATTTCCTAATTTAGAGCAAGCCCCATCAAACAACAAATTCCAAGGATAACGTATTTGATTAAGATACTTGCATTGATCAATTGTGTGCTCTTTACCATCAAGCAAATCCAACAAAGTAATCAGCATCAATGTCGGTGTATAACACTTCATAGGAAGCATTATTGGGATCCTCAATGAAATGTATCATCTTCCTTTCACCATACAACTTTACAAGGATTCCCTCAATAGGTATAGTTTCAAAAGACATATCCATTTGCAAACTCCCACCCACACTAGCAGCCCATTTTCTTGATAACAACATTCCCCATTTGGTAGGGCAATCAACAATAACAATATATAGTTTTAAGTTCTTTCCTTGGTAGGATGCAAGTTGAACTATCAAACCATTAACACATCCAACCACTATCACCTCTCTGGAATCCATGGTAGTGCACATCCCACAAGTTGTTGTCGCTTTGATATCTAATCCATTCATGACCTCAAGAGGCATAACATTGCATGATGCTCAGAATCAAACATACGGTTGTGTAACAACCTATCCCTAATAATCATAGTAGTGAAAAATGGATCTACATTCGGATAAAACTCAACCAATTTTGCAATGTTCCAAAGTACGAGGATTCTCAACATTGTTTACATTTCTGCCTTGGGTAATCTTTTCTTCTTTCAATCCCAAATACTCAAAGGCCCTTTTCTTGTGCTTAGGAATCCTAAGCAACTCAAAAATTGGAACAAAAATCTTGATCGACTCAAAATATGGGCAATGTCATAAATAATGTATTTGGGCAAGGAAACATTTGGAGGAAGACTGAAAAACTCATCTGACAACAAAGGATTTTTCATGGTCTGAACATGGGTAGGGATACCAGTTCTGTTTGGGAAACAAGGAATTTTCAAGATATATCTTTCTTAGGAGTTTCTTTTGAGATATTGGTGAGAAGCTGTAGTTTTTGGTTTGGCCTAAGGCCCTGCCACTTTGACAACTTTACTCCTAGTGTTATATTCTTTTTCTTGGGCAACCACAACATTCATTAACAACTGCGTATCCTCCTGCGAAGGGATTCCTTCATCATACTTTTTAATCATTAATGCCCTTAAGTATTCAAAATAATTAATAGGTAATTTAAAATCATGTACCATTAATATTTCAGAATTATGAGAGAGAGGAAGGAGTAATACGGTGGATGCAATCCCAAAAAACTATAGTAGTTCTTGCACCGATTAATTCAATCGAAGTTGCTCCTTGTTGTGAGCTTGTAGATCACTCCATCATACACACATCATCATAGGTGTCATCATCATGTCCTCAACTTATTTTTCTTCATCACATGGGACATGTGGCTAGAAAAATCTATCACACCACTCAATTTCATTGGCTTCTTCCATAAAGCAACTTTGGTAGTAAAAGGATCTCGCACCAATTTTTTTCCCAAGGTTGGGCCTGTCTATTTCCTGATCCCATGGGTCCTTTGCCTCTATCATTTGATATTTTATCACCCGTAGGATGATTTGAAAATCTATCTTGACCTTATGCTTTATGCTAACCTTGGGAACTTTGTCCAATCTCCTTCTCTGCTCCCACTAGTTTATAAGATATTTCCTTAGCATCTCCAACCAAAGTTTTTACAACCTCCTCCAGATCCACATAATTACTTGACCGAGGCTTTCTCTGGATTGATCACTTGATACGTTCCCTCTTACAAGGATTACCAACTACTTTGATATTGTTTTAAATATGTAAATACATGGTGAAGGCCTTCCTCAATGTTACTAGGTTCTTATCCCTCAAATAATAAGTATCCTTCTTATCAAAAGCATCGAGTATTTTATCAAACAGGAAAAATCACTTGGCCTTAGGATCACAAGTAGCCTATTCGGGGTCTTATTTAACCTTGTATTTAAGTCATGGACAAAATCATTAGGATTATTTTTATATTTTCAAACTTTGATAAAAGAAACCTAGGTTTGTTTTATCTCCATACTGAAATCTAAAAGCATTATTCATTTCTTTCCATGAATCAATGGAGTTATCTAGCAAAGATTTATACTAATCCGTGCATCCTCCTCTAGAGTATGAATAAAGATTTATGTACACATCCTCAAATTCAATCTCAAATTATTCCATCATATTGACAAAAAGCTTTAAGTGATGATCACCGATAATAGCATTATTTCCTTGAAATTTAGGAAGTCTATTTCTTACATCTTAGGGGCAAAGCATTTATATATCTAGCCATACCTCTGAAATCTATAGGACTAAAAGTGTTTACAACAAATGAAGGTCCAGGTTGGGGTCGGGGCCTGCACCATTTTTTTGGGGAGGTGATCTTATAGGAGAAACAAAATTATGAGGAGTGAGGGGTCTGTGGGGCACAGGAATGCAATTCTCATAATGAATGTTCTCTAAAAAAATTGTTTCTTAGAAGATCCTATCAGCTTTGGAGAACACAGGGATAGAATGAGATGCAAATTTTTCAAATACAAAAGAAGGACCCTCTCCAGTTGGAGAATTCAGATCTAAAAAAATACTACCTGATTTAGAAGCACTTGAGGAAGCATGGCAATCTTCAATGACAAGATGATCAATTTTCACAATTGATAACTCTTTTCTTGATTTCGATCTCCAATAACTTTTTGATTCTTCTTCCTTCGAAATTTGTCTTTCCTAGTTCGGATAAAAATTTCTAGCAGGTCTTTAACAAAGAAATATCTTATTCCTTCCAGCTTAGTAGATATTAGTGATAAAGTTCAATTGACAAAAAAATTAATTCAACACGGAGTCGCCACTAAGGATTTTCACCTTAGTTGTGCAAATGCACTAAAATTGATCTGTCAAATGTCTTTCAACACTAAATTCATGAAAATCTTCACATATCTAACCTTCCTTTAACCATATTTAACATTGATGATGTAAACTTAGTACAAAAACCAATCAGAAATTGGAAATATTACACGTAGAACTTGTAACTTTTCTCGATTCTTACAAATCTGGACACAGGATGACGTTTCAACAATATATTTGCACTTTAAAATTTGTAAGAAGCATTTACCAAGGTCTATATGCATTTTTGATGGTGTTCAAACTTTGCACACACCTTCATGTCCCCAATGACACCATTTTGGTGTTGGTATCCAAATTGATTCTCCTTGGAAATTGAGCAACATCACAAATTTAGCAAGACATCGAGAGACACATAGTTCTTATTATGAGTCCTTTTCAGTAGCCGAGGAGGGATTTATCTTAATCTTTGTCACTTGGGTATCGATGAAATGGATAGCACCTTCATTATGGATTTGATCTATTCTCACCGCTTTAGGCCGTGCCTTTTGACCAGGTGAGAGGACCAAGTTTGTAACCTTTTCAAGTGAAGGAGAATGAATATATCCTTCTTTGTACAAATTTGAAAGGAGAACCGAGAAAATATGATCAATGCACCACAATTTAACTCTCACAAGTTGTCACTTCTAAAGAATGGTGATATTTTCTAAATAGGGTTAAAGGTTACTAGAGACATTATGGGATCATGATTGCTTCTACATATTTTGGCAATAGAATTTACTCGATTGTGGACATATAGAGAAAACAAGGGTCATTCGGGTATGATTCATTTTTTTGAATAATTTTTGGTGGGTGATTAAGTAGGATAAACTTGATTTTTCCGAGATCTTTGAAAATCTTCACAACATTTGGAAAACTAAATGACAAAATGCTTTAGAATAGCTAATATATTTCTTCAAACCGAAGGTTTGCATCAATGGAGGCCCAAATTTACACGGTTTCACACAATCTCCAAGAATTTAACATGAAGGCTCAAGCTAAAGACTCAATTAAACACTAAAGACCCCTGGTTCCTCATGCCTAAGATACACTCAAAGGCTTATAGACAATCTTTATCAACAAAATGACGAGTAAAGTGATTTTAAATTATTTATCTCATTACAGGATGAAGGCTCTTCTCATAATGAAATTACAAATGCCATTAAACTATCATAGGGATGAGATCCTGTGTTATTTGGAGGGAATTTAACACAAGATTGCAATATGAACAAGAAAAACTACTTGCAGACATTCTAAAATAAAGAAGACACAAAATTGCCCAAGATTGATACTAATTAATTCAAATTTTATTAGATTCATCAAATAGGGGAAAATTTTCTTTGAACAATCTCAAAGCTTGTCAATGGTTGTACACTTACAACCAACTTGACACAATCAAATCTAAAACATAAGAACTTAACAAGTTTCTTAGATGGTCTCTCGGAAAGATGGGATCTCTCAAATTTTCTCTTAAGAATTCAACCCCGACCTTTTCCAAGAGTATTCTCATTGCATTTATACATTTCACACACTCACTCATCCCATATTTTACCCCCAAAAAGAATAATATTCGAGGAACATTCACTTGTTACCAATTTGTCTCATAAAGTGACATTTAAAAATTTACACCCGCAACTACTAGGTGGAAAAATCAAGAACCGATAAAGTTTCTTAGACTCTCGACTAATTCTTTGGGATGCCATGCCAAAAATTTTTGGTAGTCCTTCTAATCATTCTTATTCTATCATGCAAGAAATCCCTCTTTTAATCATTTTCCAATGGATCTATATACCTAGATCTTACGGGAAATCCTTTTCACCCTCGAGAATACACCTTGATAAATGAGTGCCCTCACATGCATGCCTACTTTCATGCCTC
Source organism: Taxus wallichiana var. yunnanensis (assembly GCA_018340775.1). Lineage (NCBI taxonomy): Eukaryota > Viridiplantae > Streptophyta > Pinopsida > Cupressales > Taxaceae > Taxus > Taxus wallichiana. The sequence continues at coordinate 795,329,927 of CM031244.1, read as the reverse complement.
TAATAAATGAGTGTCTCGCACACATATTATTCCACATACCTAAATTGTGAGTCTAATTTGCAAGAGAAACAATGCATATGCACATCTCCAAGAGTATTGGAGAAAAATGGCAACAAAATCAGATACAATGCACAACATTCTTTGATTCTCCCTTTCTCAACTTTAGAATAGATCCATCCATGTGTTTCCTTAGTGCAAATGCAAAGGTGAAGTACAAAGGTGAGTTTCCAAATAAGAGCAGCCCTTCGACGTACCTTGGGCCCAAGAAAATTGCCTTTCTCCTTTGATAAGTCTCAAGTATAAAACGAGCTAGCAGAAGCCTCCATGTGTCTCAATGATGCACTTTTGATATGGTGTTGAAAAGAGGAGACCCCAAACAAGTTCCATGTGTCTAGGGTCTGAGAAAGTTTCATTGGCCGTTGAAAATTCCAAGCAAGGGAAGAGTGAGCAGAAACTTCCAAGTGTCCCCTTTGGTGCTTCTTCAAAAGTAAAGTACAGGGGCAGGTCCCCAAACAAGAGTGCACCCTCCATGTGTCCCAGGCCTTAGAAAGTTGCTTGAAAAGTTTAAGTATAGAGAGGAGCCAAGCGAAATCCTCCACATGTCTCTCAGTACAACTTTGAGATGGTGCCCAAAAGTGGAGACCCTAAACAAGCATGGGCTCACCATGTGTCTCCTTGGCACAACTGCTAAGGTAGGACCCAGAGGTAGATCCTCAAATGAGCACTAGCCCTCCATGTGTCCATGGTTTGATAAAGCTGCACCACTACAAGAAAAAATGTCTAAGTCTAGGTAGGGCAGTGGAAACCTCCACGTGTCTCCTTGGTACAAGTCCAATTGTCAAATGAAGAGGGGACTTTATAGATGAGTGTAGGCCCTTCATGTGGAAAATACTTGAGTTGAAGTGGGCCTTAGATTTTCAAAGAGCCCTGCCGAGCCGCATCTAATCAAAATGGGCCATGTTTCCATAGATATTGGGACAAAAAATGACAGGAAAACAAAACATGTTGTGGAAAAATAGACGAAAGGAAAAAACCCAAATTTACACCCAAGTTACAAATTCTTTCACATGGACATAGGAATGGAAAACAAATTATGGACTTAATGTGATCCTCGACCAAAGGAAAGGACTACTCGTTACAACCAAATGAAGGAGAGACCTTTCACGCACAATATAAGCGAGATAAACGATGACAAAGTCCACAGATTGAATAATTTCAAGGAAAATGGGACGAGATCAAATTTAGCACCAACACAATGATAAAAAAACAACCCATGAGTTGTGGATAAACCAAGGTTGATGGTTAATAATGGCCTTAAAGTGTTCACGGTTTGAAAAATGAAACAATAAAAATCCCTTTATGAGGTTTTGGACGCTTTGAGCTTCACACCATGGTTCTGCCAATGGTTGTGAACCCATTACTTTAAAAGGATCTCAGGAGGGACTCGACCAAGAAAATAAGCCACCAATGTGTAATTTTCAAACCAGCTTACATGCATGATCAAAATTAGTAAATCAGAACATCAACAAGAACGGAGAATCGGACTCATTACCTAGTGAATACATTCGAGAAAACTTCCAATATTTCTTCATATAAATGGTTGGTAGCCATACCCTTAATGAGCCATGCATCGGTAGATGAGTGTGTCAACATGGAGGACAATTAAAGAAGGTCAAACGTCACTTAATGGGTGGATTAATGTCCTAGGCAACAAAATTAATGAGTGAAACAATAAAAAATCATACAAGTTTCCCAACAAGACTACATATATGATAGGCGTACGGATGGTAAGCATATGAACAAGAAGTTATACTATGAACCCAAGTTTGAGCTCCCTCTATTTTCAATTTGATTTTCAATATCTCATACTAAATTCAATAAAAAAGAATTAAAAAAGTAAAGTACAATAATATTTTAGTTATAGATTATTTTTTATTATATGCATGTTTTGTACATTTTCAATATAATAAAATAGATAGCCTAATTACAATAATTAATTAAAAAAATTCGATTATATAAAGACCATAATTAACAATATAAATTTTTAAAAATCAATATAAATAATTACAAAACAAGATAGATACAAATATAACTTTTTTAATAAAAACACAATCTAGAAAATAAAAATATATTAACTAAAGAAAGAGGGAAAGGAATGTGAAGGTAACCATGAGCAAAGGTTTCTAAAATTTTGAGAATTTTAGTTGATTTGTGGATTTATAATACATGATCTTATTTTGCACTTGTACTATTAGAATGCATACACATTATTATTAAAGAGGAATCTGGATTGTTGGTGTAATATCACACTTCAAAATACAAGATAATTGAGTGAGCTTTGAAAATGTTGACTAAATTATTTAAAACTAATATTTTTGTATCTACTTTTATGATCCATGATAATTTTATAGATTCAAAAAGATCATTCTCGTTATACTAGGATCATTTCTTAGACCCTACAATCCTAAAACTTGCCAAAACATATCATTTAATTGAATTTAATTTTAAAATATAATCAACAACAAAATAATTACATATGCACTCAATTTTAATTAACCTTTCCTTCGAGGCCGATGTGCAATCCTTAACTTTGTAAAATGGAATATGACATAATGAATATATTTCCTTAGCTCGACACATTTCTATGATGTTTTCATTTTGTAGGAATATAAATTTTATTTTTATTTGTAGGGTAAAAACATAACTTACACTTATGCCACCATTATGGGATTATTTTGATCAAATTACCATTCAAATGAAAATTCTAGTCATATACTAAATTATATGAATGATTAAGGGTTTCAAACTTTTAGACTACTATGTTCAATTCAAGTTGACTATTTACAAGATTTTTAAATCTATGCTTTCGGTAAAATTTGTATAGATATCTAATCTATTTACAAGAGGTTGATATGGCACTCTTTATGGTCCGCATAAATTATATGTCAATTTGTGATTTTATTAAATCAACACTAATGTAGGTCTACACTTTTAGCATCATTCATATGACATTAGCAAACTGTTATTAGGATGATGGGATTCCCATATCGAGAAATTTAATTACATATTTAAAACAAAATAAGTGTTCCTTGTTAGTTTGGTTGTCGTATACCTATGTTTAGAACAACATGAAACTAATTTTTTTAGTGGGAGTTCAAAATCATTCCAACCTTGCAAATGTAGAGAAACCGTGACTAAAAATATGTAGACAATAAAAAATAAATCATTGTTGGGTTGAGAAAATCTTTACTATTTTTAAAACAACGAAAGATAAGTGAATAGTTTAAATAGGAGGATATGGAAAATAACTTTTGAAAAATTATAACTTATTATTCTATTACAAAACTTTATCAAGTATGATAAAATGATTACAATGCTTGATATTAATTATTTTGGACTATTTGAGCATGAGGTTGAAATATGATGTTTTATGTTATCATCCATAGAGAGAGAGAGTCTTGTATCCCAAGATAAAATCACAATACAAACACTCCTCAAATTATTATAAAAATGAAACAAATGTGATTGGTAGTAAAAAGGATTGAAAAGTAAATGAATGTTTTGGGTATAGTGAAATTGTTAATTTTATTTGTTTGTGCATTGATGAACATGTTAAGGAATGTTGTTAAACGTTGAACCAGAAATGAAATCCTTAATCTCATGTATGCATGCTAGTAAGTTGAGAAAACCATACAAGAATATATACATATGCTTATGGTGGTGGTTCTCCTATGTTTAAAGAATTTTGAAACATGAGTAGATGGTTGATTTTCCTTTATATTTATAAAATCAGAACACATTGTAAATGCTTTAACAAAAAAATTTGGATGATAAATATTATTTATCAAGTGGTGTACAATATATATGTGTTGTGAAAGGATGACAAATAATATTTTTGTGCAAACTATGTGATTAGCTTGCATTAGCATATCTCGAAAACTTTTGTCAAAGTTATGTATCTAGTGTTATGCATTATCAGTTCACTTTTTTTTCCATCGTATTCAAGAATAATTTGATGGTATTTGTTACCATGATATAATTATGGGATGTGTTATTATAATTTGGGTATATTACACATGGTTCTCAATTTACTATTCTTTGTTAATAGTTAATTATTTAAATTTTCCTTCCTCGTGAAGTATGAGGCCACTCTCACTTGCGAGAGGTGTGGGGGAACCAAAAATGTTTATGGTATGAGGACTACTTCTCCAATGATTTAATCCCTCTAATATACTTGCACATTTAGATGAACATGTATACAGAACATTTGAAAGAAACATTTTAAAAAGAATGAGTTATTGTTTCTTTTAAATACTTGTATTACGTTTATTATTATATGTTGTATTGATACAAGCATGTTATCTAATACTTGGATACAAAATATTATGTAACTCTTATAATAATCATTGATTTATGAGCTAATTGTTGATAAGAATTTTTACGAAATAACATGAAAATATTGTATAAAGTTTTAATTTGATATTGGGTTAATTTTTTAAAAGATTACGTATATACTCTCACAAAAATAAATGAACCTCAAACTTAATGTGGATTAACTTTTATTTATTTTTAAAACATTACTTAATATATCTCTTTAACTAAAAATATAAAGCAACCGTGTAATATGCAACACGAATTATCTAGACACACAAGACAACATAGAAAAATACCGCATATAACTGTTTTTTGACTTGTTCAATGTATAGAATGACATTACAAGTGGTCACAAAGGTTAACATTAACTCTTCAAACAACTTGACACAATGATGACCAAAATGTAACATGAAAACATCTAACACCGATCAAGGAAAATTCACTTTTCTCTTTGACAAGGCACCACGAAACAACCCAACCACAATACACAATCATAGTTGAGTACACCCCATAGTTTAAAATCCTTTAAGGTTATGTATTTAATAACAATGTATTTTAAGACTTGACTTTATGATCTAAAATATTCATGTTGGAATCGAGAAATTATTATTTCAAAGGTGAACTTGAGAACAAGTTTTTAGAATGAGGCTCATCTAAATATTGGAAAAAATGGCTAAATTATCTTGATCAAAAGGGACACCTTCCATCTCTCATAAGGTTTCTTATACATACCCAAGCTACTAAGTCTTGATTCAGACCTCCATTGCACAAGGTGAAGAGTGTAAGCTCTAACTGAAGTGGAGTGCCATTAAGGTTCAAAACTATAACCTCCTTGTGCAAGGATCAACAATTAACCACACTTAAGAGAAGATTACAATGTACTGTGGCAAAGGTTAGAGTGAGAAGGTCAATTTATTTCATCATCATGTTATCTTTAGTTATTAACAAGTCTTTAATGAGACTTAAGAGTTCAACTGGATTTGGGTAAAAGCTTCATTTAGCATTCTCTTGATTAAGTTCATCAAAGGATACACATGGGGTTCCCAAAATGGAAGCATTAGACTTAATGTGTTCTTATTCAAACTCCCCTACTAACTAAGATCTAACTATATCCCCAAAAGCCAACAATGATCTTACTTTTTAAAATTACTTAATGTTTCACAACAATGAGGATAAAGTTTAATCCATAGCTTAAGGTTAGTGAGGGTAGATTCTTTTACACCAGTAGATAACTCCTTTCTTTCCAATTAAAGACTCTTAATTTTATCTACAAAAACACAACTTCATTATTATCTTATTTATTTATTCATCTATGTATTCATTTTATTTTATTTTTGATTAACTTTAGAAAAAGGATTGCCAACCCACTAAAATATACCTAGAATAACACTAATGCCAAGACCATGAAGGGTTATTAAAAAAGAAATTTTTATGAATCGAAAGAATAAATTACCATTCTTTATCGAGAAAACTAAACACGGTTATAACATTTCTATTCAACATGGCACATGAACCAAAGGTGTCAAAAGATTTGATTTAACTTTGGATGAGAACAAGAAGGTAACAAAATTGGTCAAGCCATGCTACAACATTTTCATGACTGAAATATTATCACATTAATAATACTCATAACAAGGTGATGATTGAATTTTATTCCTCACAATAATAATTACAAGTTTTGTTACAAAGGAATAAGACAACCTTATTTCACAAATATAGCAAAAAAACCAAGGAAAGAGGCCTTCCAAACTCATTTAGAATCACCATTCCAAGATTTAAAACAAAATATACATTCGTACAAGGAACTTCATAAATCAACCGATGAACCTTTACAAATATTTCCTTTATCTACATACAAAATCCATCTGCACAAGTATTAACTTGAGTCAGTTTGCGAGAATTGAGCATGATAAGACTACCCATTGCAATAGTAAGCTAACATTTAACAATATCATGAAAGGAACATTCTATTTCAAGAATGGATCAAAGCACAAACCACTAATCAAAATTCTTCACACGAGATAAAATATTTACACCATCCAACAAGAAGGAAGCCAAATATTCTAGTAAGAACAATATCTCAACTAATCAAGGAAAGACCTTATAGGTTAGAAACAAAAGGTCAATAGTATTGGGATTTCAATCATGTAATCCTATAGATTACGTGATTGAAATCTAATACTCAATCCATCCATATAAAAAAGAAAAACTTGAGAAGTCAAAACATACTAGTTATGATCATAGACGCAAAAAATAAAGGTTATTCAATCCTTCCAGGAGGGATGTTTAATAGCAATATGGGTTCATACCCTCCTTAAAAAAATGAACCACAATTTCGCCAGTCTTAAACAAGAAGTCTACCACCCTCTACTTACAGGATCTCTTAAAAGTAATACTTGTTAACATAATCGAAATGAATCTTCTAATGCATTTAAATGAGTCACAAAAATACCATTAATCTTAACAACAACCCCATCATAATCATCAACTTATCTAAATAATATAAAGGAAAAGAAATCCCCAAATGTCTTTAATAATTTTTAACAAATTTGTAGACATAGGCCAACAATGTATTTAAATAAATATTCCATTCGTAACCTCATGATTATCCTCATAACGTATCATCAAATGTCATGAGTTAACAAGAGTCCTATTTCAATAATGACTACATTCATCCCAAACACATTTCAAATTCTAAAACTAACACATGCGAGTTTTGGTCATAAACTTATGACCATTAATAATACGTTCACTAACGATTCACATATTATCAATAGCCTCTCAACAAGGAATAATTCAACCAAGTTAAGGTAAGAGTAATTATAACATGGCCATGATTATGAATATACCCTTCAAAATACAACAATCCACTCTAACCGAGGATACCTCTCAAAGAAGAAAAACAAAACCCAAGTAAAATGACACCCTTATTCCACAGTAAAAATGGCATCAACAATTCTATAATCGTTCATAGGGATTAAGGTAAATATCCTTTACCTTATAATAAAAGGTAAAACCGGTAATTATCTATAATTATCGTAAATACAATCAACACTTCATATGATGCCCAAGGGAGTAAGCACATCATAGACCTAACACAAGCTCGAAGTTCAGGTCTCTATTGGAGACATTACAAGAATCGTTACCATTTAACATAAGACATGACCAACCGACCAAATATTAGCTCATTTGTGAATATTAAGGTAGTTGATATTTACCTCATCCATAAGGAAACCCTAGGCCCCGCAACCATCATACTAAAACATAAAATACAAAATCAATATCCAAATCAACTCAAAACCGTAAGATGATCCTTTTTCTTTTTTTTTTTTGTACAGAACCATGTTCATAGTTTTCAACTTCCAAAACACTAAAACCTAGTGGAATATCCACAACCAAACCCTAAAAATTTCATATTTCAATACCCATTAAAACCCAATATAGTTTTATAAATTTGAGGCCAAATAATAAACCCATTCATTTTTAAAAGATATGGCACATACCAATAACTTTTATTCCCTAATAATATCGATAACTCGGGCTTCAAGTAATAATAGAATGTTATTCATATCATGAAGTATTTTTTTTTCCAAAATCCACATTAAGATCACACAAAGTCAAAATAACAATAAATCTTTTCAATAACCCACGAAGTGCACATTCCAACACTATATGCATATTCGCTAAACAACCAATACCAAAAACCGAAGCTCATAGTTCATATCAGAGAAAATATTGCAGAGATTATTTAAGCAATTATCAAATAGGAGAAGCTATTAGAGAGAGAGAGAGAGAACTAGTCATGCAAAACCAGTGATTTAGAAGTAGATTTAAAGGGACAACTAGTAGAATCAAGTTAATATTAAAACAACCACAAGATCCCATCTCTAGACTCCATTTCAAGAAGGAGAACCATTCGTTTCATGAAATTATAAAAGGGTAGCAAAACAATGCAAATTTATGACTTAACATGCTCCAAGTGAGTTTTTCCCAAGTTGCATACACATGAAAGAGTCACGAACTTGTTGGGTATCCACACCTCGATCACCTCATGTAGGCACAAGTAGAAAGTCTTGGTGCTCAAATTAGTCTCGCCCCATTTGTCATTAAAATTCCTCAGTTTGCGGCCTCTATCATGTTTTCTATCTCCCCGTATTGGTGCTTAAAGACTCTATCCTCCATTTGGTTGCCATGATTAGTTCCTTCCTTAGTCGAGGATCACTTAAAAGGTCAAAATTTTTTTCATTTCTCTGTCCATCTAAAGGAGTCTGTAAATTGGGCGTAAAACTCGAGTTGTTCCTTTCCTTCTATTTTCCGCAACCACATTTTTTTCCCCGTCATTTTTGTCCCAAATACCTATGGAAAAATAATTGGATGTAGCTTGGAAGATCATATTTCAGCCTTGTAAAATTTCCAACATCATTGTCCTTGAAGAAAGATTCATTTCTGATTCAAATATTGGTTTTCCTACATTTTTACGTTTTTGGACGAAAGTGTGTTTTTCCCCGTCAAATTTACATCTCTGCATCAATGGAAATGTGGCCCTTTTTGGTTAGATGTGGCTCGGTGGGGCACTCTAAAAATCTATGGCTCGCTTCAACCCAAAACTTGTCCACATGGAGGAATGATGCTCATTTGAAAATTCACCTTTTGTTTTGGCCTTAGAGTTGTGTCGAGGGGACACGTGGAGGATTCCACTGCTTTGCCCAGACTTAGACAAATTTTTCATACATCCGGTATAGTTTTGGTAGGCCATGGACACATGGTGGGCTGGTGCTCTTTTGAGGATCCGTCTCAGGGTCTCACCTTAACAATTGTGATAAGGGAGACATGCAGAGGCTGCCACCATCTCCACTTTGTACCTAAACTTTTTAAGCAATTTTCTAAGACACGGGACACATGGTGAGCCCGTGCTCATTCAAGGTCTCTACTCTTGGGCACCATCTTGAATTTACACCATAAAGACACGTGGAGGCTTTCGTTGTCAGTCTTCCCATACTTAGAATTTTCAAGAAAATTTCTAAAGGCCTGGGACATGTGGAGGGACCGCACCTATTTGGTGACCGACCCCTGAGTTTTATTTTGAAGAAGTGCTAGGAGGACACTTGGAGGCTTCCGCTCACTCTTCCCTTTTGCTTGGACTTTTCAACGGTGAAGAAAAATGTCTCGGACACTAGACATATAGCACCTTCCATTGAACCTTCAATTTTTTTATAAAATCTTACGTACTAGACAAGTGTTGAGCCCGCACTTGTTTGGGGTCTCTCTTTGGGACCATCTCAAAATGCACCATTAAGATAGGTGGAGGATTCCGCTGAATCCTTTTTCACCGAGACTTTTCAAAGGCCAAAAGTTGTTTTTCTTGGGCACCCAGAGTACATGGAAGGCCACACTTGTGCTTATTTGAGATTTGCCTCTTTGCTTCTCCTTTGTAGTTTGTAAGGAAACACGTGCATGGCTATGATATAAAGTGGAAAAGGGGCAAGATCAATGGTTATTGTGCATTTCACCTATTTTTCCACCATTTTTTCTCCAAGACTCTTGGAGACGCAAATACACACTATTTTTCATCATTCTTTGATGAAATTATTTGTCATCTCTATTAGTAAGGTGTCATTGAATGGATTTGAAACTTAAATTGTGAGTCCAAGGATCATTAAGGCCGATATTTTGAAGTGGGGATTACTCATGAACTCGAAAAAGTGGGAATTACCAAAGGAAATGGATGTGGGGTAGAAATTGCAGAGGAAAAAGAGGGAAAAGGGATGAAATGATGAAAGTACAGGTGTGAAATGTGAAAAAGGCATTGCCTCGAGAGAAAAAAGGATGACTTCTCAAGTCCATTTATGCAGAGGCTCCAAAAATGATTAAAACATGGATTTCTCGCATGAGAATCAAAATGATTAAAAGGACTCTTGAAAAGTTATGGCATGGCATCCTAGTCATTAATCGAGAGCCCAAGAAATGTGATCAATTCACAATTGGTCCACCTCATATATTTTGGATATGAATTTGTTAAACGTCATTGTATCGAGACAAAATGGTAACAAGCAAAGGTCCCTGAATATTCTTCTCTTTTGGGAGAAAATTGAGTGAGAAAATTGTATAAATGCAATGAGAATAATCTTACAAATGGTTAGAGTTTGAATTCTTGACAAAAAAATTGAGAAATCGTCTTCCCGAGAGACCAAACCAAGATAACTGTTATTTTATTTTGTGTTAGATTTTCTATCGTGTCAAGTATATTGTAGATGTATATCCATTAATGAGTATTGAGATTTCTCTAGAAGCTTTCCCCTCTTGATGAATCTAAGAAATTTTGGAATTAATTTAGCAATTTGTGTGCTTTGTTTAGAATGTATCAAATAGTTTCTTTCATTCCCATTGCAATCTTATATGGAAATCTTTGTGAAATCACAAAGGATCTCATCCCCTATGATAGTTTAATGTTATTTTCAAATTTCATTTCAAGAATAGCCTTCATCTTGGATGAGATAAACAAATTTAAAATAAATTCACTATCATTTGTTGATAAATATTGTCTGTAAGTCTTCGGGTGTACCTTAGGCATGATTAATAAGAGACTTTAGTGTTTAATTGAGTCTTACAGTTCGATCCTTGTGTTGGAGTCTTAAAGATTATGTGAAAACATGTTGATCTGGGCCTCCATTAAAACACACCTTCTTGTTGAAGGAACATCTTAATTGTTCTAAAGCTTTCTATTGTTGAAGTTGTTCATTGTTGTGAATTCCCTCCGAAAGATCTAGTATAATCAACTTTATCCTGCTTCATCTCCCACCAAAATCATTTAAAAACCATTGATCCACCCTGAACTACCCTTTTTACCTTTGTATCAACAAAGGAACAAAATCTACTTGCAAAAATATGTAGAACAATCAGGATTTCTTAATGTCTTTAGTAACCTTAGCCTTGTGTTGAAAATATCTCCATCATTTAGAAGTGACAAATCTTAAGAGTTAAATCATGGAGCATTGACTATATTTTCCCAAGGTTTTCTTCATAGAATTTTTGCAAAGGAAGGATATCTCCATCTCCTTCACCAATAGAGGTTACATTAAGGGTCCTCTCACCCTAGTCAAAGAGGCATGACCTAAAGTAGTGAGGAAAGGTCAAATCCTCTTAAAGGTGTTATCCATCTCTCCATAAATATGAGTAACAAAGGGCCAGTTAGATCTCATCTCCACTACAAAACAACACACACTATTATCTATCTACCTCTAAGCTCCCTATCAAATCTATGTGTTGTTGCTCGGATTGAAAAGGAGAACAAATTTGGATACCAAAACTTGTGGTGCCATTGCCGAGGAACCGATTTACATTATTGGGAACTAATTTATGTTGCTCAAACTAATTTGTTGATTTATTGCCAGTTTTATCCATTTGGCCCATAAAAACACTCATTGCATCGTTACCAAGGAATCTTTGAAGTATTTAAACAAAGGTGTACACATATAGACCCTAGTAATGCTTTTACAAATTTTAAATTACAAATACATTGCTCAAATGTCATTATTTTCTTAGATATGTAAGAATTGTTCAAAGTTGTGAGTTTTGAGTTAATATTTCTAGCTTATATAATTATTACAAGGATTTATATCATCATTGATAAATTTGGTAAAAGAAGAGAAGATCTTGTAAACTTTTGCATGAATCGGTATTGATAGACATTTGATAGGTATTTCATAGTGAATTTCACAAACTAAGGTGAAAATCCTTAGTGGTGACTTCGCATCTTGTTTAAATTCTTTATAAATACCAGTGTCTTGAACATATATCAAGAAATATTTGTCAATAATATCTATAAAACTGGAAGGAAGAAGATCTTTCTTCACTAAGGACCCTAATAAGGTTATTTTAGGAGCCGGGAAAGTCTAATTAGAAGCAAGAAGAATTTGGAAGGTTGTTGGAGATAAAGCATCAAGAAAAGAGATCTCTAGTGGTGAAATGATGAGCCTATGATTGAAGATTGCAAAGTACTTCCTCTAGTTCTTTTGAATTAGGTAGCCTCTTTGTTGAATTAAATTCTCCATCTGGAGAGGGTCCATCATCTATATTTGAAACATTTACTTCTCAATCTGCACTGTATTTTCAAAATATAATAGATTTTCCAAGAGATAGAGCCTTTAGAGGGAATTCATTTTGAAAATTGTATCCATGTACCACATGCACCCTCACTCATCATCATTTTGTTTCTCATGTAATTTAACCACCCCAAAATAATATGACTCAAGCATCCACCTAGACCTCCATTTATCATTAATACTTTTCGGTCCCATTAGTTTTAGAGGCATGGTGGTTATCCAAATGTTGTTCCATAGGGTATAAGAAACAAACTTCCAAAGTTTCAATGAAATAATGTAATAACTAGTGATCAACACTTGAAACTCTTTGTCAATATGATGGAGAATTTTAAAATAGAGTTTGAAGATGTATACATTAAATTATTTATTCATACTCTAGAAGAATATGTAAGGGAATGGTATAAATATCTACCACATAATTCCATTGACTCTGGATAGAGAGGAAGAATGCCTTTAGAATGCAATACGTGATAAAAGCAGACCCCTGGTTTCTTTTTTAAGAGTTTGAAAATATAAAAAATAATCCTAACGAATCGGTGGATGATTTCAACACTAGATTTAACAAAACATCGAGAAGACTACTATTAAATTTGAGGCCATGTGATTAATCATGTTGATAAAGTATTCAGATACATTTGATAAGAAAGTGGCTTACTACTATTTGAGGGATAAGAACCACGGGACTTTGAGATAGGCCTTTACCATGGCTCTGCAAATTGAGAACATCATTAAGGCAATTGAAAAACCTCCTAAGAGGGAGGTGTTAAACCGATCAACCCGAGAAGCCTTAATCAAGTAAGGCTATAGATCTTGAGGAAGTTGTAAGGTCTTTGGATGAGGTTATCAAATAAATTTCTTACAAGTTGGCTAGAGTAGAAAAAGGAATTAGACAAGGTTCTCATGGTCAGCATAGGCAACAAGGACAAGATAGACTTGTGAATCATCCTAGAAATGATCGCGGTCTAATGACAGAGGTAAAGGACCCATGGGAGATAGATAACCCCAAGCTAGGGAGAATAAATTAGTGCCTCGATACTCTAAATTGTAGAGTTTTGTTGTTAAAGAGACAAATCAAATGGATTGGTGTGATAAATGCTTCTTACCCCACCTACCATGTGAAGTAGATGAGCAATTTGAAGAAGTTTATGATGATGATAACACTAATGATTATGCATGCATGGTGGATTCCTCTACACATTCATAGTAGGGAGAAACCTCAACTAATCTGATGAGTGCCAGAAATGCTAAATATTTTGGGATTACATTCACCGATTATTACCTATTCCTCCCACTCATACTTCTGAAATTGATATGGTGCAAGATCTTGAACTTCTAATAATTATTTTGATTACCTAAGAGCTCTAATGATTGAGAAGTATGATGGAGGGATACCTTCTGAGGAGGATAGGCAATTGTTAATGAATGTTATGGTTGTCCATGAAAAAGAATATAATACTAGGAATAGGGTTTGCTAAAGGGGAAAAGCCTCGAGGCCAAAAAAAATTCTAGTGCTTACCAGTATCCCAAAAGAGACTCCAAAGAAAGATACATCTGGAAAAGGCCTTGTTGTCTCAAGTAGAACTTGTGTCCCTCCCTATGCTTAGACTGTAAAAATCCTATGCCATCAGATGAATTTGTAAACCTCCCTCCTAACACTGCATTACCCAAATATGTTCCTTGTGACATAGCCCAAATCTTGAGTAAGATCAAGATTTATGTTCCTATTGTTGAATTGCTTAGAATCCCTGAGCATAGGAATAGAGCATTTGAATATTTGGAGTCTCAAAGATTATGTGAAAACGCACTAATCTGGGCCTTTATTAAACCACACCTTCTAGTTGAAGGAACATCTTAACTTTTTGAAGCTTTCTATTGTCAAAGTTTTTCATTGTTGTGAAGTCCCTCCGAAAGATCGGTATAATAAAATTTATCATTCTTCATTTCCCACCAAAATCATTTAAAACCATTAATCCACCCTAAATACCCCCTGTTTTCCTGTGTGTCAACAAAGGAACAAAATCTACTTGCAAAAATATGTAGAACAATCAGGATTTCTTAATGTCTTTATTAACCTTAGCCTTGTGTTGAAAATATCTCCATCATTGAGAAGTGACAACTCTTAAGAGTTAAATCATGGAGCATTGACCATATTTTCCCAAGGTTCTCTTCATAGAATTTGTGCAAAGGAAGGATATCTCCATATCCTTCACCAAACAAAGGTTTCATTAATGGTCCTCTCAACTGGTCGAAGAGGCACGGCCTAAAGTAGTGAGGAAATGTCAATCCTCTTAAAGGTGTTATCCATCTCTCCATTAATCTGAGTACCAAAGGGCCAATAAGATCTCATCCCCTACTACAAAATGACACACACTATGATTTTTGGCCTATAAGTTCCATTTCAAATCTATGTTGCTTCTTGTGTTGAAAAGGAGAAGGAATTTGAATACCAAACAGGAAGGATCATCTAGGTTATAAGACATTATACTAGTCGGTCACAAGAGATTAGGGAGTCAAATGATTAATACCCACAACCCATACAGCTCTCCCTCTAACTCTATGTAGCCAACAACATTTGAGATAGAGTAGACCAAACAAGTAAACATTGGAGCTGAGTTATTTTCTGAACTAACCCTTACAAGGTAAGAAGCCACCAAACATTGTGTGAGTAGATCAAAGAAACAACCAAAACCAAGAATGTGGTATGCTTTCCCAAGGCGCACAGACCCACAAAACATGCCAGACACCTCCCATCAATACACATTGAAGATAATAAATGAAAGGTAGGAATTTCTACCAAACTTCCAACTAATAACTAAGTTTTTAGCAAAGTGAGGCAAGGAAAATAGTGCCCTAGCAGAGGATATGAGAAGAGTAAAAAAATTATATTTTTTTTCTTGGTTGAATCACAATAAATGCACATGTCCAAGTCATAATAACATCCACCTTCCATATGTACATTGAGGTGTGAATCATCACATATTTAATACATTATTATATGTGGAAGTAGATTTCTTAAGAAAACTACGGTTTTATGATGAAATATGCATGTTATAGAAGGTACTAAATTCTACCATATGTTTAATATCAATGCTACTTGATTGCTTTTACTTTTTATATGATGTTATCTAGTTTGAAAAAAATGTGGAACAAGACAACCCGAGAAGATTAAATTGCATACATATGGGCAAGCTGGAGGGAGCAAGAATCAAATTCTCCATTAATTTAAATGATTAAAATAACATGCAAGTAGGCCTAAACAACCGAGGGGAGAAAATTAGAGGTTGACATTCGGAATTTAACATGGATCAATGACCAACCATGGTGCCATGATGGGGTGATCCCTTATTTAAGCATGGAATGAGGCTTGGTCTACATGGGAGAAATCAACACGATCCAACAAAATAACATAGGGATAATTAATATTAATGTCGATAACAATCGGAAATAAAATAAAAATAAAAATAATCATGAATCGAAAAATAAATTATTAGTATCATTATTATCATTTTTTTATTATTAATTTTCAACTTTAAAATAATTATTAATCATATTAATAATGATCGACCGTCAGCACGAAAATTAAGAACAAATTTTCCTTTAATAGGAAAATCATAAAGGACGTTGTGGGGGCCAGCAATTGGAAACATCAACAATGACATAAGAAGGAATAACAAAGAGGTAGGATGCTAATAATTTTCTATGATATGGATGAAGCCAACTAAAGATCAAGAGAAGCACAACATGCGTTCAATTCTTAGCTCAACAAGGCACCAAAATATGAATAGGAGTAATGTTGAATAGGGCAAGAGATGGGGTAATTTCAAACATGGCATTACATTCTCCTCCCCTTAAGAAAGCATCATCCTCGATGCGACACAACATTGAAGGAAGGAAAGGTGGTAAGCATCAAGGAACAAATAAAGGTGAAAGTGCACCCTATGGTTAAAATTTCAGTCATTAAAGCACAACCACAGGGTAGCCTTAGAAACATTTTGGAAAAATTTTAACTTTCAAAGTTATGTGAAGATTGGTAGTTTTCTCTTACTTCATTATTTAATTAATCGTTATCCCTTTTACATTATTCTTAACTTAGGTTCTTTTAAAATTTCATTTTTGTAGAATTTTAGTTTATTCATTCTTGTGGGTGCCCAACATGAAATGCAATCACAACACCCTACCAGGGTCATACACAACACTAAAGATTCACAAGCATACTTTTACATACTTTCATGTTTGTACCACATCACAAAAGCTTAACCAAATATGGAAGAGAATAAACTCGGTCCACATAACATAGTACTTGTCACACATCTATGAATGCCATACCATACTCGAACACAAGTGTACTACAAAAACTAGAAATTTCCACAATTCCACATATGAAGATTTTACATAACTCAGAAAACTAGCTACATGTACATAGTGTCAATAAGGCCATCAACGTCATATCCACAACATCACAAAACATATCCAACTAACATGACAACACATACATCATAACACCACTACCAAAACATCATAAAAACTTTGTATACCTCCCAAAGCATCAATCAAACACACACACAAATCTCTTATGCCTCCCTAAAGTATCTTATGCCTCCCTCAAGGAGGCTAGTTTCCCTATGGCATTAGGAACATAGAGTCTAGACACCCCTAACCCAAGTGACATAATAACTCGAGGTTGAACAACCCACTAGTTATCTATAATTCTTTGGGGCATACCCCCATACAAGGAAGTGGGTCCATAGGTCCAACCATACCATGGTGCATCCATGACCCTAATCCACACATCACGAGAATAGGACCAACATAGCAATCTGATTTAAATGCTCAAGTGGAAAAGTAAAGCCTTGGGAAAGGCGGTAAAATCTTAAAATTTAAAAGAAGATTCAAATATAAGAAAAATAAATGGCCAATTCCATTGTTAGTGCAAAAATCTGCATGTTAGTACATAAACCAAGGAAATACCCAAAATATAAAACATTGACAATCAAGAAAATATTGGTCCTTGCAGAAATAAAATAAAAATTTCATTTTACGAATAAAATAGATATATAATAATAGCACAATACTGATGACCATGTGGCCTTATCTTTCCACCAAGGGGGTGCTCCATGAGTTGGTGTTACTTGAAACATTGAGCCTTAGCTCGTATAATAACATATCAATAGTACAACTATCGCATCTCTATCAAGATCATCCTGCCACCATTTTCGACAAGAATAAACACAGTCATAGCTACACTTAGGTTGCATCCATACAACAACCATGAGGAGAGAGGGAAGAAGGAGCACAAGTCATCATCTATTGAACCTAAGGTCAGCCTGAGTTACTGGCCCATGGTACACATCCCCTCACTCCAAACAAACACTTTTACCGATTTCTCAAGGTCGATTAGCGCAACGATCACAACACAACATGTAACTACATCACTAACACAATGGTGGTTCATGCACATTAACCATAACATCTTACACATGGAACCAATACAGGGTATATCACATACATTACATTCACATTTTACAACACACCACATCACCACATGCTGCACCCAAAGTGTACTCACTGCACGATAGGGATCATACACTCACCATATGTCCCAAATTTACAACATTAATCATTACATATTACATGAATTACAATTATGATGAGAAAAATTACAACATATAGTCAACTACCATATAACATGGGAATACACACATTTCTATACAAATGATAATGACATCATTAAGAAATCCAGTTCACTACAACCAACCTTGTCATACAACATATCAGCACACCCACACATCAAAAATACCAAAAGTATCCAACACTTTGAAATCAACAATCACACTTCTTCCACACACACAAAAAGACAGTGCTTCACACTCAATTTCACATAGAATTCTTGAAAAGGAGAGAGAGAATACTCTCATCTCTAACACATCAACATGCCATCAGTTACGCACTAAGTGACACACATAGGTCTGCGCTAACATTATAACAATTATGTCATAGTTCACATCATGCTTAAATCACATTACTCTTCGAATATCCACCACCAACATGCAACACCATCCGGTAACACCATCACAACTCCAATCTGTCCCTAGAGGTTCGAGAGCATGAACCTCGCCTCCGAGACCAAGTGTAACACCCACCTATCTAGACACATAAGACAACATAGAAAAATACAGATAATTTTTTTGACTTGTTTGAAGTATAGAAGGACATTACAGGTGGTCACAAAGGTTACAAATAACTCTTTGAACAACTTGACACAATGATGACCACAAAAGCAACACAAAAACATCCAACACCCATCAAGGAAAATTCACTTTTCTCTTTGACAAGGCACCATAAAACAACCCAACCACAATACATAATCACAGTTGAGTACACCCCATGGTGTAAAATCCGTTAAGGTTATGTATTTACTAACAATTTCTTTCAATACCTAACTTTAAGATCTAAAACATTCATGTTGGATTCGATAAATTCTTCTTACAAAGGTGAACTTATTTCTTTTATACTATTGACTAATTAGCTTTAGAACAAGTTTTCAAAATGAGGCTCATCTAAATATTGGTGAAAATGACTAAATTATCTTGATGAAAAGGGACAACTTCCATCTCTCACAAGGTTTCTTATACACACCCAAGCTATTGAATCTTGATTCAGACCTACATTACACAAGGTGATGAGTGTAAGCTCTAACTAAATTGGAGTGCCATTACGGTTCAGAATTACAACCTCCTTGTGCAAGGATAAAAAATTAACCACTCTTAAGAGAAGATTAAAAGGTATTATGGTAAAGGTTAGAGTGAGAAGGTAAATTTAGTTCATCATTCATGTTCTCTTTAGTTATTAACCATTCTTTTATTAATACTTAAGATTTCAATTTCATGGATTTGGGTAAATGCTTCATTTAGCATTCTCTTGATTAAGTTAATGTTAGAGGATACACATGGGGTTCCCAAAATGGAAGCATTAGACTTAATGTGTTCTTATTCAAACTCCCCTACTAACTAAGATCTAACTATATCCCCAAAGTCAAACAATGATCTTACTTTTTAAAAATTACTTAATGTTTCACACAACAATGAGGATAAAGTTTAATCTTTATCTTAAGGTTAGTGAGGTTAGTGAGGGTTTACAATATTTCCTTTATCTACATGCAAAATCCATTTACAAGTATTAACTTGAGTCATTTCATGATAATTGAGCATGATAAGACTACCCATCCATAACAAGAAGCTAAAATTTAACAATATCATGAAACGTTATATTTGAAAAATAGATCAAAGAACAATCCACTAATTAGAATACTTAACACACGAGATAACAAATTTACACCATTGTAACAATAAGCTAACATTTAATAAACATGAAAAGGAGGAAGCCAACTATTCCAATAAGAACAATATCTCAACTAATCAAGGAAAGACCTTATAGGTTAGAAACAAAAGGTCAAGAGTATTGGGATTTCAATCATGTAATCCTATAGATTACGTGATTGAAATCTAATACTCAATCCATCCATCTCAAAAAGAAAAAATTGAGAAGTCAAAACATACTAGTTACGATCATAGATGCAAAACAATAAAGGTTATTCAATCCTTCTAGGTGGGAGGTTTTATAGCAATATGGGTTCTAAACCCTCCTTAAAAAAACAAACCATAGTTTAATCTTAAACAAGAAGTTTACCACCCTCTCCTTACTTGGATGTTTTGAAAGTAATACTTGTTAACATAATCAAAACCACTCTTCAAATTCATTTGAAATATTCACACAAAAAAACCATTAATATTAACAACCCTACATAATCGTCAACTTATATAAATAATATAAAGGAAAATAAATCCCCAAATGTCATTAATAATTTTTAACAATTTTCAGGAATATGCTAGCAATGTATTTAAATAAATATTCCATTTGTAACCTCATGATTATGCTCATAACGTCTCATCAAATGTCATGAGTTAACGAGAGTTCTATATCAATAATGACTACATCATCCCAAACACATTTTGAATTCTAAAACCAACACAAAGGTTTGGTCATATACTTATGACCATTAAAAGTATGTTCACTAGAAATTCACATATTATCAATAGCCTCTTCTGCAAGGAATAATTCAACCAAGTTAAGGTAAGAGAAATTATAACAAGGCTAGATTTTGAAGCTCCCTTCCAAATACATCAATACACTTTAACCGAGGAGACCTCTCAAAGTAGAGAAAACGAAACCCAAGTAAAACAACACCCTTATTCCGAGTAAAAATGGCATCAACAATTCTATAACCATTCACATGGATTAAGGTAAAGATCCTTTACCTTATGATAAAGGGTAAAACTGGTAATTATTTGTAATTATTGTAATTAAAATAGACACTTGATATGATGCCCAAGGGAGTAAGCACAGCATAGACCAAACAAAAGCCTCGAACTTCATCTCTCTATTGGAGCCATTACTATAATTGTTATTATTTAACATAAAACGTGACCGACCTAAAAAAATATTAACTCATTTTTGAATATTAAGGTAATTTTTATTTACCTAATCCATAAGGAAACCCTATGCCCCTACAGCCATCATACTAAAACATAAAATACAAAAGCGAGATCCAAATCCACTCGAAACTGTAAGATGATCCTTTTTTCTTTTTTTTTCTTTTTTTTACAGAACCATGTTCATACTTTTCAACTTCCACAAACACTAAAACCCAATGGAATACCCACAACCGAACCTGACCATTTTCGTATTTTAATACTCATTAAAACCCAATACAATTTTGTATAAAAATCAGGCCAAAGAATAAACCCATTCATTTTTAAAAGATACGACACATACCAATAACTCTTATTCTCTAATAATATGATAACTCAGATTCAAGTAACAATAGAATGTTCTTCATATCATGAAGTATTTTTTTTTCCAAAATCCACATTTAGATCAAACAAAGTCAAAATAATGGGAGATATTTTCAATAATGCATGAAGTGCACATTCGACACTATATGCATCTTCTCTAAACAAGCAATACCCAAAATCAAAGCACATAGTTCATAATGGTAGAGAAAATATTATAGAGATTATTTATGCAATTATCAAATAGGACAAGTTATTAGAGGGAGAGAGAGAGAGAGAGAGAGGAGGGAGAGAGAGAGAGAAACAATCATGCAAAACCAACGATTTAGAATGAGAACAAATACGGGGAAACCAATACACTCAAGGAAACATAAAAACAACCACAAGATCCCATTTCTAAATGCCATTTCAAGAAGGAGAACCATTCATTTCATGAAATTATAAAAGGATAACAAAACATTACATAATTTAGACTTAACATGCCTGAAGTGATTTTTTTCCCAAGTCGAAAACACACATGGGAGAACCATGAGATTTTTGGGCACCACACCTTGATCACCTCCATGTTGGCACAAGTAGGAAGGAGCAACTAGGTTAGAAGACTCTATATTAGCCAGTCACAAAAGATTAAGGAGTCAAATTATTAATACCCATAACCCATATAGTTATCCCTCCAACTCTATGTGGCCAATGAACATTTTAGATATAGTAAGCCAAACAAGGAAACATCAAAGCCGAGTAATTTGTTGACCCAATCCTTACAAGGTAAGTGGCCACAAAAATTTGTGTGAGCAGATCATAGAAACATCCAAAACCAAGAATGTGGTATGCTTTCCAAAGACACACATACCCACAAAACGTGTCAGACACCACCCATCAATACATTGAAGATACTAAATGAAAGGCTGGAATTTCCACCAAACTATCGCTAATAACCAAGTTTAAAGAAAAGTGAGGCAAGGAAAATACCGCCCAACAGAGGATATGAAAAGATTTTAAAAAAATAATGTTTTCTTTTTATTGGTTGAATTATAATAAATGCACATGACCAAATCATAATAACATACACCTTCCATCTTTACATTGAGGTGTGAATCTTTAATACATGTATTATAATAATAATTTATTTAAGTAGATTTTATATGTGGAAACTATAATTTTATGATGAAATATGCATGTTATAGAAGGTACTAAATTTTACCATATGTTTAATATCAATGCTACTTGATTGCTTTTACATTTTATATGAGGTTATCTAGTTTGAAAAAAAATGTGCAATCAGCCAACCCGAGAATATTTGATTGCATCCATATAGGAAAGCTAGATGGAGCAATAATCAAATTCTCCATTAATTTAAATGATTAAAACAACATGCAAGACAACCTAAATGACCAAGGGGATAAAACTAGAGGTTGACATTCGTAATCGAATAAAGATCAATGACTAACCATGGCACCATGATGAGTGATCCCTTCTTTAGTGCAGAACGAGGTTTGGACTATGTGAGCGATCAACACGATATAGGAAAATAACATATGGATAAATAATATTAATATCGATAACAATCGCAATAATATAAAAATAAAAATTATCACCGATCGACAAATAAATTAATAGTATCATTATTATAAATTTTTAATTATTAATTATACAACTTAAAAAATATATTATTCATAATAATAATGAATGACTATAAAGCTCAAATATTCTAGAACATGATTTTCCTTTAATAGGATAATCATAAAGGATGTCATGGGGCAAGCAATTGAAACATATATTATGGACTTGATTATGGACCTTATTATAGTATGATGATAGATGTTAGATCATGGATTATTGTTGACTTGATTCAGTTATGATGCATGATGATTATTAGAGGCATTTTGGATATTGATGATGATATATTGTTTGACATGGTTATATTATGGATGTTGTTCGGACATGTGATATTTGGATATTGTGAGTAGACCTAGAAATGGAAATTATTGGATGATGATATAGTTGTTGATAAAACTATAAATGATATTGTTAGATTGCTTTGATGTTGTTGTGATTCATATATCTAAATGATTTTGGAATTATATTTATATTATTTTGGATGTTTTGATATGGCCATGAGGCTGAAGGAGGTATTTTTGTTTTTAGGTTAAAATATCACAACAAACATCGGGGATTGGAGACCAACCACATTGGAATTCTAGATGAATTCAACAAGGTCACCATGGCAACTAGTATTTGTTTGTGCGTGTTTGTGTGTGTTAGGGATTCCCATGGGGGGATCACCTTTAAATGTGACCAAGGGGTTTTATGTATTTCTTTTATTTTTGGTCCCTTTGTTTATGTTTGCATGTGTTTATTTTGTGGTGCTTTTACCCTTTCATTATTATTAAATGGTGTGTAATATTTGTGAGTAATCATGTTGTTAAGTTAATTAATTAAAATATGTCATAAGAAAGTAATTAATAGAGTTGTTGGCCTTGAATTAAAGTGTTGTAAGAGATGTGTAAGTGATGTGTAAGTTAACTTTTGAGTGTGAAACACTCCACCTTCTTGGAAATTTGAAATTGTCCTTGGAGGCTGATTTTGGAGGCTTGTGGGACAAGTTAAACTTGTCCCATACCTCTTAAATTTAATTACCAACCATACCTATGGTTGGAGAGTTGAGATTAGACTTTTATAATGCTTTTTGAGAAGGCAAATTGTAGGTTTTAATTGCACTTTTCTTACATGATTTAATTTCAGTCCTTTGGGGTGTGGGTTGGATTTGAGTGTGTAAGTAAACTATCATATTATTCACCCACCTATTTATTATGCATTGGAGAATGAAGTTGACTTTTGGGGTTGGGGTTGAGGATGTGTGATGTGACATCCTACATGGACCCACCTCATCCTCTTCCCTTCCCTCTTCTATAAAATTTGAATTCCTTGCCTTGTTTTGGGTTGCTTCATTTTGGAGACTTCATTCTTGGGTGAATTCTTTTGTTGTTTTGGAGCTCTTGCTTTGAAGAAGTTTTTGGAAGATTGTTGCATGCTTGTGCTTGGCTGATTTGGATTGCTTGCATTGGGATAAAGCTTGTTGTTTTGGAACTTGGAACAACTCCATCATGGAGAGGTAGGAGCTTGGCTCTTGAAATGCTTTTTTTTCTTTTTTTATGAATGTAAATGTTAATGTGTGAATGTTTTGGCATGTTTGTGGGTTGTTGGGTAGATGGCCTAGGAATGGTGTAGGAGAAGACTATGGGGTTTATTTTGTGGGAGGCACAAGTGTGTTTTAGGGAGGTATAAGGGTGGAGGGAGTTGGGATTTGGGTTCCACCTTACAAAGAAATAGCTTGCATTTCTTTACTCGTTATGGGGTGCCATAAGAGGTTGGGGAGGCATAAGGAAATGTGAGGAATAAGGGGTACTTGGGGAGGCATAAGGAATGTTAGGGTTTTGATATACTATATTTTGGTGGTTTGTAATTCAGGTGGTGATACCCATTTCCCCTTTTGGGAGGCATAAGAAGCATCCCCATAGTTTCTTGCTCCTTTGGCTTGCTTGATGAAGCCTTAGTATTGTTTGTCATGTTTTAATGTAGTTGTAAACTACATCTATTTTGGGACTGTGTTTTATTGTGAAAATGTTGCTTGTGTGTTTTTGTGGAAGCTTGTTGTTGCCATGAGTTGGATCACATATTTTATTGCATTGTGGTTGGGGCTCGGGGCCAATGAAGAAGGATGGCTTCTCCTTTCATTGGATGTCTTGGTTGGGTGGAGAGCATTGCCTTTCCCCTACTCTTGTTGTGATCAAATTGGAAGAATGAGAAATATGCATGTTGTTGTTCTAGAGCAAGGAAAAAAAGATAGTTTGATAGTCCCTTGTGAAATGAAATCTTATTGTAGCCCTTTCCCACTTTGAAGTGGATGATCTATATATTAATTGTAATGGAAAGATACTTTGTATTGACAATGAAAGTTGAAATTTGAAATGTAAAAGAGTTATACTATGTTTCTATTTTTGGAAAGAATGTGAAAGAATGATACGTATTTTGTATGTTGTATTTTGAAATCAAATGGAAAGGAAGTTGTAAGAGTTTCATTTGAATTAATGGAAGTGTTTTTCTTGTTCATATGATATTATTTCCATTGGAAATTTGTGTTTAACATGCACTATGAAATCCCTATTTGGAAAGTGGAAAAGTGAAACACGTGAGAAGAAAATGTATTATTCTACCTTGTTTAAATATATGATTTTGGAAAGAATAGAAACTGCATTCTTGTTTTAATGTTTGATTAAAAGGAAAGAAAACTATTTAAGACTAGCATGGAATGAATTCAATGTTTTATTTCATGGCAAAAGAGATAGTTAATTTATGTTCTGGAAATGTATACACTTCTTTCAATTCATTGTATACTTTGTAAAATTCCTTTATCAAATGTTCAAATAACCTACAAATAGATAAGAGGAAAATGAAATAATCAATTGGAATTAATGAGGCCAAAATGATCCCAAACCAAACTAAAAACACTTAAGGAATTTCTTAGAAAACTTGCAAAATCGAGTTCAAACCCTCTTACTGTCGTTTTTTGTCAAAAAATGTAAATTTCAAATTTGCAAATCAATCAGAAAAATTGAATCTTGAAATATTATCTTAAATCCACCTAAGAACAATTCTCCATGTCCATTTGACATGTTGAGAGAGGAAGAAGATCAAATTGAAAAATTTATAAGTTAAAATTTACAGTTTGCACTGTAAAAGCCTACAGATCATTTTCTTGAAATTGACTCCTTAAACTTTATCAAAATAAAAATTTAATGATTCTTGAGTAAAGAGGACATCGAGAGATTTCAGAAAGTCCTGTTTTCCAAAAATTGAGCTCTCTATCAAAAGTTATGGCCTTTAAATTTTTTTCTTCACTTGGCGTAAAAAAAAAAAAAAATTGGGAAAAATTTCTTAAGCGGGCCCCGGGCCCAAATTTTTCCCTTAGAGCTTTGGAAAAATTTTGGGAAAATTTTCCTAATTTTCCCTGCCCCCCTGCCCCACAGCCAATTAGAGGCTGCCACATGGCACCATGAGGTGTGGTGGAGGGTGGATCCTTTTTAACTTAGCGCTTTAGAAAATTTTTGGGAAAATTTTCCAAATTTTCCCCGCCACCCCGCCGTAGCCAATCAAAGGCTACCACGTGGCATCATGAGGCATGGCGAGGAGGATGGATCAATTTTTTAATTTTTGCATTTTAAAAAAATTTGGGAAAATTTTCCAAATTTTCCCCACCGCCCCCTGGCCCCATGACCCAAGAGCTGCCACGTGGCATCACGAGGCATCGGCGGAGGGCGCAGGTGAATTTACCCCTTTTTCCTTTGGGGTGTTAAAAAAAATTTTCTAAATTTTCCCCACCACCCCACTTTCCCCCGTTGGCTTAGGAGATGCCACGTGTCCCTCATGAGACTTCGGGTGGAGGGGCAAAGGTGAATTTTACCCCCCCTTTGGGGAACTTTTTTTTCCCCCTGCCCCCACCCATAGCTGAGGCGCCATGTTTCCTTGCCCCGTGGCCCATGACCCTTGGGGAAATTTTCCTCCCAGGCCAAGGTGGATTTTTTGGGAAATTTTCCAAAATTTCCCCATGGCCCCAAACCCTCCCTTGGGAAAATTTTCTCCCTAGGCCCCTGAAGCCCACTCTTGGGAAAATTTTCACCCCAAGGCCCGCCGGCCCATAACTCGAAAAATATGAGGAGTTAGGAGGACTTATTTATATCAATGGAAAGGTGAGGAAATTTCCTATCCAATGGGAATGATTTAGGAAATTTTGAATGTGTTAATTTTGAGAAAAATCAAGTTGAATCTTTAATCTTGTTAGAGAGTGGGTATGGTGAGGAATTACCCTCTGAACCTAATTGAACCTTCTAACCCTAAATTTTGGGACCTTATGACCTCTAATAATTGTAATAAAAAAGAAAAGTATATTCTAGTGGATTAGAATTGTTTAGAACTTGTTAGTGACAACTGTTGTCTTGTAACCTAGTTGTAGACTCTTTAAACAAAAAAAAAATTATTCCATAATTTTCCTAACTAATCCTAGGTTGTTCTTGGGTCTCAAGTGGGTTGTTTTTATGGGTGTTACACTTGGTATCAGAGAAGTGGTTCAAAATCTTGGGCCATTGGGCACACTAGAAAACTTGAGACATGAACCTTAAACCTAGCACACTTTTAAATCTAGAAAACAACTTAGTTTAGAAATTACATATTTTAGTAAACATGGAAACTGAATAAAACTTAGAAAGATGAACTAACTCTCACCTTGAGCATGTAGAGGCACAGATGGGATGAGGGGTATTTTCACATAGACCTAGACTTACCACCACCAGATCATGTTGTAGTAGCCATCCTACCCTAGATTTTGTAGACTCTTCAGGATGTTAATGTCTCTACGTAGAGGATCAGTAGGAGGACATGCAGCTAGACATGATAGAGTCACTTCCATTGAGGGTCATGTATCTCCTCGACCCAGTGAGGAGCATGGAGGAGAGAACTTCCATGTAAGAGTCAGCAGAGTAGAGTCACCATAGAGGGGATAGGGTGACCAAGTTTTAGGACATAGAGAGAGGTCTTGAGCCCTAGGCTTAGGGATGAGCATACAGAGAGGCCTAGAGGCCATCAGACCACATAGCTACAGATCACATCAGGGAGATCCTGAAGCTTTGGCCATCACATTATTTTAGTGACATAGGTGGATTTTAGGAAGAGGCCTGGTTGGTGAGCTTGAGTGGATGCTTCAAGCTCTGTCCTTGTTCTAGCAACATGAAAGCTCGTGTTGTGATCCATCTATTGAGGGATGGAGCTGGTGTCTAGTGGTAGATAGAGGAGTAGAAGCTCCATGTTGATTCTGAGATAGTTACCTGGGAGCTCTTTGAGGAGCATTTCTAGGAGTAGATATTTGTCATGGAGGTTCATACAGTAGTGGATAGATGAGTTCCATGACCTCCGATAGGCATCTCTTATAGTGGCTAAGTATGAGAGTAGATTTTGGATCTACTCTAGTATGTTGATTACATGTAGGATGAGTAGGTGTGGATCCACAGGTTCATCCGGGGCCTGAATCTAGACATTGGAGGTAATGTGGATCCATTATCCATAGACATTAGTTGAGGCCATCGAGAAGGCCTATATATAGAGAGGAGACTCGGGGAAAGACCCAATAGGCTAGAGACCGAGTCGGAGCCATGCATATCAATAGATGTAGGACAATAGATCGAGGGGGTCAGTACCTCTTCCTTGTGGTGGATAGGGTTTAGCATAGTCATCTTTTAGACCATATAATAGTAGTAAGCAGCAATAGTCCCGCCCACCTTATAGACCTCCACAGAGATTTGATGCATAGAGAGGTCGGAGTATGGGGCCTCCTCCTAGGGTCCCATCAGGACACAGGGTGCCCAGAGAGCTCACTCAATAGGAGCTCGCCAGTAGAGACCTCAGCAGACCACAACTCGGATCATCAGGATCCACACCACAGACCTCCAGAGTACCGACTCGGACTGCTACACAAGGGAGAGGATCAGGTGGTTGTTTTGGTTGTGGTGTTACTAGACATTTTGGAGAGACTACCCACATAACCCTAATAACAAGGGTAAGACATAGATCTCAGAGCCTACTTATTGGTGATATGGGGTGTAGTCATAGGATGTATGCAGCGGTCGAGAACCACCAGGAAGAGCATCAAAGTACAGTTATTGAGACTGCAAGTAACATTGGTGGTATTCCTACCTCCATTTTGTTTGATTCTGGTTCTTCTGATTCTTTTATTACACCATCTTTAGTAGAGTGATGCAAGCTGGTGGTAGTTAGGCAAGGGTCATAGTTGGGATGTTGAGATGGCTTGGAGCCAAGATCTCTATAGACTCCTTAGTTAAGGAGTGTGTGGTGGATTTGGGACCTTTCACCACTACCTCGGATCTTTGTATCCTTCCTTTGGGCTCATATGGAGTCATCTTGGGTATGGATTGGTTGTCTTACACATAGGGCTAGGATGGATTGTTACCACAAGATTATATCTTGTGTAGATGATTTGGGAGTTGAGTCGGTGATTTCAGGGGTCAGGAGACCCATTTCTATTCACACCATCTCTATTATGTAGCTTAAGTGTGTGTGTGCGATGGGGTTGTTAGATGTATGTTGTTATAGTCAGTGATAGATCAGAGGATGGGTCTAGTGGACCATTGCTAGATGATCACCCCATTTTGAGAGAGTTTTATAGATGTCTTTCTAGGGAGCTATTGGGGTTACCACCCCACGTGAGATTGATTTTCATATAGATCTAGTTCGGGAGAAGAGCCTATCTCATGAGCACCTTATCGGATGACCACCCAGAGCTCTGTGAGCTCAAGTTATAGCTTGAGGGCCTTTGGAGAAAGGCCTTATCCATCCTAGTGTATCCCCTTGGGGTGCATTGGTGATTTTGTGAAGAAGAAGGATGGATCCTTGTGGTTGTGTATTGATTACCACTAGCTAATTGAACAAAGTAACGATCAAGAATCGTTATCCCCTTCCGTGCATTGATGATTTGTTTGATCAGATGAAGGGAGCCACAACTTTCTCTAAGATAGACCTTAAGTTAGGTTACCATCAGTTGAGGATTTCAGAGGTGGACATTCATAAGACCACCTTCCGTACGAGATATGGCCACTATGAGTTCACAGTGGTGCCTTTTGGTTTGACTAATACCCCCCGTAGTGTTTATGAGTTTGATGAATGGGGTATTTAGGACCTTCTTAGATCACTTCATGCTCATCTTCCTTGATGAATTTTGATTTACTCACGTATGTGTGAGGAGCATGAGGGGCACCTTCACCAGGTTCTTTAGTGTCTTGGGAGCAGCAACTTTACGGGAACTTGGAGAAGTGTGCATTCTTTCAGAGATGGAGGTGTAGTATTTGGGTCATATCATTTCTAGGGAAGGTATCACCATCGATCCTTCCAAGATTAGAGCTATTATGGATTGGCAGCACCCACTACTGTGACTGAGGTGTGTAACTTCATGGGATTAGCAGGTTATTATAGGAGATTTGTCAAGACTTCTCTCGGATTGCGCACCCCATCACTTCCCTTCAGAGGAAAGGGAAGAAGTTTTTTGGTCAGACAGGTGTGAAAGCCTTTAGTACACTAAAGGAATGTCTCACTACAACACCTATTCTTGTAGTGTTGGATCCATAGGGTGAGTTTTTGTTTACATGGATGCTTCTTTAGTAGGGCTTGGAGGTGTGTTGATGCAGGAGGGTAGAGTAGTGGCTTTTGAGTCTTGCAAACTCAAATATTATGAGCTTAATTATCTCGACTCATGATCTTGAGCTTGTGGTAGTTGTGCATGCTTTGGTTCGATGGAGGCACTTTTCTTCTTGGTCGAGATTCACACTCAGGATAGATCACTTGAGTCTTCGCCACCTCTTCACGTAGCCCAATCTCAATGCTCGTCAGTGGCGTTGGATGGAGTTTGCTTTGTGAGTATGATATGGAGATAGAGCATGTGAAGGGAAGGAGAATGTGGTGGCAGACGCTCTCAGTCAGATGGAGACATGTGGTTATGGCCACCTCAGTGAGCACAAATTTGTGGAGTAGGATTCTTCAGCAACTTCCTGACAACTTCTACATTGTAGTTGAGCAAGAGATCGAGTCTCAGAGACCCCTCGAGGGGAAGTTTGATGGTTTTCTTTAGAGGAGATGGTCTTCTTAGGCATAGAGGTCAGATTTATGTTCCCAGAGATGGAGGCTTGAGGGAAGGACATCTTGGTGAGGCACATCATGTGCACCCTATTCAGCCCATCCTAGGGGTGAAGAAGATGCATGCCACCTTGAGACAATTGTATCATTAGAGAGGACTTTGTAGAGACGTGGCCCAGTTTATGTCATGATGTTTAGAGTGCCAGAAAGTAAAGGCCAAGCATCAACATCAGTTGGCCTTCTCTTTCCTCATGTTATACCGGAGTGGAAATGGGACACCATTTCCATGGACTTCATTATTGGGCTACTGATGTCGAGATATCACCACGATGCCATCATGGTCATGGTTGATAAATTGAAAAAGTGGCTCACTTTTCTCGGTGAAGACCACTTATACAACTAGTGTAGTGGCATGGGTATATTTGGATGAGATTGTTAGGTTCACATGGGATTCTGTGGAAGATTATTAGTGACCACGATCCTTTGTACACTTCCCATTTTGGACTACCATGTAGTATGCCCTCGGGACAAAGATCAATTTCAGCACAACATATCACCCTGAGACAGATGGATAGACGGAGTGGGTGAATCAGATTTTAGAGGACATGCTCAAGGATGTATGTGATGGATCAGTAGTCTAGATGGGAGGAGTACTTGTACTTGGTGGATTTTTCCTACAATAATAGTTTTAGAGTTCTATAGGCATGGCTCCTTTTCAGGATTTGTATGGTAGAGAGTGTAGGACACCTCTTAGTTGGGACAAGTTAGAGGATAGGGTTTCTCTTGGACCAGCTTTGTTGTAGGACATGGAGTAGTAGGTGGTTTTGATTAGATAGAGACTGCATGAGGAGGCATAGCATAGGACAGAGAAGAAGTATGCAGATCAGCATAGGATGACCGACCAGTAGTTTTGATGTGGGCATGAAGGTGTTCCTTCGTGTCAGGCCACATAAGATCCTATCCATTATGGAAAAGGTTCTAAGTTAGCTCCTAGATTCAGTGGGTCCTTTTGAGATCTTGGAGCATATCGGCCCTTTGGCCTACCATCTAGCATTGCCACCTAGCTTGTCTCACATACATGATGTGTTTCATGTTTAGTTCTTAGGAGATATGTTGCAGATCCTTCTCATGTGTTAGATTGGACATCATTGTAGGTGTAGGATCAAGGGTAGGTGATGGTGGAGCCCATTCACATCCTAGATCGTAGGACCCTGGGCCTTCGAGGCTAGAGAGGTTGATCAAGTCGGGTGTAGTGGGACAGATATGATGAGACTACTATAGCTACATGGGAGGATGCTACTTTGCTATGAGTTTAGTTTCCACATTTGTTCCAGTGACTTCAGGAGGAAGTTGAGTCTAAGGGGAGGGGGATGTAGTGCCCACTTCCCTTTGACACCTTTTGATACTAATCATGATACTATTGATTATATTATGGACATGATTATGGACCTTATTATAGTATGATGATAGATGTTAGATCATGGATTATTGTTGACTTGATTCAGTTATGATGCATGATGATTATTAGAGACATTTTATATGTTGATGATGATATATTGTTTGACATGGTTATATTATGGATGTTGTTTGGACATGTGATATTTGGATATTGTGAGTAGACCTAGAAATGGAAATTATTGGATGATGATATAGTTGTTGATAAAACTATAAATGATATTGTTAGATTGCTTTGATGTTGTTGTGATTCATATATCTAAATGATTTTGGGAATTATATTTATATTATTTTGGATGTTTTGATATGGCCACGAGGCCGAAGGAGGTATTTGTGTTTTGTAGGTTAAAATATCACAACAAACATCGGGGATTGGAGACCAACCACATTGGAATTCTAGATGAATTCAACAAGGTCACCATGGCAACTAGTATTTGTTTTGCGTGTTTGTGTGTGTTAGGGATTCCCATGGGGGATCACCTTTAAATGTGACCAAGGGTTTTTTATATTTCTTTTATTTTTGGTCCCTTTGTTTATGTTTGCATGTGTTTATTTTGTGGTGCTTTTACCCTTTCATTATTTATTAAATGGTGTGTAATATTGTGAGTAATCATGTTGTTAAGTTAATTAATTAAAATATGTCATAAGAAAGTAATTAATAGAGTTGTTGGCCTTGAATTAAAGTGTTGTAAGAGATGTGTAAGTGATGTGTAAGTTAACTTTTGAGTGTGAAACACTCCACCTTCTTGGAAATTGAAATTGTCCTTGGAGGCTGATTTTGGAGGCTTGTGGGACAAGTTAAACTTGTCCCATACCTCTTAAATTTAATTACCAACCATACCTATGGTTGGAGAGTTGAGATTAGAATTTTATAATGCTTTTTGAGAAGGAAAATTGTAGGTTTTAATTGCACTTTTCTTACATGATTTAATTTCAGTCCTTTGGGGTGTGGGTTGGATTTGAGTGTGTAAGTAAACTGTCATATTATTCACCCACCTATTTATTATGCATTGGAGAATGAAGTTGACTTTGGGGTTGGGGTTGAGGATGTGTGATGTGGCATCCTACATGGACCCACCTCATCCTCTTCCCTTCCCTCTTCTATAAAATTTGAATTCCTTGCCTTGTTTTGGGGTTGCTTCATTTTTGGAGACTTCATTCTTGGGTGAATTCTTTTGTTGTTTTGGGAGCTCTTGCTTTGAAGAAGTTTTTGGAAGATTGTTGCATGCTTGTGCTTGGCTGATTTGGATTGCTTGCATTGGGATAAAGCTTGTTGTTTTGGAACTTGGAACAACTCCATCATGGAGAGGTAGGAGCTTGGCTCTTGAAATGCTCTTTTTTATGAATGTAAATGTTAATGTGTGAATGTTTTGGCATGTTTGTGGGTTGTTGGGTAGATGGCCTAGGAATGGTGTAGGAGAAGACTATGGGGTTTATTTTGTGGGAGGCACAAGTGTGTTTTAGGAGGTATAAGGGTGGAGGAGTTGGGATTTGGGTTCCACCTTACAAAGAAATAGCTTACATTTCTTTACTCGTTATGGGGTGCCATAAGAGGTTGGGGAGGCATAAGGAAATGTGAGGAATAAGGGGTACTTGGGGAGGCATAAGGAATGTCAGGGTTTTGATATACTATATTTTGGTGGTTTGTAATTTAGGTGGTGATACCCATTTCCCCTTTTGGGAGGCATAAGAAGCATCCCCATAGTTTCTTGCTCCTTTGGCTTTTTTGATGAAGCCTTAGTATTTATTTGTCATGCTTTAATGTAGTTGTAAACTACATTTATTTTGGAATTGTGTTTTATTGTGAAAATGTTGCTTGTGTGTTTGTGGAAGCTTGTTGTTGCCATGAGTTGGATCACATCTTTTATTGCATTGTGGTTGGGGCTCGGGGCCAATGAAGAAGGATGGATTCTCCTCTTCATTGGATGTCTTGGTTGGGTGGAGAGCATTTCCTTTCCCCTACTCTTGTTGTGATCACAATTGGAAGAATGAGAAATCATGCATGTTGTTGTTGTTCTGGAGTTGAGAAAAGATAGTTTGACAGTCCCTTGTGAAATGAAATCTTATTGTAGCCCTTTCCCACTTTGAAGTGGATGATCTATATATTAATTGTAATGGAAAGATACTTTGTATTGACAATGAAAGTTGAAATTTGAAATGTAAAAGAGTTATACTTTGTTTTCTATTTTTGGAAAGAATGTGAAAGAATGATACGTATTTTGTATGTTGTATTTTGAAATCAAATGGAAAGGAAGTTGTAAGAGTTTCATTTGAATTAATGGAAGTGTTTTTTCTTGTTCATATGATATTATTTCCATTGGAAATCTGTGTTTAACATGCACTATGAAATCCTTGTTTGGAAAGTGGAAAAGTGAAACACGTGAGGAGAAAATGTATTATTACCTTGTTTAAAATATATGATTTTGGAAAGAATAGAAACTGCATTCTTGTTTTAATATTTGATTGAAGGAAAGAAAACTATTTAAGACCAGCATGGAATGAATTCAATGTTTTATTTCATGGAAAAAGAGATAGTTAATCTTTTTTGTAAATGTATACACTTCTTTCAATTCACTATATACTTTGTAAAATTCCTTTATCAAATGTTCAAATAACCCTACAAATAGATAAGAGGAAAATGAAATAATCAATTGGACTTAATGAGGCCAAAATGATCCCAAACCAAACTAAAAACACTTAAGGAATTTCTTAGAA
This sequence comes from Taxus wallichiana var. yunnanensis, assembly GCA_018340775.1. Lineage (NCBI taxonomy): Eukaryota > Viridiplantae > Streptophyta > Pinopsida > Cupressales > Taxaceae > Taxus > Taxus wallichiana. The sequence goes on along the minus strand of CM031244.1, from coordinate 795,294,739 downwards.
AACTTAGCAAAATCGGGCTCAAACCATTTACAGTCGTTTTGTTACCAAGAAATGTAAATGTTCAAACTGAAAATCAATCAGGAAAATTGAATCTTGAAATATTTCTTAAATCCACCTAAGAAAAATTCTCCATGTCTATTTGACATGTTGAGAGAGGAAGAAGATCAAATTGAACAATTCTATAAGTTAAAATTTACGGTTTGCTTGTAAAAATCTGCATAGATCGTTTTCTGAAATTGACCCCTTAAAATTTATCAAAATAAAAATTAATGAATTTTGAGTAAAGAGGATGTCGAGATATTTCCATAAAGTCCTTGTTTTCCCAAAACCAAGCTCTCTATCAAAATTTATGGCCTTCTGAATTTTTTCTTCACTTGGCATAAAAAAAAAAATTTGGGAAAAATTTCCTTGGCCAGTAGCCCTGCCATGTGGACCCAAATTTTTCCCTTAGAGCTTCGGAAAATTTTTTTGGGAAAATTTTCCTAATTTTCCCCCACCCCCCCCATGCAGCCAATCAGAGGCTACCACGTGGCACCATGAGGTGTTGGAGGGGCGGATCCCTTTTAAGCTTTAGCACTTTTCGAAAAAAATTTGGGAAATTTTCCCAAATTTTTTCGCCCCATCGCCCGCAGCCAATCTAGAGCTACCACATGTGGTTCATGAGGCAAGAGGCATTGATAGAGGGGTCAATTTTTTAACTTTGTGCATTTCAAAAAAATTTTGGGAAATTTTCCAAATTTTCCCCATCGGCCATGCCAATCAATCAGGAGCTGCCACGTGGCATCGCGAGGCATCGGCGAGGCGGGTGAATTTTACCCCTTTTTCCTTCGGGGATTAAAAATTTTATCCCCCCACCCCACTTTCCCTGCGTTGGCTTAGGAGATGCACGTGTCCCTGTGGACTTGCGGACTAGCAGTGAGTGTGGGTGAAAGGTGGCTTTTCACCCCCTTGGGAAATTTTTTCTCCAAAGGTGACCCACCCATGGGGAAATTTCCTGTTGACCCCTCGACTTCACCCTCATGGAAATATTTCTCCCACATGCCCATGAGACCCACCCTTGGGGAAAATTTTCTCCCCTAGGCCCGCAAGCCCGCTCTTGGGAAAATTTTCACCCCAAGGCCCACCGGCCCATAACTTGAAAAATATGAGGAGTTAGGAGGACTTATTTATATCAATGGAAAGGTGAGGAAATTTCCTATCAATGGGAATGATTTAGGGAAATTTTGAATGTCATTAATTTTGAGAAAAATCAAGTTGAATCTTTAAGCCTATTGTTAGAAGTGGGTATGGTGAGGAATTACCCACGAACCTTATTGAACCTTCTAACCCTAAATTTTGGGACCTTATGACCTCTTATAATTGTTAATAAGATAAAATTATATTCTAGTGGATTAGAATTGTTCAGAAACTTGTTAGTGACAATTGTTTTCTTGTAACCTAGTTGTAGACTCTTTTAAAAAAATTATTCCATAATTTTCCTAGCTAATGGAAATAAAAAACCAATATATCCATATTAAATTGATTGCGTTGAAAATGTATACATAATAACTATATTTATAATATTTTAATCATCCATAATCCTACATTATGTTTCAAATAATAAGAGCTTTAATTTTCGCATTATACTCTAAATTTAACTACCTTTTTAGGTAAAGTGTAATGATAGTGTAAAATTTATACAATTAATTGCTAGGTGCATGTTTATCTAAAATTTTATTAATCTTTCATTTATAATTTATAAAATTAGTTTGATTTACTAAATGTGAAAAAATTGTTTTTTAGTATTCTTCTATAGTAAATATTTTTACAAAGCATAATTCACAATTTAATATTTGATTATCATAGTGTTGTATAAAATCCAATTTTTTTCTTAAAATTTAAGAAAAATGTGGGATATCCTCAATTACTTCATGATAATTTATTATTATAGATACTATTGTAAATAAAGGGTCTCATTTCTTGTAGTGATAGGTGGATGAGGAAAATATAAGGATTAGTTAAAAAGTTAGTGGAAATTCATACAAATAAAATTAGAGGAGAATATTCATTAATTTTGGGATACGTGGGAAAAGAGGATGAGAAGAAAACTAATGTGGGAGTTAATTTGACTTTTTGGAGATGTGGAAAGAAGAAGAGGTAAAACAAAATTTTTTTAGAAAATGTAGGAAACAATTATTGGTGAAAGGAGATATTTTACATAGTTTTCTCTCTATATGCACATATGGGTTTTTCGGATGGAAAGAGAAGGATTTGAGATTGGGTATTTTCTAAAATCTGATTGGAAAGTGTTCACAGTATTTTTTTTTATGGTTATCTTTTTTTACTTAAAATATGAATATATGAACTTCTATTTTGGTTAAATAGAACGCGTGAAAATACCTATTTCTCAACATTCATTTTGAAAAGAAATTTGTGAAGTTTCTACCATTTAGTGTCTTAATTTGATTTTGGTTTTGGATTAGTATGCTATCTCTTTCTATGGAATTAATGGACTACTTTGTTTTGTTATTTTTGAGGTATTAAACACCCAAAATTAGTCTTGTGCATTTTGTGGTAGTTGTGTATAAAATACCTAAATCTGAGCATACACAGTTTGACATTCTAGAGGTGAAATATGGTATGTGTTTTTGGTATTTTAAATATGAAAAATTTCCACTTATTTCAACACTTTTTGATTATTTTTAAATGATAAAACTTTCTCCATTTTTGGTGTTTAAAATTTGAAAAGTTCTAGTATGGCTAGCATGTTTTTGTGCTTTTGAATTTGAAATAAATAGCTTGTGTTTTTATGGTTATAGTGTGTAAATATGTCCTTTCGAGCCAACATTATATTGTGAATTTTAAATCTAGAAAAAATATCATGATTTGTAAATTTAAATGAAATACCCTTTTGGGTAAACATGATTTTGTGAATTTTAAATATGTAAAATTCCCTTTCAGGTTAGTACGATTTTGTGAACTTTAAATCTCAAAAATACCCTTTCAAGTTAGTATAATATTTTGAATTTTAAATGTATGAAATATCCAAATTGGGCATGCACATTTTTTTATTGTTAAGGTGTAAAATACCCATGCGGGTGTGCACACCTTTAGGGAGTTCTTCAAATGTGGAAAAAAACAATATTTGGGTCTGCTCATTTCGATTATATATGATGGATTTCCATATTGGTTGCTATGTTATGTTGAATTCAAGTTGACTATTTACAATAGATTTAAGTCTGTGCTTTCATATATTTGAAATTTGTTAAAAATTTTATAAATATATGATCTATTTACAAGAGGTTTATATAACACTCTTTATGGCCAGCATAACTTATATATGAAATTGTGATTTTATTAAATCAACACTAATAGAGGTCTACATTTTAGCATCATTCCTATGACATTAACAATTTTTTGAGGATGATGGGATTGCCCATATCAAATAAATTTAATTGCATATTTAAAATAAAATAAGTTCTCCTTGTTAGTTTGCTCGCATACCTATGTTTAAGACAACATAAAAACCAACATTTTTAGTGGGAATTCAAAATCATTATGAGCTTGCAAATGGAGATAAAACAGTGACTTAAATACGTAGAAAATTAAAAATAAATCAGTGTTGGGTTCAGAAAATGTTATTACTTTTAAATCAATGAAAGATAAGTGAATAGTTGAAACAGGAGGATTAAAAAAATGATTTTTATAAAAATTATAACTTATTGATCTGTTAGAAAACTTTATCTTACCATAAAATGATTAAAATGATTGATATTAATCATTGTTTTGGAAATTTGAGCATGAGGTTGAAATATGATGTTTTATATTATCATTCATAGAGAGAGAGACTTGTGTTATCCTCCTTGTACCCAATTGAGCAAAGATCACAATACCATCAGTCCTTAACTTCTTATAAAACTTGAAATAAATATGAATGATAGTAAAAAGGATTAACAAGCAAATGAATGTTTGGGGTATAACTAAATTGTTAATTTAAGTTTATTTTTGTGCATTGAGGTGTACTAGTTTGTGTGGAATTAGTTTACTAGTTATGTTGAGTTAGCTTCTCGGTTATGAAAACATACCAATATCAAATTAGTGGGAGTTCTTCACCATTGATTTAGGTACATAGTTATCACTAAGGAATGTTGTTAAATGTTGAACAAGAAATGAAATCCTTAATCTCATGTAGGCATGCTAGTAAGTTGAGAAAACCATACAAGAATATATACATATATGGTATTTTGTTTATTGTGGGCTGTTTTCCTATGTTTAAAAGAATTTTGAAACATGAATAGATGGTTAGATTTCCTTTATAATTATAAAATCAGAACACATTGTAAATGCTTATGACAATGAAAATTTTGGATGATAAATATTATTTATGCATTACCAATTCATTGTTTTTAGGATGATAGGATTGCCCATATTTTTTCTTTCCTAGTCATAAGAATAAATTGATGGTATTGGTTACCATGATATAATGATGGGATGCATTATTATAATTCGGGTATATTACACATGATTCTCAATTTCCTATTCTTTGTTGATGGTTAATTATTTCAATTTTCCTTCCTCGTGAAGGGTGAGGCCACTCTCACTTGTGAGAGGTGTGTGTGGGGAACCAAAAATTTTATGGTAGGAGTCATTCTCCAATGATGCAAGTTGAGAAAACCTATACATATGCTTATGCTAGTAAGTTGAGAAAACCATACAAGAATATATCTTATGCTTATTGTGGGCGCTTTTCCTATATTTAAAATAATTTTGAAACATGAGTAGATGGTTAGGTTTCCTTTATAATTATAAAATTGGACATTTTTGAGATAGACATGTATACTATGGATCTTTTGAAAGAAACACTTTAAAAAGAATGAGTTATCATTTCTCTTAAATACTATCTTGTAGACTTGTTATTATATATTTTATTCTTTGTACTTGTTAATAAAGGCATGTTATGTTACACTTGGATACAAAATATGATGTAAATCTGATAATTATCATTGATTAATGAGCTAATTGTTGATAAGACATTTTGTGATGGGAAAAACACGAAAATATTGTATCACGAAAAGTTTTAATTTGATATTGGGTTAATTAACTATATCATTGTACAATTTAATTATGTGCATGGAAAATTATTCTAAGTTAATTAAAAGAATGTCTTTTATATATATATATATATATATATATATATATATATATATATATATAAAGGGTATAAATAATTGCAAGTAAACATTTATTTAGATGAAAACATTGTCGGTCTTTTCTTGTCCTTTTGAATAGAATTATTGAAATGATTAGTCACACAATTTTGATGATTTAATTTACAAATGATTCCGTAAGTGTGGCCAGTGGTTGGTGACCAAATTTGCTCAAGACTAAGAAATGTAGGGTAATCGATCGCAAAATGCAAAAACATAAAAGCATTTTGTATAACAAAAAAACACACTTGTATTATTTTTTTCCTCGTTCATCTCTCGATAAGAAATAATCTGATATCAATGATCAATATTTATGCGTGTCATCCTTCTCGTATCGTTCCACTTTTAGATTTTGCAAATGAATTTAGTCTTGATAAAAGGCGGAGTGTCCACTCTTTATGTAAGAAATTTCATGCAAGGATCCGTTTATGATTTTTACATCAATCATTCTTTAGGAAGGATTCAATATCAGTTGCCACTCAATTCTTTCCAACATATAATGAGTGCATATTTTCGGCAATAATGATTATGGTTTCGTATCAATCCGTTAATATGTAGTCTTCAAAACATTTTGACATGTATCTGGAGATTACAAAGGATTACCACAATATTAGAATGGAACTAGGCATAATGGTCAGTCATTGTATAGAGAGACACTAAGATCAACAAAAATATTGGAATGGAACTAAACAACGAGCCGACGTGGAAACAATATATAACATTACATCCTCGAATATTGTTTCCCTGTCGGCTCGTTGTTTAGTTCCATTCCAATATTTTTGTTGATCTTAGTGTCTCTCTATACTGATGACTCCCATTATGCCTAGTTCCCATTCTAATATTGTGGTAATCCTTGTGTCTGTACATGTCAAAATGTTTTGACAGATATACTGAAAACCATAATCATTATTGCTGAAAAATATGCACTTGTTGGAAAGAATTGAGTGGTAACATGATATTGAATCCTTCCTAAAGAATGATTGATGTAAAAATCATAAATGGATCCTTGCGTGAAATTTCTTATATAAATGAATGAGGACACTCCGCCTTTATCAAGGCGGAATTCATTGCAATATCTAAAAGTGAACGATCTGAAGAAGGATGACACGCATAAATATTGATTTGCAGTATCAGATTTCTTATCGAAGAGATGAATGAGGAAAAAAATAATACAAGTGTGTTTTTGTTATACAAAATGCTTTTATGTTTTTGCATTTTGTGCGATCAATTACCCTACATTTCTTATTACTGAGCAGCGGTCACCACTGTCACACTTACGGAATCATTTGTAAATTAAATCATCAGAATTGTGTGACTAATCATTTCAATAATTCTATTCAAAAGGACAGGAAAAGACCGACAATGTTTTCATCTAAATAAATGTTTACTTTGCAATTATTTATACCCTTTGAAGGGTCGTGTGGTGTTCATTGAATGTATAGGTTTAGGTTTAGAGTTTTTTATTGTGTGAGGTTTGAATGGTAAAGAATTCAATAATTGTACATTTATCTTTACTTGTATTTACTCCAATATATCCGAGAAAACGTGTAAGAAAATATCTCACTTAACATTCAAGGCCATTGAGTTATCAACTCTAACGAGATTAGAGATTATCTGTTAGTGTGGATTGTTCAATTATTGTTTTGTGCATGGATTGGGTTGAGTTATGGATATTTGGTGGATGGCAATAATGTGGGTGGAAAAATAGATGAGACAAATGTATGTGAATATTATGTTGGAGTTTTAAATTGTACAACGTAAAAAGCTAAAATAATGTTTAAATGTGATAAATATTAAAAAGAAAACAACTAATTTTTTTGAGAATATAATATGAATATTAGAGTGGTGTATTTTAAAGTCAATATCATATATTCTTATTTTTAATGATATTAAAGTCTTAATAAACTCATTTTTATTGAAATTAGAATGTTAATTATTTAGTATGAAAATTTTGTATAGATATTATTTATGTTTGTTTTGATTATTATTATTTTAATTAATATTTTTATTCATGTATTTATAATATTATTCATTAGGTAATAGTGGGACATTGTAATGCCTTTGTAACACACACACAAATATGACATTGAAAAACTCGAGATATATTTATTTTTGACTTACTTGGAGTTACACGATGACACATATGACCAGAAAGGCTACTGCAAACTCTCAACAAGTTATACACAACATAGATCAAATAAAGCAAGGAATCATACAACACCCATCACGATCAATTCACTTTACTTTTTGACAAGGCACAACATACTAGTCCAACCAAAGAACACACTTACGGTTAGGGGAATCCCACGATGAATTATTTTAAGGTTTCTTATTTACTAAAATGTCTTTTAATTCTTAACTTACGTTCTAGAAGATTCATGTAATGATTCGCACAATTCTTCTTATGAAGCTAGATTTCTTCCTTCTTGTATACTATTGACTAATTAGCTTAAGATCAAGTTTTTACGAAGGAGGGTCAACTATAATATGACAAAAACTTGCTTAATTTGTTTATTTAAGAACATTTTCCATTTCTCACAAGGTTAATTCACCATACTCAAGCCACTGGAACTTGATCCACACCTCCATTGCATAGGTGACAAGCACAAGCTCGATTGAGGGAAAGTACCATTTTAGGTTTGGAACAATAATATTCTTTGTGTAAGGGTCAAGAGTTTAACATTACTTAAGAAAGATTACAATGAATCAAGGAAAGGGTTAAGAGGAAATAGGTCACAAAGAATTCGGTGTTAGAGTCTCATTGGTTATTAACCAATCTTTGAATGAGGCTAAAAATTTATCAAGATTGGTTAGAAGCTTCATTTAGACCTTGCTTGTGATGCGCGGAATTAGTAGGAACTTGACAAGGTCATAACTTGAGTTCGGGTGTCCGTTTGAGTCTGTTTTTTTTGAAACCACGTGTTTTGATGAGGCGAACACAACGGCAACCAGCCCCTACCGATTGGGGCAAGTTTTCGACATGTTTTCGGGCCCTAAATCTGCCATCTTGAGGCCGAAAATTAGGATTTAAGTTATAGTTCAGTTTTTTCCTATTTTTGAGCATTAGTTAATTTTAGTCTATTAATTACATTATGAGTTAGAAAGTTGGAAATTCCTCTAATTTAGGGATGTAGAAGATGCGTGGCAATTTACGTGCCGTAGGAATAAGCATGCGAACTTACTAAGAATAGCGAGGTTCTAGTAAATGCTTAAAAATAGTAATTTACGCCACCTAGAGTAGATTTAGTCAAAGTTAGCTAGAGTTTACTTGAAACTCGGATTGGGAGTTGTTTTCCTATTTAGGAAACATTGTAATTCATTATTTGATAACAAAGAAGGAGATATATTTTCTTTTGGAGTTCATAATATTTGCAGCATATTTGGTTTGTTCTTAATTTGGATAAATTAGTATCGAGCTGGTTATCGAGGCTGGTTGAATATAAATATGCAAGGTTTTTTTTTTTAAATGGAAGTTTGTGAAGTTTTTTCTCCTTCGACGTTTGTGTTGTTAATTCTAAACGTCGTTGTTTTTTTTTTTTTGTCGATCATGAAGAGGATTCCCCGTCGTGGCCCCGTGGTTTGGTCGTAATCTTGTGTTCGTGTTCGAAGCTTCAACCACCTTTTCCCTTCTTTCCCCCACCTTGGCTCGATGCATGCTTTGAAATCAATGGAAATTTATTGGTACACTTGTGGAGATATTTCACCCACCGACCTGCCATTATTTATGGCAGATTATCCCCCTTGTTTGGCGTGAGATTTTCCTAATTTCCTATTATCCCTTGTCTCCTTGAAAGTGGATGCGTGGAGATGCTTTGGGGAGTGGGATGCCTACAATTCCTTTCTTTTCTTTATGAGCTTTTAATTCTGTGCGTTGTGTTATTTTGACCTTCTATCCATTTTCGTAACGTTGGGCATTCTTGGTTGGTGTAAGTGCCTTGAAAAATAGCCGCCTGCATTTAAGACTGTATTTGTTTATTCTTTTTTTTTGTAGAAGTCTTGTTTTTGTAGTGGTGGATGCGCCTTTCTCCCTGGTTGGTGGCAGACAACATTGATTGGGGATGGTTGTCTCATTGATTGTCTTTGCCTCAGTTTCCTGCTTTACACCTGCCTGGTTCTTCTGTTAATGGCCGCTCAGACTATTCCCTTGTTTCCTTTTTTTTATTGGAGGGCATAAGCAAAAGAATGTGATGAAAATGTAGCTGAAGGTGAACTGAGATGAGAGAATAGGAGATCATGTTGGTGGTGGTGGCGGTAGGAGGCAGCAGGCACGTTGCAGTAAGGTAGAAGCTTTTTGAGCGCTTCCAATAAGCAGGATGTCCAACTACGTTGTTATCTGTTCAATATCAATGCATCCTCAGATTCGGGTTTCTCCTTCAAGATATGTTTATCAGAATCGACTATGTGACAGTGAGTATTTGCAGCTAAGCCATTGGGTATACTTCCTTCCGGGAGTTGTATTGAATGCCTGTAACACAGAGGCGATCAAACTTCATCTTTTCCTGAGATTTCACGCATACCATTCTTACCGAACGAGCAACTTCTGGTGGACTTTCTGGAGGCGACGGGTGCTGCACCAGATTTGGTTACATGGAATGTTGTTATTGGAGGACATGCCCAAAATGATAATGGTAATGAAGCTTTGAAGCTCCTAAGGAAGATGATAGTGGCGGATATTAAACCCAATTCGATTCAATTCTTAGTGTTCTTTCAAAGCATGTGCCCGATTAGCAGCTCTGCAACATGGCAAGGAGATCCATGGCTATGCAATACGTAATGGTTTTGAGTCAAATGCTACCGTGCAAAATGCCCTTATTGACTTGTATGCCAAATGTGGAAGTTCAGAGAATGCCTGCCATATGTTTCACACAATGACTGAGAAAACAGTAGTGTCATGGAATACAGTGATTGCAGGGTATGCACAGAGTGGACATTATGAGGAAAGTTTAGATCTCTTTCAACAAATGCATTTGGCTGACACGAAACCCAACAATGTTACCATTGCAATTGTTCTTCTAGTAATTTCCCACCTGTTGAATTTGCATTAGGGGAAGGAGATCCATGTCTTCATACTAAGAAGTGGTTTTGATTTGTTTATTATAGTAATGAATGCCCTTGTCGACATGTATTGAAAATGTGGGAATATTAGAATTGCACGTGAGTATTTGATCAAATGCCTAAAAGAGATGTATTCTCATGGATAACCATGATTGCGAGGTTATGGGATAGGGAAAAGGTGAGGATACCATTGCACTCTTCTCTCGAATGCAAGTGTTGGCATGCTGACAGATGATGTTTATTTTCCGGCCCTTCTATCTACATGTAGCCATTACGGCCTTGTGTCCGAAGGTTGGAAATATTTTGAAATGATGAGAGAAAACTATGTGATCATTCCTAGGATGGAGCATTATGCATACATGGTTGACCTCCTTGGTCGAGCTGGTTGCCTAGACGAAGCAAAAGAATTCATTAAGAAAATGCCAATAAAGCCTAATGCTGCTGTGTGGGCCACCTTGCTCGGGGCATGCAGAATTCATTCCAATATGGAGCTTGGAGAACGTGTGGCAGATTGTATTTTTAAGTTGAATCCTGAAAATCCTGGATATTTTGTGCTGATGTCAAACATATATGGTGCAGCTAGGTGGTGGGATGACATGGCAAAAGTGAGAAAAAGATGAGAGAGCATGGGTTGCAAAAGAACCCTGGATGGTCCAGAATAGAGGTGAAGAATCAGATACATGTATTCCATGTGGGAGATATGGAGTGGTTATATGCCTAATACAAGTTTTTTTTATGTACAAAGAAGAGGAACAGAAAAGAAAACCTGTTGCGGTCATTGTGAGAAGCATTACTGTGTGTTGACTTGTCAAATCATGACCAAAGACACCTCTCATCAGCACAAGAACACACATGTATGTTGTGACTCTCATATTGCCAAAAATGGGGCCTACAGAAGTTCTAGGGCTAATTTGGAGCTCTCTGCCCAGGAAAAGCATAGACGAGAATGGAGCTTGAGTGCCAGCCTATAAAAGGGGAGATTCGACCTGAGGATTGTTGTTGTTGTTCCGGTGGGTGTCCATAAAACTGTTGAATGCGGAGAAACAGGCAAGATATTCCTACACTTTTCTACTGTTGCTATATTTATTTTCATCGTGAAATCGAACCACCATTTCTTTGAATTGGTTGTCTTCTTTTCAGTCGGTCTCTCCTTTCTACTTGCTTTCTTCTTGTTTAGCTATTATCATTGCCTGTATGTTAGTGGAAAGCATGCAGGTGTTCTCTTCTTTGGGTGTATGTTTTTCTGGCTCGAGTGATCGATCTTCCTTTTATATATATATATATGTACTCTTCTCTACGATAGAGTTCCAGTTATTATTTGTTCCAGCTAGTTTTAGCAGTCATTAATGTAAGCGTGCAATAACTATGAAGTTCCTTCCTATCAACCAAGGTTGTCCTTCTTTGTCTTTTGACATATATTGTTAATGATCTCTCAAGCCACCTAACAACCCTTTTGGCATCGAAAAGGAAAGGTTGCAGGATTAGTGTAATCAATGCTTGGACTATTTCAGGTTAGAGATTCGGTGTTAAAACTTTTAGAATGTTTTAGTTTGCGTGCATCGTGTTTCAACCTCGAGTGTTTAGACTCCTACGTAGCTTCAGCCTGGTTCCTAGGTTTTATAGCCATTCTTAGGAGGTACTTTGACTACCCCCTTCATCTTGAATCGTAACTATTTTTTTTATTAGCTATGTTCGAGTTCTTAATTGTGCAACTCTAGTACCCCGCTATTTCTGGAATTATTTTTGGTCTTCTTCCCTCTCGGAAGATTGTTGGTGAAATAATCTAGTCTTCTAACTTGTGTCTCCTCCCATTTATTATGACTGTGTTGTTAATTAGGATTGGACAGCTTATATGCACATATGTACCTTAATGTTTTGTGATGAAAATTGCCTTGAATGTTGTCAACCTTGGGAAAAACTTTCTTGCAATCAATAGTATGATGGAGCTATAGCAGAAGGAGTTGTTTTGATAACGGAACTTAGTAGTTTATGTTGTACCTTTGTTTGAACGGTTGTTTATGTTACCAAGGGTTGCCTTAAAAATATTGTTGTTTTGGGAAATAGGAAATTTATTTTAAATTAACTGAACTCTAATAATTGATGTGGAGTGTTGTAAATTTTTAGGGTTATAAAAGTTGTTGATGACATTTTCGTATACTCTTGGTTGACGGACTCTTTTTCTTCTCTCGCGTGATTGCTACTAGCCTACAAGGCATTGGCCTTCTTGAATGATTGGGAAATCTCTTGGAGTTAGTGGCCAAAACTAGTTTACTTTGCTTATGCTTCGAAACTTATGTTGTGTGGATACTCTATGTGATTTCAGGTTTGAAACTCATTTATACATGGCTTTTTGTGTTAATTCTTGGAACCGTGGTTTCCCTTTTCTTGGGCCGATCAACTCTTGTTCTTCTAGAAATATAATATTATAACCTATGCATTTGGTACCTGTGATAAAATTCTGGATGGTTGGTACTTTATATCAAATCGCACTCTTGTGATTGTTATTTAATTATTTACTTGGTGGGAATCCTGCTTTGTTAGATTGGTTATTTCTCCTTATAGGGCCAAGGGCCTTTCTCTTTCGGTTGTTATATTTTCATGTCTTTACTCCTAACGGAAGTACATGGTCTTCTTCCTTGTTTGGCATGGTGGAAACTTATTATAACTTGAAGTGTTGATAGTGTTTAGAGGTTTGACCCAAATTCTTGTAATAAAGTGCTTCTTTTCATGATATTGATAGATAACAGTTATGGTGGGTTTGTGTAGCCTTATCTTGCTCAGTTCTCGTGAACTGACTCTTGTAGAAAATTTGTTGCAGATGGATTTTTGCGTGTAGATGAGGGATAGATTTGTAGACTTTTGTCATCAACCTCAGTTGAGAAGCTCCTTTGCTCAAAACCTTTTTATGTTGTTCAACTATTGTTAACGTCCAGTGGAAAGTTTAAAAGAGGATTAATGTCTTAGTATAAAGTATTGTGGACTTTGTCATCTGAACTTTGGAAACCTTGTATTGTTTGACCATCATTGAAATTATAAGAAAATTTGGTTATTGTTGTTGAGTGACTTTGTTGGAGTATCAGTATTTTAAGAATTGATGTAATCTTGTTTTGTTCTTGTAAATGAGTGTTGCTACAACCTTGCCTTGAGAATAAATTTTGAGTTAAACCTTGATATGACTTAGTAATATAGTGTCGTAAGTAAACTAACATGGGATTGTTTAATACTTTTGGAAGTTAAATTAAAAGTTGTATTCAAATAAAGTAACGTAGGGGTCACCAACTTGAGAGCAAGAAATTCTTTAAGTAAACAAGGGCAGGACTATCATTGCAAGTAAACTTTATATCATGATATCCCTAGCTACACTAGCGAACATTATCCTTTTTATGGTGAATTCTTAGAATGATCCTAAGGTGAAACAAATTGTTAGTTGATATAAGATAATAAGATTTAATAAGCCAGAGAAAACAAATTGGAGACCTCACCATTTTCTCACCGCCATTTGGAAAGTGAATTTTTACTCCTTGTTAATACTTTTAGCGAAGCCTAAGTAAAGTTGTTAATAATTCTGGTTAAGAGTCCTAGCTTCAATTAAATACTGGCAATAACTAATGAGGTCCTAAAGATGTTTCATCTCGACCTTCTCCCTCTAACCCTTTTCAAGGCACCTTGTATCTCTTCTCTTAAGTGTGTTGAACTTAAAACCATGTTGTCTTGTGGGCAAGAATGAATCTTAGTAGCGTTAGTGGTGAGCAGATGGCCTTGTGGAATTTAAATACTCCTTTTTCTTGATAAACGAATTAAGCAAATAAATGTCATAATAGAGAAGATTTAAAGATAATTACTCAGTGTCAAAGGAATAAACTTGGCTTGGCAAGTTGAATTATACGAATCATATCTTGAGCCTCCTTGAAAACGTAAGCTAAGAATTGCAAGATGTCCTTTTAAAATAAATAACCCTCAAGAATATCTCATTGTGGTTGGCCCTAACTGTAAGTGTGTTCTGTGATTGGACTTCTATGTTGTCTTGTCAAAAAAAAAAAAAAATGTATTGTCCTTGATAGGTGTGAACGTTTTCCATGCTGCCTTTATGGCCATCCTTGTATCAAGTTGTTCACAGTGTTAGTTGTATCCTTGGTGACGACATGTTGCATCATGTTATGTGTCAAGCAAGTAAAAAAAAAAAAAAGTTATCTTGTATTTCACTGTGTTGTTTGTGTGTGTATTTTTGGGTCGTTACATAAGAGTTGATGTTTAAGAGTACGGTGGTAGTCTAAAACCAGAGGAGCTAATAGACTGGTTGACTAGCATGGGAAAATTTTTTGAGTGGAAGACTATGTCAGAAGAAAAGAAGGTAAAATTTGCATGCATGAAATTGAAAGGTCATGCTATGTTATGGTGGGATCACCTATAGAAAGAGAGGTCAAGAAAGGGGAAAGAAAGAATTAGGATGTGGAGTAAGATGGAGAAGAAGCTGAAAGATAAATTTCTCCCTGTTGATTATGCACAAACCCTTTACAGGAGGTTTCAGAATCTCAGATAGAACTTACAAACAAAGTGCAAGAATACATAGATGAGTTCTACAAGTTGTCCATTTGTGTAGAGCATGAAGAAATTGAGGAAAAAATGGTTGTAAGGTATGTAAATGGATTAAAATTTTCTATTCAAGATGAGATAAGTATGCATAGGATTAAAAGCATGGAGGATGCCTATCAATTAGCCTTAAAGGCCGAGGAAAAACAAAATTGTCAAAGTTTTAGGAGATCACCTAGAATGAATAGGGGGGCCTCATCTTCCTTTCGGGGATGAGCTAGTTTCAGCCAAGGTAGGGGAGAATCATCTTGTGGATTGGAAAAGAAAGAAGGATGAGACAAGATTTCCAAAATCAACAAAGAGGCAGAGGATTTCTAGGGGAAGAGGATAACGTTGGCGATAGAGGATGGGAGGCTCCACGAAGACCATTTGTTTGTTACAAATGTGGTGAAGAGGGCATCGGATTTTGAATGCCCGCATTCTTATACACATGACAAGAGGACAAGGAGATGCTCAAGAGTAAATCTTGTTGAAGCTAAGCAAGGTAGAAGATGAACAAGACCTAGAAATTCCACCAGATGTTGGAGAAAATTTGATGATCAAGAGGATGATGATTGCTCCAAGAAAGGATATCAAGGGGGATGCATGGATGTGTACAAATATTTTCTAAACAAGATGCACTTCGGAGGAAAGGTATGTAATGTTATTATTGATGGTGGTAGTTGTGAGAACATGGTTTCAAATGAGATGGTCGAGAAATTGGGTTTGCATTGTGAGAAGAATCCTAACCCTTACCACATTGCATGGTTTAAGAAGGGTAATGAAGTTATTGTTGATAAGAGATGTTTAATAAGATTTTCTATTGGGAACAATTATAAGGATGAGATTTGGTGTGATGTTATTCCTATGGATGAATGTCATATGCTACTAGGAAGACCATGGCAATTTGATAGAAAAGTTATTCATGATGGGGGAAAGAATACTTATACTTTCTAGAAGGATGGTAAAAAAATAGTTTTGCTACATCTTAAAGAAGAGGGGAAGGCTGAAAATATGCTTTCTACAAAGGTATTTGTGAAGGAGACAAAGGCAACCAGTTTTTGTTATGCACTAGTTGCAAATAAGGATGAACTTGTAAGTGCTCAAATACCAATAGAAACAACAGAATTAATAGAAGAATTTTTAGATGTTATTCCTGATGAGCTACCAGATGGATTACCACCCAAAAGAGATATTCAACACCATATTGATTTGATTCCAAGGTCTTCACTCCCAAATCAAGCGGCTTATAGGATGAGCCCGACATTGCATGTAGAGTTGAATAGGCAAGTGGTAGAGCTCGTGTGAAAGGGGGTCGTAAGGGAGAGCATGAGTCCATGTGCAACACCAGCTTTATTAACACTAAAGAAGGATGGAACATGGAGAATGTGCATGGATAGTAGAGAAATCAATAAAATTACAATCAAGTATCGGTTCCCAATACCTCACCTTGATGATATGATGGATGTGCTTGTTGGATCTAGGTATTTCACCAAGATTGATCTTCGAAGTGGTTATCATCATATTTGGATCAGAGAAGGAGATGAGTGGAAAACAACATTCAAGATAGGAAATGGATTATATGAGTGGTTGGTGATGCCATTCGGGTTATCCAATGCACCTAGTACTTTTATGAGATTGATGAACATCGTGCTACGGGAGTATAATGGTAAGTTTTTTGTGGTTTATTTTGATGATATCTTGATCTTTAGTAAAACTAAAGAAGAACATTTGAGGCATCTAAGGTTGGTATTTTAAGTGTTAAGGAAAGAGAAACTCTATGCAAATATGAAGAAGTGCACATTCATGCAAGAGAGTTTGGTATTCTTGGGCTTTATTATTTTAGCAAATGGGGTGAATGGACTCAGAAAAGATAAAGGCAATTATTGAATGGCCTACTCCATGGAGTATAACAGAGGTAAGAAGATTTCATGGTCTAGCAACATTTTATAGAAAATTTATTAAAAATTTCAGCAGTATTGTAGCACCTATAATAGATTGCACAAAAGGAAGGGAGTTTTTGTGGACAAAGGGTAGCTGAGGATAGTTTTCAATTCTTGAAGAAGAAAGGTGAAAAGGCACCCATTTTGGCACTAACATATTTTGATAAAGTGTTTGAGGTTGATTGTGACGCCTCACATGTGGGTATTGGTGCTATTCTAAGTCAAGGAGGAAAGCCAATAGCTTTCTTTAGTGAGAAAATGAATGAGGTAAGAAAGAACTACTCTACTTATGATGTGGAATTTTATGCAATTGTACAAGCATTAAGGCATTGGAGGCATTACTTAGTGCCTAAGGAGTTTGTGTTATTTACAGACCACATAGCCCTGAAGTATGTGAATACCCAAAAGAAGTTGAATAGTAGGCATGAAAAGTGGGTATCATTTTTGTAGGGTTATAATTTTTCTCTAAAACATAAATCCGGAAAACAGAATCAAGTTGTCAGATGCATTGAGTAGGCGTGTGACTTTGTTTACCACTATAGAAAAATGAGGTGGTGGGTTTTGAAGCAATAAAGGGTTTGTATTCTTCTGATTCTGATTTCAAGGATATTGTTGAAAGAATAATTAATCCATTATCGGACAATGCGGGAGATGTCTGGATGAATATATTTTACAAGATGGCTACCTATTCAAGGGACGCCAACTATGTATTCCGATTGGGTCTATGAGAGAGAATATAGTGAAAGAGTTGCATAGTGGAGGGTTGGTGGGCATTTTGGTAAAGATAAGATGATAGCCTTAGTAAAGAAAAATACTATTGGCCAAATTGAAAAGAGATGTGGTAAGATATGTGGAGAGATGTCAAATTTGCCAAGTCTTGAAAGGCCATGCATAGAATATAGGGTTGTATATGCCATTGCTTGTTCCTAAAGGGTCGTGGATGGATTTGAGTATGGACTTTGTTTTGGGATTACCAAAAACACAATGAGGTAATGACTCAATTTTTGTGGTTGTTGATAGGTTTTCTAAGATGGTTCATTTTATTGCTTGCAAGAAAATAAGTGATGTTACAGGCATAGCAGATTTGTTTTCAGAGAAGTTGTTCATTTGCATGGTGTTCCAAAAACCATTACTTCAGATAGGGACACAATGTTCTTAAGTCACTTTTGGCTGACTTTATGGAAGAAATTTGGAACTCAACTATAGTTCAGTAGTGCCTATCATCCGTAAATTGATGGGAAAATAGAGGTGGTAAATTGGAGTTTGGGAAACCTGTTAAGGTGTATCATTGGGGAAAAGCCGAAACAATGGGACTTAGCATTACCACAAGATGAGTTTGCATATAATAGTTCCATAAACAGATCCATGGGAAAGTATCCATTTTCAATTGTGTATGGGAGTAATCCAAATGGGGTGTTAGATTTGGTACAACTACTAGTTGATGGCAGTCGGTGATGATGTAGAAGCATTTGTCCGAACATATACAAAAATTACAGGAAGAAGTGCGGAAGAAGTTACTGAGAATAGTAATGATAAGTATAAAGGAAATATAGGATGTGCACAGATGGAGAAAGTATTTATAATTGGTGAGTTGGTTATGGTATATTTGTGGAAGGAAAGGTTTACAAGAGGAACCTATAACAAGTTGAAGTAAAAACGATTGGTCCTGCAAAATCATGAAAAAAATAAACGATAATGCTTATGAGGTAGAATTGCAGGGAATTTTGATATTTCTCTAGTGTTTAATGTTTCAGATTTGTATTATTTTCATGGGGATGGTGCAGAAGGGGATGTTATTGATGAAGTAGTAGATTGGAGGAAGCAGGTTCGGTGAAGAAGAAAGAAGAAGTGGATCATATTCTAGATAAGAAAACAATGGACACACGACATGGGAAATAAAACAAATATTTGGTACATTGGAAAGGACTGGAACAAGAGGAAAATACTTGGGTCATAGAGTGGGAGATTAAGAAGTTGGATGTAGATAAATGGAAGTAGTTTGAAGAAGACAACACGTAGGATCTACATTTTTTCAAGCGAGAGGAGAATGATATGCCAAAATTGCGGGGAACTTGACAAGGTCATAACTTAAGTTCCGGGTGTCCGTTTGAGTCCATTTTTTTAAAAACAGTTGTTTCGATGAGACGAACATAGTGGAAACCTTCCATACCATTGGGGAAAGTTTTTACACATTTTGAGCCCTAAATCCGCCATCTTGAGGCCAAAAATTAGGATTTAAGTTATAGTTCGATTTTTCCTATTTTTGAGCATTAGTTAATTTTAGTCTAATGATCGCATTATGAGTTAGAAAGTTGTAAATTCCTATAATTTAGGGATTTAGAAGATGCATGTAAATTTCTGTGCCCATAGGAATAAGCATGTGAACTTACTAAGAATAACAGGTTCTAATAAAGCTGCTAAAAATAGTAATTTCACCACCTAGAGTAGATTTAGTCATAGTTAGCTAGAGTTTACTTGGAAACTTGATTTGGGAGTTGTTTTCCTATTTAGGAAACATTTTAATTCATTATTTGAGAATGAAAGAAGGAGATCTAATTTCTTTGGAGTTCATATTATTTGCAGTAAATATTGGTTTGTTCATAATTTGGCTACATTAGTTATGCACTCTATCAAATAAAGGAGCAATAATACAAGTGTGTGGATGAATTTTGACCATCTCTTGTGTTTATTTATTTCTTATGATCTCTCATTTCAATCTTAGTTATATGTAAATGGTTATTTTATTACATGTTTAATGGTTTTTTTAATGGTTAGTGGTTTTTCATCTTGATTAATATGTGGTTTATTGTCATGTTTATTAATTAGATTATGTTTTACATCTCACGAAAAGTAATTGTTCAAAATTTATCAAGTGTATCACCTCTTTTATTTCATGTATTTAATTTCTTGTAATATTCTTAACCTTGTCTCCTTGGCAAGATAAAGTAGATTTTATTAGATCCTCTAGGATTAAATTTTGATGTTTGCATCTTAGATAGGGAATACCACTGATATTTTATCTCAAGAGAAAATCCGGAGGGTTATCTCATTTGAAAAGTCCCACACTTTGGAATAACTCCATGTTTGAGGACAAACCGACTTCCTCAACCATTCACTGCAAGAAATCAAAAGGTGCTATGATTTTTCCATAATAGTTACTATTCCATTTAAATGTACATATTTAAAATTCCTATATTTACATTTGATATAGTAACAATGATGAAAATATATTTTCGCCTTGAATCACTCATTTTAGTTGAAACATTTTGATAATGGGACATTATCAACAATATATGTTTAAAAATCCCACAGACAATAATCCTTTCAACATCATCTAAAATGTCCATTTAGCGAATGGGCCATGATATATTAAGCATTGTATGTTATTGGGGTTCAAATGATAAACCAATGTGGGATTAATTTGTTGATTAAATGATGATTTCAAGTCACAAAAATATATGGATGTGAATTAAAGAGATATATCTAACTAAGGTAACAATAATGACTAACATATTTATGCCATAACCAACTACAATAGCTATGTTCATAAAGGGCCACTTCCATTAAGGAATAGCTCCTATTGGTATAAGAATTATGTTATTGTGGGGTTTATATGTTACTATGCTTCAAACCCACCTATCAATGTGGGATTATTATTTTTTACATTTCATATGCCTTTATATACTTCCACATTGAGGATGTTGGAAAAGGTTGTGGTGTTTAGCTTTACTCCTTCCAATTTATTTTGCTTTGAAAATTGTCATTTGTAATCATATAGATTATAAGATATAAACCAATACCCAACATAAGTAATTTATCAATAATATTTTATCACTCTAACTAATGAGTATCATAACACCTTATTTGTCAGGAATAATTTTTGTACCTTATATGTATAATTCCACATTTTGCATACATATCTACAATACATTCTTAATTGATATATAAAAATCATAGAATAAATAGTCATACCTAAAAATCCAAGCTAAACAAAATACTTTAAACTTTGATACTATGAGATTATATTATTACACATACATATTCACATGTGGGATAAAATGATTTCAAATTTTTCTACATTCTTTGTAACTGACTTATATAACATTAAAAAGATACACTATCGATTATACAAAAAAACACATTACTTTTAATTTCACATTACATGGGCATGACTACATAAATGATCAATAACACAATTATAAACTTTTACTCTAACTATATGAAAACAATATATATGGTTTCTCATTAACATCTAGAGTTTATAGAATTTTTATTTAAATAAAAATATAAATAAACAAACTAATATTACACATTTTGGTTGTACATCTTTAAACCATTGATTGTTTGTGTTTGTTAAGAGTGATATTAGATGAAAAGTAGCGAGTGGATGTGAGTTCATTAAGAGAACCAAATGTAATATTTTCCACAAACAATCTTGAGCATATAAAGTGGTAGAAGGAAATATAGATTCGGGAGGAGTAGAATACATATATGTGCATATTATAGGATATTTGATATATAGATAAATAATTGCGTTGAAAAACTATACAACACTTAGATATTAACAATGTTAATCATCAATGTATGTAAATTGTAGTATTTTGTGAATTGATATATCAAATAAATACCAATAATTATCATAAACAACTAGGCAAATGTGGTTTGGATTCCAACATGTCTGGATGTATTAAATAAATAATCCAATGATCTACCATGTGCTCTTGTAAGTCTCTTGTTTTTTTATAGGTGCTGAGTATGCATGTGTTATATCGCTAATAAATTGTGAGTGTAGAAAAACATTTCCATGGGACAACAATTCAATAATCATTTGAAATTGAGCTAGAAATTTATTCATTTCATTTTATGAAATAGTATAAAATCTGCTTGAAGTTGTTGTGGTACAACTATAACGCCCACTATTTCTAACAAACAAGACTACATAGAAAAACACGGGATAGTTTTGTTTGACTTGGTTGAGGTAACACGACACAAGATGTACATGCACTAAGGTTACAACTAACTCTATGAATAACTTGACACAAGGATGACAAGTGAGAAAAACGGAAACGCTCATGCCCCTCAAGGACAATTCACTCTTTTTTGACAATACACCACAAAAGACCAACCAAAATACATAGTTACAACTGACTAAAGACGTGCTCCTCGTGAAAATCTTCTTAAGGTTATTTATTCACTAGATAACAGTCTTCCAAGACTTGAATTTGGAATCTAGAAGGTTCATCTAAAGTTATGATTCTTACAATTATTCTTATAGGGTTAGGTATCTTTTTATTTTATACTATTAAGTTCTATCCTAGGATCATCCCTAATATGACAATTACTTATTTAATTCGTTTACAAAACTAGGAATTAGCAATTCCACCAGGATCTCTATCTGAACCCACACTACTGAGACTTATTGCATGCTTCCTTTAAAGGAAGCATTGCATAAGTTCCAAAAGAAGTGGAGTACTATTTAAGTTGATTAACCATAATCTTCTTTGTTCAAGGATTAAAATTTTATCATAACTAAAAAAGGGTTACAAATTCATCGACAAAGATTAAGGGTAATAGGTTAAATAAAGTTCATCATCTTTTACTGGTGCTAAGAATTTATCAAGAGGGGTTCAAGTTTCATCTAGGTTTTACTTTATTAAGTTTGGCAAGGTAATACAATTAGGTTTCAAAAAAAAATCAAAGAGTCAGACTTATAGTTTCTTAACTATTCCCTTTACTTACGAAGATCTAGAATTCTCCCAAGGGTTAGATATTGTTTACACTTTAATACCATTTATCATTTCACAACCATAAGGTTAAGGTTAACAGTTTATCCTAGGGGTGGAAAGGTAATTCTATTTCATTAGTAGAATCTTATTATCTTTATCCAAAGAATTTAATCATTGATCGAGATTTTATCCATGAGATCACCAATTCTTATATTTTATTTTTATTTTATTTTTACTTATTTGTTTATTCATTTATTTATTTTTGATTAACTTTTTTGCTGAGATTTCAACCCAACATTATGTCTAAAAAAAACCATGCCAAGACCATAGAGGGTTAACATACAAGGTTTTATCACTTGAAGGAAGCATTTAGCATTACTTAATTAGAAAAAGAAAGTAGCACAATTTTTCAAATCACGATACACAATTTCATGATCGATATAATATCATAAAAAGTACACATAACTAGGTGATGTTCGAGTTTAAATCTCCACAATAATAATTACAAGATTTTCTACTAAAGGACAACACAACCTTATTTCACAACCAATAAAAATCCAAGGCAAGAGGCCCTCTAAACTCCCTTACAAGAACCATTACCAGATTTACAACACTAAAAACATACGTACAAATAATTTCATAAATCAAAATGATGAAACATCCACTTTCTACACATGTTTCTTTTTCTCTCTCTTACTTTTGCTTCAAGCCATCGTAACTAATTATCCACATGTCAGTTCAAGAACTAATCATGCTAAATGTTATAACATTAAGACATTGTGTTGTTATCTAACTATTTCAAAAGAAGAACATTGTTTCTTATGAAAATAATCCAAGTGTCTAAAACAAGAGTAATTAAAGGTTTCCTACAAGTATAAAATGTTAGAATTAAAAGGAAGGCACTAACTCTATTTGAGTATCATTTTCTCATAGGAGAATTTAAAAACCCATCATAATTAAGTCCACCTCTATCACAACAATGACCATCATTTTAACATGATAATGTTTCAATAAAAATAGTTACAGGAAGAAAATTAGTTCAAAACGTGATTTGTCCCCGTTAGTTTAAGTTATTTCACCAAGCCAAAGATTCACCATACCACTGTGAGTTCCCAAACAATCAATCAACACGAGAATATATAAAAACCAAATGACTTAATAATATTAAGATGTTGTGCCTATAACAATTAATTTTATATCAGTACAAAATAAATAAATTGGAAAAAAAAGGATGAAATGCACAAATTATGACCCTAGTATGGGCCACATCCTATCCTAACAATCCTACTATTAAAACCTTTCTTCTAATCAAGAGAATTCCTTAAGAAAAGAACAAACTTGACAACACCAAAATAACCATTATATATCTTATAGGAGGTTTACTCAATCATTCACAAGAACACAACATAGGATACAAAACTTCTAAAGGATCTATCATCAACAACAAGTTGACATCAAACCTATTTTGGTCAACACATAACCATTCTACTAAAATGACAGCAAGAAGGTCGTATCACAATGAGCATCATGATAACCAGTCAACCAATGAATTTCCAAATACACCAACCTCTAAGCTATAGGAGAATGAAATTTAAACATTTTTAAGGATCACAATGTAGATTACTTTCTTACGCATAAAACCAAGATCCCAGTTTTAAGATTTGAAAACTTCCTCACTAATGATCAAGTAGATCTCGTATCCTCCAACATGTGTGAAACAAAATCAAGGTAAGAAAAAGAGTATTTCCTCTGACATTTTAAGCTATCCAAAAGAAATGTGAGTAACATCTATAGAAGACATTCCATAGGATCAGCTACATTCCTCAAAACATACAACAGTCACCAAGGAGAGAAGGTGATTCCAAAGACAACAATCTCCAAATGGTGAACATGAATTGATATCAAATTATGAAGATCAACCATGACACTCGAAGAATAAAAGTATTTCTTCGAGTGATTTAAAAAAAAATAACAAAAGCAACTAACCTAGTTGAGAGTAATATCAACTTGGCTCAATTCAAAAATCGGTCCAGCAAGCACACACCAAGCCAAAGGAAGGGTTACTAGAAACTAAAACAACTAAAAGAAAAGGATAGAGACAAGGAATAGCATCATTCACCTATACACAATGCACTGCAGTACTCAATCACCAATTCGTAAATACCCAACATAAACCGGAACTACGGATCTCGAACCGAAACAAGAATAAGAACAAAAGCAGAACTATAAAGTTGAGTCCAACGACAATGTTTGATAAAACATTCAAATCGTGAGACCAACACAAAGAACTCAAGAATTTTCCATTATAGGACCCCCACCTCTTTTATTTTATTAGTCTTAAGGAAAAAATTTCACCCAACTAATATTTATTAATACCGAGAAAACAATACAAAAGGCTTCAAAAGCGATCATTTCTAACGCCAAAAAAAATACAAAGCAGAAAGGGGGAAGTGGAAACCAAACAGCATACCATCACGAGACATTTATATGAAGAGTAGAGTTATTTAATGATTGATTAAATAACAAAAGCATAAGAATCAATGGTATAGAGAATATCGTGCTCGATTAAGCTCCCATGATTGATCGATAACAAGATGGGCGGGGCTGCAACAAAGAACCCAGCGGGGCCTACAAGATGGATGGAGCATGCTCTTGTACTTGTCGGTGAACAACTCTGGGTGCCACATCTATTATCTACAATGAGGGGATGAACCGTGCTTGGTAACCATTACCATGAGCTATATTCTCTGAAAGAGGCCCTTGCAAATACGTTCCGCTCTTGTAGTGCAGTGATGAAGCTGTCACACGGCCTATAGCATCAGCCAATACCCGATTTTCCTCTTGCAATGCCTTCGAATCTGCATCAGTAACCAAATACCCGTCATAAGGGCAGGCCCTAGTAGTACTCAGCACATAAGTTAGGCAAGGCTTGCAGTAAGGATGTGTGCATTGGGTTTGCACAACCTCATTAGGGTGAACAAGCTGCCTACAAACTGGACAGAAATATTCTCCAGGGAGTGATTGTATATTTATGATACTCTCGTTGTCAAAACCCATGACCTCCCGAGAAAGCAAACCAAATGTATTTTCACCTGTGAAGAAGCTGCCACAAAATATCAAGTGTGTGGCTTGTGCAGCAAAAAATTTCAGCTGAAAATTGTATCGCAGAGGCGCACTCCAAAACCGTTGGATTGGAGTTGGCGATGATGAGGATGAAGAGGCTCTGAAAGGCATCTACCGTAATGATAAATAAACCTTTTCCTTCATCGATTTGAGGACAACATCAAACTCTCGGTGCAAACATTTCGATTGTAGCTGCGCAGTGCGATAAATCCAACGAAACCTTTATGCACCGCCAACTTGGTGACTCGTTGAAGAAGCTCATATGATTGTAAAGCAAATTATGTTTCATGAATATTCGATATGAAATAGATCCATGCCTATAAGATCCTCTTCCATGGGTTACATCGTAAAACAAGTGAGATCTCAATAGAGAAACTTTGAAGAAAGGAATTTCTTGAGTCTTACTGGTAACACTCTCCTTTGTCACATAGTCGATTTTGACAGAAATGTCTTGAAGGAGGATCCGAATCGAGAGGATGTAATGATTACGCACGAAAACAACATACTTGGACAACCTGCCTATTGGAAGCGCTCAAAAGCTTCAACCAAACTGCAATATGCCCGCGCCGCTAAGATTCTATGTCTTGTTTATTCTTTGTGGAGATCCGGCAGAACACACCACACAAGCACTCAAAGAAGCGGCAGACAAGGGCACGAGGAAGTCAAGGAAGGTAGAGCAGGTCATAAAGATACAGGTCAGAAGTGGTTGAAAGGTTGCTAGAAGAGACAGGTGGTGTGTTGCCCCCACTTGGCATTCAAACCAAAGGAAAGACCAACACGCCTTGCCAAAAAATTGAGTGGTAAGTGCTCTTCCTCCACGCCTAATTAAAGACCAGGTCTCCTTACCCACCGCAACATTTTCCATAATGTAAATGTATGCATTTTAATAATATTCTATTTAATATATGTACATATATAAATATTGTCTTACTTGCTATTAAATTTTACTTTTGTTTAATAAACTATCTCCATTTATTTATTTGATTCGGTCAAGTTAAACAATATTTAATTAATCTATATATTTTGTTTGGATTTGTTTATTGATCTCCTCATTGCCATTATCCAACCAAAACAAAGAAAAGAAAAGAAAATTAAATAACTTCAGAAAAACTAGTGTCCATGAAGGTCGTCAAAGCTTCAGTGAGATAAGACGACTTGGATCCGATACCTCTAGGGACATGAGAAACTGGAGGAGTACACTCTTGCATCGAAAACCAGGTGCGAAGGCAGAATCCACACTTCATCGGTTAAGGGCGACAAAGCGGGGCATTACATTCTCCTCCCTTAAGAAAGCATCGTCCTCAATGTGACATAACACAACGAAAAAGAATGGTTCATGACAAGAACGGAGTAAGGGAGAAAGTACACTTTATGGTTTAAAAATTTTAGTTGATTAAAGCACGGTCACAAGTAGCCTTAGGAACATTTGGGAGAAATTTTAACTTTCAATGTTCTGTGAAGATTGGTGATTCTTTCTTGTTCATCATTTCATTAGTCTCTTTCCATTATCATTATTTCTAGTTTTAGTTTCTCTTTAAAAATGTCATCATTGAAGAGTTTTGATTTATTCCTTATTGTGGGTGCCCAACATGACTCGCTAACACAACCCCCTATCAGGTTCACAAGACCCTACGGATTCACAAGCGCACAAGTATATACTTCAAGATTGTATAACACCACAAAAGGTTACACAAATACAGAATAGAATAAGGCAGATCCACATAACATAGTACTTGTCACACATATATGACCGACATATTAAATACTTGAACAAAAAGTAATACAATCCACCAAACATTTCCTCGATTTGCATCGATGAAACAAATTCACATACCTCCAAACAAATGCTACAGGTACATAGTGTCCACAAGGAATCAATGACATGTCCACAACATCACAACACATACCCATCGACATGAGTAACACATACATCAAAATACCACTACCAAAACATCACAATAACTCAACATATATCCCGAAACATCAACCATACACACAAATATCATAAGCCTCCCTCAAACTCTTATGCCTCCCTCAAACTCTTATGCCTCCCTCAAGTCTCTTATGCCTCCCTCAAACTCTTATGCCTCCCTTAAGGAGGCCGGTTGACCCTATGGTCCAAGACACATAGAGTTCAAACACTCCTAACCCAAGTGACATAATAACACGTGGTTCAACAACCCGCTAGTTATCTCTGTAACTCCTTGGGGGCGTACCTATACAACGAAGCGGGTCCATAGGTCCAAACATCTCATGGTGCATCCATGACCCTATTACACACATCACGACAATAGAACCAGCATAACAATCAATCAAAGTGCAAGCAACAAAGTACAAGCCTTGGGCAAGGCGGTAAAATCTTAAAATTTAAAAGAAGATCCAAAACCAAGCAAAATAAATGGCCAAATAGCCATAGTTAGTATCAAAATCCACATGTTAGTGCCAAAACCAAGGAAATGCCCAAAATTGTAAAGCATGGCAATCAAGAAAAGTTGCTGGTCCTTACAAAATAAAGTAAAAAGCTCAATTTACGAATAAAATCAACTTATAATAATGTCACATTACGATAACTGTGTGGCCTTATCTAGCCACCAAAGGGGTACTCAACGAGTTGCTGCTTTCGAACATCGAGCCTCGGCTCGTAAAATACATATCAATAATACAACCTGTCATCATCTCAATCGAATCATCTTGCCACAACTTCAACAAGGCTCAACATAGTCAAAATAACATAGGTTGAATCTATATGACAACCATATCGGGGAGAGAGAAAGAAGGTACAAGTCACCATCTACTCGAGCCTAAGGTGTCATGAAACACAATATGCATGACACCCGTTGAGCGGGTGCCACACATACCAAACGAACAAAAGTGGGTTTTTAGCCTATGTAAGGCTTCACTTCCTATCTCATACTCTGCTCAAGTGACAGTCAATGGTACACATTTTCTCACTCCATACATGCACAAGATCTACGATTTCCCTCGAGTTCGGTTAGTGTAAGGCTCACAACATAACATATACTACATCACTAACACCATGGTGGTACACACATAGCTACCTATAACGTCTCACGTATGGTATGTATACTGGGTAGGTCACAATCATACATTCACAGGGCGCAATACATCACTTTACCACATTCTGCACCCAAAGTGCAATCACTACACAATAGGGTTCATAGGCTCACTCTATGCCCTATATCACAACATGAATCATTACTCATCACACAACTCATATATATGATGGACATAGTACATCACAACATAACATCCATTGCCACATAACAAGGTGGTACACACATTTCTTCAAAACATGGTAAAAACATCATGATACAACTCATTTCTCTTAACATCAATCTAGTCATACAACACATTGATACACCTACATATCACAATATGTCACAATGTTCCAACACTCCGTCATCCACATTAAAATTCTTTTCACACATCACAGACAACAATTCACACGTGAACTCTTCATAGAATCCACAAGAAGGAGAGAGAAAACTCCCATCCCTAGCACATCAACATGATCACAAACACGCACAAGGTGACATACCCATCATGTGCGTTCACAATATCACAATTACGACATGGATCACATCACGCTTAAAGCACATTACTCTTCCAATATCTACCACCATCATGCAACATCATCATCATCATGTAGTATCATCATTTAACACCATCACCATCATGTAACATCACCATACAACACCAATCCGGCCCATAGGTTCGAGAGCATGAACCTATGCTCTGATACCAAGTGTAACAACCCAAAAATTCCACACACGAACAACACAGTAAAATACAGGATTTTTTTTTTTTTGACTTGCTTGAAGATAATACGACACTACACAAGTTCTCTAGGGAATACAACCAACTAAAGACATGCTTTCCACAACACGAACCCACACTATTCTGAGATAAACATGAGGCACACACTAAGGACACAATGGTTCATCTAAAGTATGTAGTTTTACAACAAGGTCTTCCCACAGAAGGTTTCTTTAGATTCATGTTTTAGTTGTAAGTGTTTTTACATTCTTTACTTTTCCCAGAGGAATCATGATAGGAGAATCTGAAGTTCATGTCTCCTTTGAAGAATTTTCCCCTACCTTGTTAATGTTAATATACAGTGTAAACCAATTATTGGATGGTAAGAGGTTGCTTCATTTACTTGATTAACTTATTCATTGGTTAGGAGGCAGTTAGTTTCTCAAGGCTCTTAACTTCATCAAACTATTTTCAACGTTGTGCTTTTAAACATATATGTTTTACCCTTTTTAAGCGGTCATATTTTTATTTTATTTTATTTTTATAGTACATGAGTGTCTAAAACTTGGATTCATCATTAAGATCTTATTAGTGGTTAAAAAGGATTTCATTGGGGTCAAGAGTCTAACCAGAAATATTACAGGTTTGACTCGGGCTTCACTTGAAGAGATAGACATAAGTATACTGTTTACATTTTCAACGGGTAAGATGAATCGAAGAGTTTCTTAGTCAAGTTCCTTCTATTTATTATAATCTTATTATCTTCCAAGAATTTAATCATTGATTTCACCTTAAGACCGTTCCAAGGATTCACCACAATAAGAGATTGTTGATTAGTTTAAGTGGGGTCACCAGGTATATTTGTTTCTCTTGTTTTTTTGCTAGATTCAAAACATATTCCTCTACCAAACGACACATGACCAAGGTAATCGCAGCGATGCAAGTTGATTCAAGTTTAGATAATTAGAATTAGGTTTGACAATTCAAGGATAATCATATTCTGAAAAGTGAAAATTCAACGAAGGATACGCATGTCAAAACAAGTTCATTTAATCTTATTGACAATAATATTTCTCAAATTGACTTTCAAACGATAACATCAACCTACATGAGAACAATACAAAATTATAACGCAATGCCTTCTAAATAGCCTCCACAATTTCCATACCAATGTTTTAAAACAAAAGAAAAACATTCGTACAATAGCAGTTCCTAAGAAGGCTGGAATCCACTTTCTACACGTGTTTCTTTTTCTCTCTCTTTTTTTTTCTTTTCTACTGTGAAATCCTCCTTCACATTCGTTAGCACATGTCATTCGCAAGAACCGAGCATGATAAAAGCTATAACATTAAGACGATATGTTGTTATCTAATCGCATTTTCAAGGAAGAAAAGCACCGTTAATAAGAAAACAATACTCCAAGATTGAAACAAGAGCAATTAAAGAGTTGTCAAAAGCATAAAATGTCTAAATAAAAGGGACGGCACTAACTCTATTTAATTATCATTTTCTCATAGGAGCAGTTAGTAAACATCATAGTGAATTTCACCCATATCACAATAATGACCGTCATTTTAACAAGATAACATTTGAAACAAAAACAATTACAAGAAGAGAATTAATTTCAAGCGTGATATGTCCCTATTTGTTTAAGTTAGTTCACCAAGCCAAGGATTCACTATGCCCCTTTGAAAGATCCCAAATAATCATCGACATGAGAATATCTAAACCAACATGACTTATTAATATTAAGATGATGTGCCTATAATGATTAATTTTATGTCAATCAGAATAAATAAATTGGAAAGAAAAGGGATGAAACGCACAAATGACCTCGTATGGGCCACATCCTATCCTAACAATCCTTCTATTAACCTTTCTTCTAATCAAGAGAATGTCTTAAGAAAAGGACAAACTTGGCAAGACCAAACATAACCATTATAAATCTTACAACGGGGTTACTCAATCATTCACAAGAACACAACACGGGATACATAGCTTCCAAAGGATGCGCCGTCAACAACAAGTTGACTTAAACCTTTCGGGTCAACACATAACCATTCTACTACTGACAATAGTAAGGAGGTCGTATCACAACGATCATCACAAAAACCAGTCAACCAATGAGTTTCCAAACACACCAACCTCTAAGTCACAGGAGAATGAAATTTAAACATCTTTACGGAGCAAAACGTAGAGTAATTTCTTACGCATAAAACCAACATCCCAATTTTAAGATTTGAAAACTTCCTCACTAATGATCAAGTAGATCTCGTATCCTCCAACATGTGTGAAACAAAATCAAGGTAAGAAAAAGAGTATTTCCTCTGACATTTTAAGCTATCCAAAAGAAATGTGAGTAACGTCTAAAGAAGACATTCCATAGGATCAGCTACATTCCTCAAAACATACAACAGTCACCAAGGGAGAGAAGGTGATTCCAAAGACAACAATCTCCAAACGGTGAACATGAATTGATATCAAATTATGAAGATCAACCATGACACTCGAAGAATAAAAGTATTTCTTCGAGCGATTTAAAAAAAATAACAAAAGCAACTAACCTAGTTGTAAGTAATATCAACATGGCTCAATTCAAAATCGGTCCAATTAAGCACACACCAAGCCAACCGGGAAGGGTTACTAGAAACTAAAACAACTAAAAGAAAAGGATAGAGACAGAATAGCATCATTCACCTATACACAATGCACTCGCAGTACTCAATCACCAATTCGCAAATACCCAACATAAACCAGAACTACAGATCTCGAACCGAAACAAGAATAAGAACAAAACAGGAACTATAAAGTTGAGTCCAATGACAATGTTTGATAAAACATTCAAATCGTGAGACCAACACAAAGAACTCGGGAATTTTCCATTACAGGACCCCCACCTCTTTTGTTTTATTAGTCTTAAGAACAAAGTTCACCCAACTAATATTTATTAAAACCCAGAAAACAATATAAAGGCTTCAACCAGCGCAATCATTTCTAACGCCAAAAAAATACAAACGAGCAAGGGAAGTGGAAACCAAACAGCATACCATCACACGAGACATTTATATGAAGAGTAGAGTTATTTAATGATTCAGTTAAATAACAGCATAAGAATCAATGGTATAGAGAATATCGTGCCTGATTAAGCTCCCATGCAATCGATAACAAGATGGACGGGGCACCTGAACAACAATGGAGCATGATCTTGTACTTTGTCGCTTAAACAATCTAGGTGCCACATCTATTACCTACAATAGGGGATGAACCGTCATCTGGTAACCATTACCATGAGCTATATCTCTAAAAAAGAGGCCCTTGCCAAGTGCAGCGCTCTTGTAGTGCAATGAAGCATGTCACACTACCTATAAAGATCTTGGGCCGATGAGTAGCACCGGATTTGCCTCTTGCAATGCCTTCGAATCTGTATCAGTAACCAAATACCCGTCATAAGGGCAGGCCCTAGTAGTACTCAGCACATAAGCTAGGCAAGGCTTGCAGTAAAGATGTGTGCATCGGGTTTGCACAGCCTCATTAGGGTAAACAAGCTGCGCTACAACCTGAATGAAATACTCTCAGGAGTGATTGTATATTTATGATACTTTCGTTGTCAAAACCCATAACCTCCCGAGAAAGCAAACCAAATGTATTTTAACTTTGTGAAGAAGTTGCCACAAAATATCAAGTGTGTGGTTTGTGTAGCAAAAATTTCAGCCAAAATTGTATCGCGGCAGAGGCGCACTCCAAAACCATTGGATTGGAGTTGGCGGCGATGAGGATGAAGAGACTCTCGAAAGGCATCTACAGTAATGATAAATAAACCTTTTCCTTCATCGATTTGAGGACAACATCAAACTCTCGGTGTAAACATTTTGGGCTTGTAGCTTGCGAGGTGCGATAAATCCAACGAGAAACCTTTATGCCCGCCTAACTTGGTGACTCGTTGAAGCGACTCATATGATTGCAAAGCAAATTATGTTTCATGAATATTCGATATGAAATAGATCCATGCTTATAAGATCCTCTTCCATGGGTTACATCGTAAAACAAGTGAGATCCCAATAGAGAAACTTTGCAAAGGAATTTCTTGAGTCTCTGGTAACACTCTCACTTTGTCACATAGTCGATTTTGGTGAAATGTCTTGAAGGAGGATCTGAATCGGAGGATGCAATGATTACGCATAGAAAACAACATAGTTGGACAACTTTGCCTTGGAAGCGCTTGAAAGCTTCAACCAAACTGCAATATGCCATCGCTGGCTAAGTTTCTTGTCGTAGGTTGTTCTTTGTGGAGATCAATGAGAACACACCACATAGCACTCAAAGATGTGGCAAACAAGGGCATAAGGAAGTCAAGGAAGGTAGAGCGGGTCATAAAGATACGAGGTCGAAGTGGTTGAAGGTTGCTTTAGAAGATACATCTGGTGGCCGCTTGCCCCCACTTGGCATTCAAACCAAAGGGAAAACCAACACGCCTTGCCAAAAATACTGAGTGGTACGTGCTCTTCCTCCATGCCTAATTAAAGACCAGGTCTCCTTACCCACCGCAACATTTGCCATAGTGTAAATGTATGCGTTTTAATAATATTCTATTTTAATATATGTACATATATAAATATTGTCTTACTTGCTATTAAATTTTACTTTTGTTTAATAACTATCTCCATCTTATTTATTTGATTCGGTCAGTTAAACAATATTTAATTAATCTATATATTTTGTTTGGATTTGATTATAGATCTCCTCATTGCCATTATCCAACCAAAACAAAGAAAAGGAAAGAAAATTAAATAACTTCAGAAAAACTAGTGTCCATGAAGGTCGTCAAAGCTTCAGTGAGATAAGACGACTTGGATCCGATACCTCTAGGGACATGAGAAACTGGAGGAGTACACTCTTGCATTGAAAACCAGGTGCGAAGGCAGAATCCACACTTCATCGGTTAAGGGCGACAAAGCGGGGCATTACATTCTCCTCCCCTTAAGAAAGCATCGTCCTCGATGCGACATAACACAACGGAAAAGAATGGTTCATGCAACCAAGAACAGGTAAGGGAGAAAGTACACTTTATGGTTTAAAAATTTTAGTTGATTAAAGCACGGTCACAAGTAGCCTTAGGAACATTTGGGAGAAATTTTAACTTTCAATGTTCTGTGAAGATTGGCAGTTCTTTCTTGTTCATCATTTCATTAGTCTCTTTCCATTATCATTATTTCTAGTTTTAGTTTCTTTTTAAAAATATCATCATTGAAGAGTTTTGATTTATTCCTTATTGTGGGTGCCCAACATGAACTACTAACACAACACCCTATCAGGTTCACAAGACCCTACGGATTCACAAGCACACAAGTATATACTTCAAGATTGTATAACACCACAAAAGGTTACACAAATATGGAATAGAATAGGCACAGTCCACATAACATAGTACTTGTCACACATATATGACCGACATATTAAATACTTGAACAAAAATTAATACAATCCACTGGACATTTCCTCGATTTGCATCGATGAAACAAATTCACATACCTCCAAACAAATGCTACAGTACATAGTGTCCACAAGGGAATCAATGACATGTCCACAACATCACAACACATACCCATCTGACATGAGTAACACATACATCAAAATACCACTACCAAAACATCACAATAACTCAACATATATCCCAGAACATCAACCATACACACAAATATCATAAGCCTCCCTCAAACTCTTATGCCTCCCTCAATCTCTTATGCCTCCCTCAAACTCTTATGCCTCCCTTAAGGAGGCCGGTTGACCCTATGGTCCAAGACACATAGAGTTCGAACACTCCCTAACCCAAGTGACATAATAACACGTGGTTCAACAACCCGCTAGTTATCTCGTAACTCCTTAGGGCGTACCCTATACAACGAAGCGGGTCCATAGGTCCAAACATCTCATGGTGCATCCCATGACCCTATTACACACATCACGCACAATAGAACCAAGCATAACAATCGAATCAAAGTGCAAGCGTTGACAGAAAGTACAAGCCTTGGGCAAGTGCGGTAAAATCTTAAAATTTAAAAGAAGATCTAAAACCAAGCAAAATAAATGGCCAAATAGCCATAGTTAGTATCAAAATCCACATGTTAGTGCAAAACCAAGGAAATGCCCAAAATTGTAAAGCATGGCAATCAAGAAAAGTTGTTGGTCCTCACAAAATAAAGTAAAAGCTCAATTTACGAATAAAATCAACTTATAATAATGTCACGTTACGATAGTACATTGTAGGGCCTTATCTAGCCACCAAAGGGGGTACTCAACGAGTTGCTAGCACTCGGAACATCGACCTCGGCTTTCGTAAAATACATATCAATAATACAAATGTCATCATCTCAATCAGAATCATCTTGCCACAACTTCAACAAGGCTCAACATAGTCAAAATAACATAGGTTGAATCTATACTGACAACCATATCGGGAGAGAGAAAGAAGGTACGAGTCACCATCTATCGAACCTAAGGTGTCCATGAAACACAATATGCATGACACCTGTTGAGAAAGTGTCATACATGCCAAACGAACAAAAGTGGGTTTTCAGTCTATTTAAGGCTCCACTTCCTATCTCATACTCGGCTCAAGTGATCGGTCAACGGTACACATTTTCTCCTCCATACATGCACGGTCACTGATTTCCCTCGAGTTCGGTTAGTGTAAGGCTCACAACATAACATATACTACATCACTAACACCATGGTGGTACACACATAGCTACCATAACGTCTCACGTATGGTATGTATACTGAGGTAGGTCACAATCATACATTCACAGTGGTGATACATCACTTTACCACATTCGCACCCAAAGTACAATCACTACACAATAGGGTTTTATAGGCTCACTCTATGCCCCTATATCACAACATGAATCATTACTCATCACACAACTCATATATATGATGGACATAGTACATCACAACATAACATCCATTGCCACATAACAAGGTGGTACACACATTTCTTCAAAACATGGTAAAAACATCATGATACAACTCATTTCGATTAACATCAATCTAGTCATACAACACATTGATACACCTACATATCACAATATGTCACAATGTTCCAACACTCTGTCACCCACATTAAAATTCTTTTCACACATCACGAATAACAATTCACACATGAACTCTTCATAGAATCCACAAGAAGAAGAGAAAACTCCCATCCATAGCACATCAACATGATCACAAACACGCACAAGGTGACATACCCATCATGTGCGTTCACAATATCACAATTATGACATGGATCACATCACGCTTAAAGCACATTACTCTTCCAATATCTACCACCATCATGTAACATCATCATCATCATGTAGTATCATCATGTAACACCATCACAATCATGTAACATCACCATACAACACCAATCCAGCCTATAGGTTCGAGAGCATGAACCTACGCTCACGATACCAAGTGTAACAACCAAAAATTCCACACACGAACAACACAGTAAAATACAGGATTTTTTTTTTTTTTTGACTTGCTTGAAGATAATACGACACTACACAAGTTCTCTAGGGAATACAACCAACTAAAGACATGCTTTCCACAACACGGACCCACACTGGTTACAGATAAACATGAGGCACACACTAAGGACACAATGGTTCATCTAAAGTATGTAGTTTTACAACAAGGTCTTCCCACAGAAGGTTTCTTTAGATTCATGTTTTAGCTGTAAGTGTTTTTACATTCTTTACTTTTCCCAGAGGAATCATGATAGGAGAATCTGAAGTTCATGTCTCCTTTGAAGAATTTTCCCCTACCTTGTTAATGTTAATATACAGTGTAAACCAATTATTGGATGGTAAGAGGTTGCTTCATTTACTTGATTAACTTATTCATTGGTTAGGAGGCAGTTAGTTTCTCAAGGCTCTTAACTTCATCAAACTGTTTTCAACGTTGTGCTTTTAAACATATATGTTTTACCCTTTTAAGCGGTCATATTTTTATTTTATTTTATTTTACAACATATGACCTCTAAAACTTGGATTCATGATTAAGATCTTATTAGTGGTTAAAAAGGATTTCATTGGGGTCAAGAGTCTAACCAGAAATATTACAGTTTGACCTCGGGCTTCACTTGAAGAGATAGACATAAGTATACTGTTTACATTTTCAACGGGTAAGATGAATCGAAGAGTTTCTTAGTCAAGTTCCTTCTATTTATTATAATCTTATTATCTTCCAAGAATTTAATCATTGATTTCACCTTAAGACCGTTCCAAGGATTCACCACAATAAGAGATTGTTGATTAGTTTAAGTGGGGTCACCAGGTATATTTGTTTCTCTTGTTTTTTTTTGCTAGATTCAAAACATAGTCCTCTACCAAACGACACATGACCAAGGTAACTACAGCAATGCAAGTTGATTCAATTTTAGATAATTAGAATTAGGTTTTGACAATTCAAGGATAATCATATTCAAAAGTGAAAATTCAACAAAGGATACGGATGTCAAAACAAGTTCATTTAATCTTATGACAATAATATTTCTCAAATTGACTTTCAAACGATAACATCAACCTACATGAGAACAATAAAAATTATAACGTAATGCCTTCTAAATAGCCTCCATAATTTCCATACCAATGTTTTAAAACAAACGAAAAACATTCGTACAATGCAGTTCCTAAGAAGGTGGAATCCACTTTCTACACGTGTTTCTTTTTTCTCTCTCTTTTTTTTCTTTTCTACTCGAGTGAAATCCTCCCCGCACATTTGTTAGCACATGTCAAAGGCGCAAGAATCGAGCATGATAAAAGCTATAACATTAAGACGATATGTTGTTATCTAACTGTTTCAAGGAAGAAAAGCACCGTTAATGAAGAAAACAATACTCAAAGATTGAAACAAGAGCAATTAAAGAGTTGTCCAAAAGCATAAAATGTCTAAATAAAAGGGGCACTAACTCTATTTAATTATCATTTTCTCATAGGAGAAGTTAATAAACATCATAGTGAATTTCACCCATATCACAATAATGACCGTCATTTTAACAAGATAACATTTCGAAACAAAAACAATTACAAGAAGAGAATTAATTTCAAACGTGATCTGTCCCTATTTGTTTAAGTTAGTTCACCAAGCCAAGGATTCACTATGCCACTGGAAGATCCCAAACAATCAATCGACATGAGAATATCTAAACCAACATGACTTATTAATATTAAGATGATGTGCCTATAACAGTTAATTTTATGTCAGTACAGAATAAATAAATTGGAAAGAAAAGGGATGAAACGCACAAATGACCTCGTATGGGCCACATCCTATCCTAACAATCCTTCTATTAAACTTTCTTCTAATCAAGAGAATGTCTTAAGAAAAAGGACAAACTTGGCAAGACCAAACATAACCATTATAAATCTTACAAGAGGGTTACTCAATCATTCACAAGAACACAACACAGGATACATAGCTTCCAAAGGATCTGTCGTCAACAACAAGTTGACTTAAACCTTTCTGGTCAACACATAACCATTCTACTACAATGACAGCAAGGAGGTCGTATCACAACGATCATCACAAAAACCAGTCAACCAATGAGTTTCCAAACACACCAACCTCTAAGTCACAAGAGAATGAAATTTAAACATCTTTACGGAGCAAAACGTAGAGTAATTTCTTACGCATAAAACCAACATCCCAATTTTAAGATTTGAAAACTTCCTCACTAATGATCAAGTAGATCTCGTATCCTCCAACATGTGTGAAACAAAATCAAGGTAAGAAAAAGAGTATTTCCTCTGACATTTTAAACTGTCCAAAAGAAATGTGAGTAACGTCTAAAGAAGACATTCCATAGGATCAGCTACATTCCTCAAAACATACAATGATACCAAGGGAGAGAAGGTGATTCCAAAGACAACAATCTCCAAACGGTGAACATGAATTGATATCAAATTATGAAGATAAACCATGACACTCGAAGAATAAAAGTATTTCTTCGAGCGATTTAAAAAAATAACAAAAGCAACTAACCTAATTGTAAGTAATATCAACTTGGCTCAATTCAAAAATCGGTCCAACTAAGCACACACCAAGCCAACCGGAAGGGTTACTTTAGAAACTAAAACAACTAAAAGAAAAGGATAGAGACAGGAATAGCATCATTCACCTATACACAATGCACTCGCAGTGACTCAATCACCAATTCGCAAATACCCAACATAAACCGGTAACTACGGATCTCGAAGGCGAAACAAGAATAAGAACAAAGCAGAACTATAAAGTTGAGTCCAACGACAATGTTTGATAAAACATTCAAATCGTGAGACCAACATAAAGAACTAGAATTTTCCATCACAGGACCCCCACCTCTTTTGTTTTATTATTCTTAAGAACAAAGTTCACCCAACTAATATTTATTAAAACCCAGAAAACAATATAAAAGGCTTCAACCAGCGCAATCATTTCTAACGCCAAAAAAAAATACAAACGAGCAAGGGAAGTGGAAACCAAACAACATACCATCACACGAGACATTTATATGAAGAGTAGAGTTATTTAATGATTCAGTTAAATAACAACATAAGAATCAATGGTATAGAGAATATCGTGCCTGATTAAGCTCCCGCAGTCGATAACAAGATGGATGGGGCCTGCAACAGCAACCCAACCAGTGCAACTTCTCTTCCTCAGCTTGCTGAAGGTCCAAACTCTGTTAACGGCCATGCTCTTGTCTTCATAAAATCAATTGTATAGTCCGCAATGTGCATCTCTGCCCATATACTGATGGGGTAAATGTTAAAGCCTCGTTTTACAATATCATGGGGATGCCGTGACATTGAACTGTTTTCGAGAAACTTGTGCAAGTCTGGGATGATAAGCTGGGGGGAGAAACTGGAGCTTGTGGGACTTGGGATGCTATTTGTGCTGGATATTGTTGAACTCCAGCTTGTACCACTTGATTCTACTCAGTGTGTGCTGCTGCAACTGCACCACCTTGAGCCTGAGGAGCATTTTCTTGTTGCTGAACCTGGCCCTGTGTCCTAGGGCAATTCTGAGCATGCTCTTGTACTTGTCGGTGAACAATCTGGGTGCCACATCTATTACCTACAACAGGGGATGAACCATACTGGTAACCATTACCATGAGCTATATTCTCTGAAAGAGGCCCTTGCCAAGTGCAGCCGCTCTTGTGGTACAGCTGCAATGGAAGCTGTCACACGGCCTATATAGATCGGCCCAAGACACAGATTTTCCTCTTGCAATGCCTTCGAATCTGTATCAGTAACCAAATACCCGTCATAAGGGCAGGCCCTAGTAGTACTCAGACATAAGCTAGGCAAGGCTTGCAGTAAAGATGTGTGCATTGGGTTTGCACAGCCTCATTAGGGTGAACAAGTCGCTTACAAACCGGACAGTAAATATTCTCCAGGAGTGATTGTATATTTATGATACTCTCGTTGTCAAAACCCATGACCTCCCCGAGAAAGCAAACCAAATGTATTTTCACCTGTGAAGAAGCTGCCACAAAATATCAAGTGTGTTGCTTGTGCAGCAAAAAATTTCAGCCGAAAATTGTATCGCAGAGGCGCACTCCAAAACCGTTGGATTGGAGTTGGCGACGATGAGGATGAAGAGGCTCTGAAAGGCATCTACTGTAATGATAAATAAACCTTTTCCTTCATCAGATTTGAGGACAACATCAAACTCTCGGTGCAAACATTTCAGCTGTAGCTTGCAAGGTGCGATAAATCCAACAGAAACCTTTATGCCTGCCAACTTGGTGACTCGTTGAAGCAGCTCATATGATTGCAAAGCAAATTATGTTTCATGAATATTCTGATATGAAACAGATCCACGCCTATGAGATCCTCTTCCATGGGTTACATCGTAAAACAAGTGAGATCTCAATAGAGAAACTTTGCAAAGGAATTTCTTCAGGTCTCCTGGTAACACTCTCACTGTCACATAGTCGATTTTGACAGAAATGTCTTGAAGGAGGATCCCGAATCAGAGGATGCATTGATACTGCACAGAAAACAACATAGTTGGACAACCTGCCTGTTGGAAGTGCTCAAAAGCTTCAACCAAACTGCAATATGCCTCGCCGCTCGGCTAAGTTCTTGTCATTAAGCCGTTGTTGTGGAGATCCGGCAGAACACACCACGCAGCACTCAAAGAAGCGGCAGACAAGGGCACGAGGAAGTCAAGGAAGGTAGAGCAGGTCATAAAAGATACAGGTCAGAAGTGGTTGAAAGGTTGCTAGAAGAGACAGGCAGCCAACCGCCCACCCCACCCCCCAACTTGGCATTCAAACCAAAGGAAAGACCAACACACCTTGCCAAAAATACTGAGTGGTAAGTGCTCTTCCTCCATGCCTAATTAAAGACTGTGTCTCTTACCCACCGCAACATTTGCCATAATGTAAATGTATGCATTTTAATAATATTCTATTTAATATATGTACATATATAAATATTGTCTTACTTGCTATTAAATTTTACTTTTGTTTAATAAACTATCTCCATTTATTTGTTTGATTCGG
>CM031244.1:795093409-795252722 GCA_018340775.1 Taxus wallichiana var. yunnanensis | reverse complement strand
ATCGGGGAATTTGTCATGCACAGGAACCGTGATGTATTAATTCCCACTTGTTCGCGAAGTGCAATTTGAAAAATTGTCCCATCTTCTTGTGCGATATTCCCCACACCTCATGACCCGCCCAATCACCCAGAGATTGAAGCTTATTGACCCGAGTCCATGAGGCTGTGATTATGGTGTGTCTTAAACCAACCTTGTAAGTGGATCCCGAAAGGAAGTTGATCACCATTATACGAAGGTATGCGAGATGGAAGCATGTGTGAAAAGGTTTCCGTGGAATTTCGTGGCGTCGTAAAAGTAACCATGGAGAGGAAGAAGTGAAGTTCCATGAGAAACTTGATTCAATTTGCGGATCTATAAAAACAACGCAAGCTGAGTGCTAGAATTAATGCGGTGTTCGTGAGTGCGAAAAGAAGCACAACTATGAGAGTGCCTTGAGTTGTTTGGAAGTAGATCAGATAGCAACATTAGGAGGAGAAAAGGGCACCACCATGGTGAGTATAAGAATGGCTACGAGAAAATATGTCATGCATGCAAAGAAGAGCATGAAAGGAAGGTGTTACATGCAAACCTCCTCCCCATAGCCTTGATCATGATAAAGAAATCACTTAATGAAGCGTTGTGGATGGTTGGATTCTAAGCAACATATTAATTGACATGGGATTAGAATTCAATTTTCTTACACGATGGATGCCTGACATCAAATGGAAGGCCACATTGTAGCCATCTTCAAATGTGTTGTATATGGAAAAAAAACTAAGGAAATGCCCATTGGATTATTAAAGGATGTAGTAATTACCATTCATAGGGCCAAGTTTACTGGAGACTTTTAAGTATTGGCACTCACCGAGGCGAAGATAAATTTTCTAGCATTGTTTGGGTGCCCATCATGGTGCTATAAGAACAATGTTGACTTGAGGTTCAATAAAGGATATATCGAGTTTCAAAAACAAGGAAGATCAATTCATCATCCCTTTAGTGGATGGGAAGTTAGCACCTTACACTTAACCTTTGGGAGAAGAGGTCCTTGATAGAATTTACATGTGCACTCCATCAAAGACCGGGAGATAATTCACCCTACAGAAGGAGTTATCAATTTGAGGATGCCCAGTCTGTGATTGATACCACAAGCATGGCATGTGAAAATTGGGCACACATGACCTATGAGTTAATTGGGTGACATCTGAGGGGGTGTGTAACAAAAGTGACCAAGGCACACTCACTCAAGCGTCTAGGAGGAAAGAAGTTACCAAGTTACTCTAGAGGGCATACCCTAAAATTTTCTTATGGGACATGGAAGCTCAATGGAAAAATGAGGACAAAGAAGAGGGATGATCAGTTACAGCCTACTTGGGATTATGATGCTGGTGGGCTACACATCAGGAGAGCCTCCTAGAGTGGCATGAGGTAAGAATTGTGTTCTCTGTAAGGTTTTCCAGAAGCAACACACCCATGGTCATTCAAGACTACCATAGTAAATAGACCGCTTTATTCCATATCCAAGTGTGTGAGAAGGCTTGGATAGGAGGTGCAGAAGCCTTGCCACCAACACTATGGTTACATAAGTTGTATCCACACTACAAGGTTGTGCATGTGCATGGTATATCCATTCAAAAACATGCCGCCAGACTGGTAATTGGGAATACTTGATGGTCGATCTCATTCAAGTGTTCAAATTTCAAAGTACAGAGCCATCAGTGGATAAGGCATTATAGGTAATCAAGTACCCTACGATGGGGTATAGTGCTATAACGAAGGATAGAATACAAGATTTGCTAGGTGAACCTAACTTAGAGGTGCACTTTGAGGAAGAAGAATCAGAAGAGACACAACTTGAGTGCACGTGCATGGAAAAAGAAAAAGGGAAGATGGTGTATGTAATTGATGGGGAGGAAGTAGAAAGATTGGATGTTAACCATTCTATAGGGACATGTGAAGTGATAGATAGTGTTGATGAATGGGTGCGTGCCTACCATGAACTATTAAAAAAAAAAGGTTAACCTTGGTATAGAAGAGGAACCTAAGGAGGCCATCATGGGGATTATTGGTTGGAGAAGGAGGTCTCTAAGATCATTGATCTGTTACATGAGTTCTAGGATTTATTCCCTCATGGGTATCATGAACTCAAAGGCATTCACCATTCCTTGGGGAAATGAGGATCAAGTTGAAGGAGGGTGCACCCCATTGGAAGAGACCATACCGAATGAATCCTAACCTACATGTGAAGGTCAAGGAAGAAATAGATAAGATGATAGCATCGGGCATCATTGAAGTTGTTGAAGAGTCAGAGTGGGTAATTCCAATGGTCATTAG
Source organism: Taxus wallichiana var. yunnanensis (assembly GCA_018340775.1). NCBI lineage: Eukaryota > Viridiplantae > Streptophyta > Pinopsida > Cupressales > Taxaceae > Taxus > Taxus wallichiana. The sequence continues at coordinate 795,250,412 of CM031244.1, read as the reverse complement.
TATAAAAAAGGATGGAAGGATAAGGATATGTGTAGACTATATGGAGTTAAATGTAGTTTGTGTCATCGATCCTTTTCCATCCCCCTTCCCTAAAGAAATTTTGGAAGGAGTGGCGACAAAGTCTATTCCTTTATGGATGGATTTTTAGGGTACCACTAGGTTCGGATAGCAAAGGAGGACCAGGAGAAGACAACTTTCACCACTGAGTGGGGAAGTTTTTTCTATATGGTCATGCCCTTTGGGTTGAAGAAATGCATACGATGTTTTCACGCATTATGGTACAAGCCTTTTAGGAATTCATCCATAAATTTCTTCAAGTCTATCTAGATGATTGGACAATGTATGGGCTAGTCAAGGACCACTGTGATAACTTAAGATTAATGTTTGAGAGATGTCGGTAGTTGAGGATATCCCTCAACATTAAGAAATGTGTCTTTGCTACCCCATTTGGAACATTATTAGGGCAACATATGTAGGGAAGGCTTACTAGTAGATCCCACCAAATTTGTTGTCATTGTGGGGTTGGGGGAGCCTACTATCCAAAGCATAGTGCGTGGATTCCTTGGGAATATAGGGTATTACAAGAAGTTCATCAAGGGATATGCCAGGATATATGTGCACTTAGAATATTTTCTTAAACACAAGAGTGCCTTCTTTTGGGGGAGGCGCAAAAAAGGCATTTAATAATTTAAAGGATAAATCTTGTCACCATGCCCATACTATGATTCCCTTCTTGGGATAAGCCTTTTCCATGTTCATGTTGATGCCTCAGGCATAGCCATTGGAGCAGTATTGGCACAACCAGTGAAGGGATTGTTGATCATCCCTTGTGTTTTACCAGCAAAAAGTTAACAATAGAAGAGAAAAATTACACAACTACTGAGCGCGAAGCTTTATCCATGATCTACGTGCTGCATAATTTTAGGTAGTATCTATTAGAAACACCCTTTATATTCTACATGGACCACATGGCATTAAAATACTTAGTCAATAAGCATGTTCTTCAAGGGCATATATGTTGATGGGTACTGTTATTTCAAGAATTCAAGTTCACCATGGTTGTGAAGCTAGGAAAGAGTAATTTTAGACCTAATCATCTATCTAGGATTGACTCAGGGGAGGACACGTAGAGCATTGAGGAGACTATGCCAGACACACAATTTTTTAGGTTGTGGCGCACGCCCTCAGATTTGGAGGACATTATAGTATTTTTAAGACATGTGTGGTACTAGAAGGAATGAAGGCCTTGGAGAGGAAACAATTAGCCATACCCACGCATGCCTTACATGTTGATTAGTGGAGATCTATACAAATTGGGCCGTGATGAAGTTCTACGCCGATGCGTGCTAGAACATGAGTGCATTGCAATTATGGAAGAAGTGCATGGTGGGATCGTAGGAGGAAATTATGTAGGAAATGAAACCACATAGAAGATTCTACTCATAGGGATTTGGTGGGAAACCATTTACCAAGATTGTATTGATTTTTGCAAGGCCTGTGACCATTCCAGTGCCTTAGAAAACCTGGAAAGAGGGATGAAATGCCCTTATGACCAATAAGCGTGGAACCATTTGAGAAATGGGCTATCAAACTTTGTAGGGCCAATCTCGCAGCAAGTAAAGGATTGGTTCATGGTATATCATCACTTACACTGATTATTTGACATGGTGGGTAGAAGGAGCACCTAAAAAGGATTTTATAGAGAGCTATAGCCACTAGATTTTTATGGGAAAATATAATTAGTAGGTATGGATGCCCATTAAGTTTGACAAGTGATAGAGGTACACACTTTCTCAATGAGATGGTCAAGATTCTGTTATCATAATTTATGGTGGCCCATCACAAGACTACCCCCTATCACCCTCAAGCAAATGGAATTGTTGAGGCATTTAACAAAATACTTAGTCACACATTGACTAAGATATGTGATGTTGGTAGACAAGATTGGGATGAAAAAGTATCAATCATTCTTTGGGCATACAAGATAACCTACAAGAGGTTAAATAAGGCCACACCATTTCAATTGGTGTTTGGTGCGGAGGCTTTCCTACCAGTTGAATTCATGTTACCTTCGCTATGTATAGTGCGTGTAGGAGGATTAGCCGATGAGAAAGCATTGGAAGAAAGGATTAAAAAATTAATGTAGTTGGATGAAAGATGGTCACTCAGGTGGATCCAGAAGACTGAAAAAGTAAAAAAAAGGCATGACATGATCGTCACATCAAGAACAAGAAGTTTGAGGTTGGGAAGATGGTTTTTCTATATGATTCCAAGTTTTTGCACCATCCTGGGAAGCTAAAATTCCATTGGTTGGGCCCTTACATCATCTCGTACATCCCGATTTAGGTGTATGCCGATTGGAAGAGTTGGATGGGTTGAGATTACGTAGACACTTCAATGGAAGTAGGATGAAGCCCTACTATAAATAAGTCTTCTTGGTGTTTGTAAATAAGGTAGTATTTCCAGTTAGAATAGACTTTCCTTTATTTCATTTTATTTTCTTGTGTTTCCCTTTCTCGTTGTTTGTTCCTTTCTGTTGTTTTTTTTTTGCATCATGTGCATTGGTAACCACATTACTTTTTGAAGGTTATGCATGCACAGAGGACTACACATATATTTTTAGTGTGGGGTGGAGTGATGCGAAGTATGGGCCTATAAGACAAGTTTGTGCATTGGCAATAGAAGTTGCGGTGAATGGCCCGGTTAAAGGACTAAACATGTCTAAGGTTAATAGGCACATAGAGAAGAGATGGACGTAAATGGTTGGTGTCAAGAAAGCCTTGAAGAAACCACGTACAAGAAAAGGAAGAGCACAAGAACAACATGAGGTAGGAAAGGGAAAAAATAGGGAAAATGATGGAAGAAGTTCCTTCAGCACTATAAACACACGTGTAAGATTCTTTAGTCGGCTTGGAATTTTGCACGTCGAGAAGGTTGTAGAGGGGTTTGCGTGCAAAATGTGGCACATGGGGAAAGGAACTTAAGACCGGCTTAGTTGAAAAATCCACATTCATGGTTGAAGTACGGTGGTAGGTGAGAGATCATTAAATGTTGGGAAAAGAGAGAAACTATAAATAAAATGTCGAGAACTACATTATTTGCATTAAGATTACATAGGAAATAAATATCTTACTAACTAGGGCATCCAGGCAAGATATTTTGTGATAAAGGAAGGATTTGAGAGATTTGAAGTGCATAGTTAGGGTAAATTTGAAAACTAGTAGGAAAGAGCATACGGGTGTGGAGAAGTTAAGTAAGTAAGCATCATCTTGTGGAAGGGTTTTTCCAGTTAGGGTTTGGTGACTAGGGCACGGAGTTAGAAGGATTTTCTATGAAGATCGAGTTTGTGGATGGATAGAGGGTAAAAGAGAAAGAGGAAGAAGTTATAATTACTAAAACCAGTTAGAAATAACACCTAGAAAACCAACCATCTCACCAAAGAAGAAAAAAACAAAATGGAAAGGGAAAACAAACAATAGCTCAAATTGAGAGCACAAATGAAGAATGGTACACATAGATGCGAGTACTCAAACGAGGGTGTTTTGGGAAAAGAATGTGAATCACACCTAATGAATATGATGGTGAGTGATTATAACCATCACACAACTACAAAAGAGAAGGAGATGGCCTTGGAATTGGTGCACCTAACCAACAAGAGAACGTCAGAAGGCATGCCCATTTATAGCAACGAGGTAAAGGTTAAGTTGGAGAAGGTAGGGTTGTTGTAACTTTATGAACTGCCATACTTTGGAAAAACTAAGCACCTATACCAATGGCTAATGGCATGCGTTCATGAAGAACACTTTTATTTCATGGGGTGCAAGATGTGCATAACTCCCCAATTAATTTCCAAGTTCACATGCCTTATCTGTGAAGGGGATAACATTGATGATGACCTAAGTGACAAGGAGGCCATCAAGGAAATAGTTGTTGCATATGACTATAAGAAAGGATTGTGATACTTTGACATCATAGAGATCCTAGACCCCATGATGAGGATGGTCACATGCTTGGTAACCAAGCTCAATGACCATAAGGCACCAAGTTGGGGGAGGATGGGGTAATGCACCAAGTTGGTACACCATTAAGTGGACATCAAATCCAAATTTTACATTAAAAATAGAAAAAAATAAAATTTAGTCTTGGAGACTTGAACCATGCCAAAAGTAAAAATATGTCATAAAAATGGTACCATTATGCAAGGGGGACCATAGCTTTGTAGAAATACTTTATTTTAAATTGAATAGAATAGGATAAATATCATTTTATAATTTTTTACTAATAGTAGGTCTTTAAGACACTTTTTCCCGTGAATGTTTATGTCTAGGTTTAAGATTGTAAATTTTGTTTCACTTATTAGAATGTGATAAAACTTATACCATCCCAACCGTGGTGAAATTATATACATGTTCAAATAAAATTATTTGATTTCAATATTTTTTGATGAAGTTATGGCGGGCAAATGGAAAGTGCTCTATTTTCTTTATGTTTTCAGACCACTTTCAGGAAAAAAGGTTCATAAAAAATAAAATATTACTCAAAAAATAAAAATAAAATCCATCCCGAGATAGATAGTGGCATCTAACTTCTCACCAAAGGAGAAAATATATATCAATTTTTGGTCATCCAAATATGAGGCAACGGACTTTATTTTTTATAGGCATTTTTTTTTAAAATACCAAGTCATTGAATTTTGATATTTTAATATAGCTAATCTTGTCCATTTTTAAAAAATGGCATAGTATTTGAGAAACTAGATTCCGGATGCTCGATTCATATTAATATATTTCTTTCTAATTACGAGTGTATGTATTGCGATAAATGGATACAAGTTGATATTATGTTGTTATTTACAATATAGCGTCCATTTATGACCCCCTTTTTGTCCCCAAGAGATGCACTTACCCATGGACTCAAGTGAATAAGGCATGGTTGAACGTGTGCCAAAAATATATATGAGGGGACCATCTACAACTTGTCCACTTTCATTGTGGATGAAATCATCAGATTGACACACAAGAAGTCAAGAATATACTATTTGGAAATGTCCTCCTCACAATTATCTTCACATAAATCGAGAGTCCCGATGGGATGGAAAGGTTTGTTTGGGAGTACCCAGAAGAGGATCCCTCCCCAAAGTGGTTCACAAAATATTCTTGTGAGAGGATAATGACAACCACTCACAAGGGCGCTTATAAAAATGGTATAAGCACATGAGGGACACGTTTGGGGTGGAATGGATAATTCTAAAGTAGTTACTGTGCTCATGAAGGAGAAGAAGAATTCGTTGTACATCAACACTTGTGCATTGGCAGATTTAGGTTGTGAATGAAGCAATGATCCCATGGTGCAAGCTTCCCTTCTCCTTCACGCATTATACTTCCAAGCGGGGGTGAGTAGATTAAAAGAGGAAAAGAGACTACGGTTCGACCTTAGTGAAGGTGGATCAATACCACGAGGAATTGTGTAGGAAGTTGGTTTACCCTAAGAAACACTACTATGTGGAGAGATATGTCTCCCATGAGATACAAAATATGAAACTAGTGACTTTTCCAATCTCTGGAAGGGAATCAACAAGGATATAACATCACATCTGGCCAAAATTTGAAAAGATAGCATACTTGGAAAATGATGTATCCATCCCCGAGGACCCCACATGTAGAAAGAAGGCCACGCCAAAGAAGAGGGAAAGGGAAGAGTGTGCATAAAGCACCCAGTTTTGGGGCTACACAAGCGGTAAGTGTTCCGAGGACAAGTGTTAAGCCCATCACTTATACATTGAGAAAGAATTCCCCAGTGAAAGCAAGGACTCTAGAGGAAGAAGTGCAAGAGTATGAGGAACCCATCACCCAGGAGAGGTCACCAGAGGAGGAGGAGAAGGAAGCATAATCTCCTACCAAGAAGAAGTAGAAGGTGACAGAAGAAAATGATTAGAGGATACAAAAATATTGGAGGCCTATATAGGTGAGAGGGATGATGATGATGAAGATGAACTAGGAGGCAAGGACCATCCTATCTATGAGGTTCATGACTCAGAGGAGGAAGGAGAGGAAGAAGAAAATGAATACATATTTGCCAAGAGGGATAATAATAAGGAAGAAGAAGATACTCAGGACAAGGGGGTAAGTGAGGAAGTCACAAAAGAACAAAGGACCCCAAGCCTCACTAAGGAATAGATAGATGAGGCTGTAGAGAAGGAAGTCGCCAAGATCATTAAAGACCTAGTAGAGTAAGAGATGGAGTGCAATGCGTGGACCTAGTGATGAAGGAAGTAGAGGAGGAATATAGAAAAAGTAATATGGTAGCATGGGAGGGGATCCCAGTTTGGTTGTGAGCTTTCCTAAGGCCACGTGCATAGGGAGAAAAAGTGCAAGAGGCATCACAGGTTCAGAGGATGGGCTATATTGATGACCCAAACAAGGTGTTGCACACACGCTTTCAAAGCACCATACCAACAGAGAAACTCTTGGCTATGGCATCATTTGATGAGGAAGGTGCATACCCTCAGACAAGGAAAATTCTTTCTTGGGCATTTGAGTCCCACATCGATGAACCAAAATTCAAAGTAAGCCAAGGGGCAATAATGAAGGTACTAGAGTCAAAAGGTGACAACCCCTTGGTAAACACTCAGTGGCTATCAGACAAACAAATTTGCAATGCGTTGAAAAAGTTTGGTGGAAGTAGAGGCCAGACTATTTAGGAGGAATGAAAGAGTGAATTTTATAGAGGAAGAGATGGAGAAGAAGGAAGAGGAGATGGAGAAAATAACTAAGGAGTTAAAACATGAGGAACTAGTCAACACTTAGATAAGGCGTGAATTAAAGGAAGAGAAGGAAAGGGTATGAGAAGTCTCAAGAAGTTAGAGATGATCAAAAGTGCCATTATCTTGAAGCATCCAGACTTGACACCACCCGTGTAAAATATGAATCAATCCTACAATGAATAGAATATTTAACTCATGTTCTCACAATGGAAAGATGACCACTAGCCTTAGAGTGTGTAGAGGAGGCATCGGTGCGCAAAGAAAAAGAGGACAAGATGAAGGTTGTGGCCATTGTGGCCCAGTCCAAGAAATTTATCGCAGATGTAAAGGTCAAAGCGCTGATAGCAGAAGCTTCTTATGACAACTGCACTAATAAAGACAAAGTGGCAAACATTCTAGTCACCACTCATGAAGTAGAGCTCAAGGAATTCTAGGAGAATAAAGAGAATAGGGTGGAATGTGAAAAAATTCTAGTTGAGTTTGAGATGAAATCAAAGACTATTAAGACCTTATGGGGCTCATTTAAGAACTAGCTTAAATAATATTATCCCCATATCACTCATAGGATGGATGCACTTAAGGATATGGGTAAAAGCAATTAGAAGAGGTTGTGGAAGCCATGAGTACCCAAGGAGAAGGGCTAAGATTTGAAGAGGTGAGCACCCTAGTCAATGACCTCTGTCATCAAGCATAAAGTGAAGTTGATACCTGGAAGAAGTTAGAGGTAGACTTGATGAAATATTTCCCCCTCCTCTTTCAGAAATAATCATAGTTCCCCATTCTTTCATTCTTCCCCAAAATTCTTCATTCCTTTTTATTCTCATTCTTTATTATTTGAGAAAAATTTCCCAGGGATGGAAAAAAGGTAGGTGGGGTGATGTTGGGCCCCTAATTTATTGGCCAAGTATAGAGAGGTGCGTGGGCACAAAGGCCTATTTGAAGAAGGGCATAAGGAGAAAGTGCAGGATAGGGTTCTAGGAGGGTTTAGTAGAAAAAGTGGCACATGCACAAGGTAGAGAAAAGGTTTTGGGACTTAGCCATATTTGGCGTAATAGACAAAACATGAGAAAAGTGTGACCGAATGTGCATGTAGAGTGGATAAGGTGTCATCTTGGTAACAGGGTGGCCTAGAAAGGAATATACCTTGCGATGGAAGATTCTAGAAGGCCATCATTGCAAAGAGTGGAGAGCTTAAGAGCTTGAAGAATCATTCTCCCATGGAGGACCACCTTGGACACTTGGCAAATGAGATCTGTAACTCCCATGAAGGCTTGAAGGTGTTGAGAAAGGCTATAAATACAAGCACTTGGTAGAAAAAAGAGAAAGAGAGAGATAGAGAGGTACACATAGAGGAGATTAAAGAGAGAAGATGAGAGGTAAAGCTCTGTAGAAATACATGGAGAGATTTATGGGTTGGGCTAGGAGATCTGTAGGAAGAATGATGTATCAAGGGATGGGTACATGTTTTTCTTTTGCATTGTAAGGGACGTAAGTCAGTCTTGCTACATGGTTCTAATCTATACTATCATTTTGGTCTATAATGACCTTGATAGATGTAATGTGATTACTAGACATGTTCAATTATGAATATATGTGGTTTGTGGTTCATACATATCTCTTTTTGTTATGTTTAGTGTGTTTCATATGAATGAATGGCTAGAAGAACTCCTTTTTGTCTTGGAAGGACTACTGCAAATAAGAACACAAGACCACAAGATTTTGATTAGGAAATAAATGAGAAGCGCCTTGCAGGCGGAAATATAAAACTTCCTTTCGAAGGTGGTGGGAGTTTCCTGCTTAATATGAATTAACACAAAAGAGCTGCAAAATATCAATCAAATTACTTCGTTTGGAGCAGGATAGGGAAAGGCTGATTTACGGTTTGTAGTCAGGTAGCAAATCTGGTTCTTGGTAACTTGATGTCGGTAGGGTTTAGGATCTGTAGGTTGGTTGTTTTTGTGGGGTGTTTGTGTTATTTGGTAGCTGTGTTATTTGTAAGGCTGTATATGGGTGATATTAGGAAATAAGGTGATGAGAGGTAGATGAATGATAGTTAGATGTAATATGCCGCTTTGAGGTAGTGGATTCGAGGATGGATTTATGAGAATTGTGATTCAAAAGGCATAAGAAATGTTATAACGAGAGGACATGCGAGATGTGACTTCTTGGTTTTGTGAAGATGCTGGTGATCTCCTTTGCTGCGCACACACCCCAGTATCTCCACTCGTCTCTGCTCGGTCAAGTGAAGATCTGGACTCTGTTCCTCGCTCCCAATGATCTCTGTTGATTCAAAAATCCTTCCACCTTTGATTTTGGTTGAGAGCCCATTTACGAGGCGATGGCGGTTCACGTAAGAAGCGGTCAGTAGGAACCCGGCATCGGTAAGGAAAAAGTAGGCTATTTTTAGTAAAATAGCCCACCTTCCCTAACTTTTCTCCCAGAGAGATCGAGTTGCGGGCTTGGTCAAATGACTAGAAGGTCGGTTTTGGGTGCGAGAAAGGGTCATTAGTTATGGGTGTAGGTGTGGACCAAGTTATGGGTCTTAATTAGGTTAGTTTAGGGTTAGGGCTAGAGTCATGATGAAGTGGCAAAATGAGGTGGTAGGTAAGGTGATGTGGATTTATCAATTCTGAGGTAATTAATAAATAATTGTGTAAGGTTTAGGTGATGAGGTTATATTGCGAGATGAGATGCGGGTCACTGAGGGGTCGTAAGACACAAATTTGAGTGTCTACATTAGCCCCTTATTGTCGTGTAGCTTGTTTTGTAAAGGCTGCGGACAATAATATGAAGTGGTTTTCCTGTTAAGGGGTATAGGTAATCCCCCTCAAATCTATCACGAGATTGAGTGAGCGGGAAATCGGGGATAGGGTTGATAAAGGGTAAATGGTGTAGAGAGGATGGTAAGATGGTGGGGTAGGTCGAGGAAGCGAGACGCGTGTTGAAATGCCATAGTACGACTAGGGTACATGATTTGTGAGCAAACCAGCGGTGATGCGAGAGGCAAAGTCGATAGTTTATCCAAACAAGGGTGGTATAATCCTGGTATCAAGGCATAGGAAGTAGCTCGGGGTATATAACGGGTAAGGTGCGAGCGTTTAGGCATGTCGGCGGCACGAATGGTTGGTTTGGTTGAGATAAGCGTCACGGTCTAGGTACAGGCAAAGTTGGTCGGCAGATCAAGTCGAGACCCTAATCATGCTAAAACACGAGCAGGTGAGCTCGATTGAACAAAAAACTACGAGGATGGGTGGATAAAAGTGTATGGTGTTGATTTTGGGTAAAGTATTGAAGTGAGTGTACGGTAGTGGGTCGGGCGAGTTGTTGGATTGCGGCCTTGGGTCGGGCGGAGGGTAGGAGTGAGGCCTTGGGTCGGGCCGGATGGTTAGGAGGGCCAGGTCGGGCGAATGGTTAGGCGGAGGCCTTGGGTCGGGCCGAATGGTTGAGTGAGGAGCCTTGGGTCGGGCAAATGGGTAGAGGCCAAGGGGAGGCCTTGGGTCGGGCAAATGGTTAGGGCGAGGCCTTGGAGTCGGGCCGGAGTAGAGTGAGAGGCCTTGGGTCGGGCCGAATGGTTGGGTCGGCCTGGGTGGGCAAATGGGTAGGGTGAGGCCTTGGGTCGGGCCAGAATGGTTAGGGTATGAGGCCTTGGAAAAGGGTAGGTTGGGCGGAGGCCTTGAGAGTCGGGGTTGGGAGGCGAGGCCTTAGGGTCGGGCCTTGGGTAGGTGAGGCCAAGGGTGAGCCTTGGGTGCCCGATAGGGTTAGGGTGAGGCCTTGGGTCGGTTGAGGCCTTGTCACTTGGGTTGCGAATGGTTGGGTGAGGCCTTAAGTGGGCCAAAGGGTAGTTATTAGGGAGAGTGAGGTGGGCAGTTAGGGTGGAGGTAGGGCAGTTGAGTTCGGGAAATGAGTGAAAATGTTGGGTGGGCAGTAGTGAGTGACGAGCCAGGTCGATGTTGGTGGACAAAGGTGTTGAAGCAAAAGTGGAAATAAGCGATATTGGTTAGGAAAAGGAAGTGCGATTAGTAAATAGGGTGAAACCATGGGTGGATAAAGACAAAATGTGATCGGTTAAAGTAGTGGCCGGTATCGGTAAATAGGTAGGCTGGAGTGGAACTTTTATTTTGTGCATTCGAATGGTATTAAAGCGAAAATTGGGGCATTTGGGTAGGAATTTCTATTTTTGAAAATAATGAGTTGTCATTTAAGTAATTTGAAGCCAATTTGAGAGGTAGATGGGAAGTGGAGATTGGAGCATTTGTTGTAAAGGTGGCACTAGTTGAGTTATTGGAAGTGAGTTGATTGGTGGGCACTTTGAAGAGTAAAGGCAACATTTGATTGGTAGAGGACCAGTAAGCAAGAGATATTTGACCCATGGCACGAGGAAAGGGAAGGAATTTGGCTGGACCTAACCACCACCATCCATCCCCACGATGAGCGTGTGTCGTCAGTGCGGGTAGGTGAGAAACTCTTTAATTTGTGCATTTGAATGGTATTAAGCTTGATTGGGGTTTGGGTAGGAATGTACATTTTTGGAAATAAAGGAGAAAATGAAATGATTTGAAAATAGAGAGGGTAGTAGATGGGTAATTAAGCTAAAATTTAGGGTGGGTAGGTTTTAGGGTGTTTGGGTGGGTAAGTTAGGGAAAAGGGAAAAAAGTAGGTTGGGGGCCGCGCGGGTTCGGCTCGAGGAAATGACGGGTGACGTGTCGGTTTTGCTTAGCGGCCGGCATCGGCATCGCAAAGTCAGGGGGTTTTTGAGAAGGTGTTTGTAGGTTTGGGTGGGTTAGAGGTTATGCTTGGCCGGCGTCGGTTAGGTTTGGGATTTGTTGAGGTTTGGGATTTGTTGGGTTTGGGTGGGTTTTTATTTTATTTTGTTTTGGGTTGGGTTTTATTTTGTGGTTTGGGTGGGTTTTTGGGTTTTTGTGGGTGGGTTTGGTTGGGTTTGTGTGGTTGTTTGGGTTTGGGTTGGGTTGGTATGGGTTTGGGTTTGGGTGGGGTTTGGTGGGTTTGGGTTGGGTTGGGTTGGTATGGGTTTGGGGTTGGGTATGGGAGGAGATAGTGGAAAAGGTAGGTGGTAGAGGGGGGTTAGAGAGTTGGGGTGTGGTCGGGGGATAAAAGGGGTATAGAGGGTAAAGTAGATGATGTGATAAAAGTAGGTCTAAGGTTGTGGGTTGGTTTTGCGAGCACGTCGGCGGTTGGCGATGCGGGATAGGATACCCCAGCTGTTGGTGCGGATGCGGCCACACGTATCCGCGGCACCTTAGGCTATCATGCGCGAGTGGACTCGGCGGAGTCAGCGATCTGAAGCTATTGATAGAATCACGGTTTGATGGTTGCCCTCATCGAGAGATGGGATCGGCGACAATGTGTTCCATCTCCATTTGGGAGATTATCACATTGGAGGATGTGTATCGCATCCGCCCATGCCCGATCGAGGAAGCGAGTGTTCGAAGTAGTCGGAGATGGCGATGGGCGGCATCCTGCGAGGTTTTGGAGATGCGGCATGTGCCTTACCTATCACGGTAGCAGTATCGGGTATAGTGACATGTACCATGCGCTTGGCATGAGAACACGGCTAGCCGCTTGTCATGTGTGTCAGGATCACTGCCGCCCTCCCGGACTCGAGAGGAGGCGCTTTCCACGGGCATTGATGGGAGTCTATTGCTTGAGATGGTGGAGGAGCACACTTGCAACTTAGGCACCCGGTATACAGTGCGATTATACTGAGGAGCTATGGGGCTATCGCCGGATAGAGGTGATTTGGGATTTGCTCTACTTTTTTACTTCTTTGTTGGGCATATGAGCACATCATATGCATCGAGGCGATAGGGTTACCCTCGGCCGGAGCCACGAGGTCATATACGAGATATGGCTTTCGAGAGATGGTTGGGGGTGCATTGGGCAGCCAGCGGTTCTTGCGAGTCGGGATGTGGCGTATTATAGACATTTGTTAGAGGGCAGCGTGGTAGACATTGTATGGAGACCTTACGAGAGTCATCACCCTCGCATGAGAGAGGCAGCTTCTGATTACTTTGATCAGTACACATTACGGATAGCGGGGCGGGGGGGAGAGTATGAGAGGATACCCCTAGAGAGGGTAGCGAGCGAGATGGGGCTGCGGCAGGGCGAGCCACCTCCCTTCCCTCGGTCTACAGGAGGGATGATGTAGAAGCCCCTTGCACTGCACCCTGCCCTTGGACCCAGATTGGGTTCTTTGAGAGGCGGCGAGATGATGGTGTAGATGATCTTTGGTGTGTGCGGGGGCATTCATGGTTTGGTGGGCTGTCAGTCGAGGAGAAAGCAGCTAGGATAGCCATCTGCGCCGGCACTGACCAGACTTAGGCTGCAGTGATAGCGAGCGAGATCAGCTCGGGGCGAGTGCGGCTATTACGAGGCGAGTTGGGCTGCTGCTGCGAGCACGAATAGGTGTCCTACGAGGCGAGGCAAGCCGAGCAGTGCTGAGTACGAGCACGAGCACGAGCACCACCACAGCGTGCGGCGCAGCCCACGGCCCGAGGCACGAGTACGAATACCACCACCGGCCAGCACGGCCACAGGCACCACCACAGGCACGAGCACGAAGTGCGCGGTAGGAGTCAGGAGACCAGCCCAGTCACAAGCAGTGGCACGGGATAGATACATGGCGAAGCGGAGGCCAGTCTATCGGGATGTCGCCTTGATAGTACGGAGGCTGAAATCTCAAGCCATATCACGGCACTGCAGCGGAGACCTCGCATAGTCGAGAGATCGCGAGGAGGCGCGGCGGCCAGCGTGTCCGTTACTGGTAGGAGGCGAGAGGCACCTGGGACAGCAGCGAGGAGAGAGTCTTTGAGGTGGTGGGAAGGTGAGGATCCCACATAGTTTTTGTATATGGACATGGGCACCGTCTGCGAGCAGCGAGTTGTGTTGATAGAGGCTGCGTGCCTACATTTATTCATGTATTGATTCATTCATTCATTATATACCGGCTGCGATGGCCGAGCAGGTTATACGATTGATACCGGCTGCGAGCGCAGTATATTTTGATATGAGGACGACTGCGAGCGAGTCGAGGTGATTGATATTTATTGCGGCTGCGTGCGGCTTTGTTGTATGTATTATGAGATCACGAGAGGCCCGATGAAGGCACATTGTACATTTGAAACTTGTATATATATATATAGAGATGATGTTTTGATCCATATGCAGTGTTGAAAATGTGTTTTAAGTAAATCAATGGTTTTGATATATAGAATGTAGGATGAGTTTAGTTGACATGTTGATATATGGATGATGTTGATATTTTTGTTTTTGCAAGTATATATGGATGACATGTTATATGATGAAATGTTGCATGTTTTGGGCTGGTTTTGTGACATTGTTATATATATGTCGATGAGTTGGATCGAATGATGTATAGATTGTTTTGTTTTTGATATCCTTAGTTGATGGTTTGTTTGTTTTTGTAAAAATAGATGATGTTAATGAAATTGTAATGATATGTGTGGTGGATGGACAAATATGGATAATGGTGTTGTGATGCGGGAAAAGAGGCGGGCGCGACAAAAAATTAGGTAGAAAATGAAGAAAAGAACCATGTTTTAAAAAGCGGGTGTGTAACGATATCGGTTAGAGGAAGCCGATGTCAGTGGTGATAGGCCGATATCGGTTATATAAGCGATACGTTATTTAGGTATGAGCTTTTCTAAAAATAGAAAAGCTAGGGTGTGACTTAAGTTCTTATTTTTAGAGCCATGCGAGAAGTTAAATACTGTGAATGCGGCAGCTTTTTTTGGCCAGTGAGACGAGGTAATTGTATGAGAGATTTGAGTGATAAGAAAAGAGATTCAGAAAGTAGAAAGGTGAATTTGAAAAGAGTGGTGATCATGGCGAACGAGGAGAAGCATCAGCGAGGCGGGCGAGAGGAAGACAAGTGCCATGGCAGCTCTGCAACCCAAGAGGTAAACGTTTTGGTTGTGATTTGATTTTTGCATGTGTTATGAATAGGAGATTAAGTGGGTAGATATGAAAAAGAAAACATGATAGCAAGGGTTATAGGTGAGGTAAGTGTTACGGGGTAGGTAATCAGGGGTTTCAGGTATGTTTGTATGTATAGAAAGGAATAAACGCTCAAATTATTGTCGTAGGCAGTGTGTTTAGGCAGGCTATATGAAGGTGACAGTGACCGATATCGGTTAGGGACAACCGGTATCGGTTCTTGAACAGTCTGAGTTATTATAAAGCGATCCGGTTCTTTGTAAAATTTCCAGAATGTGAGGAAAAACCCGTGGGGATTTGATGGATTGAATGGTTGTTTGTTATTTTGATGTATGCAGGCAGAGGCAGGGTTGAGGATGAATGATAGTGTTCAGCAGCTTTGTTGTCACGAATCAGCGGATGCTATGCTTGCCGGTGAATGGACATTGATAAATCGTTTGGGGTTAAGTGGAATCGCTATTATTCACGAATCGCACGTAACCATGCTATATTACTGGCGTTGATTGAAGATGGAATCTGAGAAAAATACCTTCTATATACAGCAGAGGAGATAGCGGTAACATTGGAAGATGTGTTCCGTATTTTGAGCTCCCTATTATAGGAGAACGAGTATATCGAGGCATTACCTAGTGCGGCGCGGGAAGCGATAACTTGACGATATTTGGTCCATCGCGAGATCGACACGGAGGTTTGACATTCACATATGGGGTAATGTATATAAGCACACCACTGAGGAGACAAGGTTACTTGATGATATTAATGATAGCGGTAGGGTATTATGCATTACTAGGGCGGAAGGGGAAGATTTCAAAGGCATTGATGTGTGTTATTTGGGAGATGATAGAAAGGCGTGGCGTTTGCATAGGCACTGCATATTTGGCGGAGCTATACGAGGGAGTTTATGGGCTTGTAGGTGAAATCACGGAGCGACCTTTGGATTGTTCATACTTATTACCTTTGTTGGGCCTATGAGCACATTGTTTGTGTGCGACAATAGGCCCGACCCATCCAGTCGGGAGAGGCCAGGATACGAGAGGTTGGGATTCGAGACGATGGGTCAGAGAGAGAACAAGAAGCGAGATCTCGAGCCGTGACGGGTGACATTGAGTATTACGAGGTAGGTATGGGAGAGGGTGAGCGGTTGCGGATATCATTGGAGGCCTTACGGGAACTATATGGTAGCAGAGAACATAGGCGAGAGTTGAGGGTGTAGAGCGATTGAGGTGGATCGCGGGAGGCACGAGGCAGGTGAATATGAGAGGATTCCTATAGATCGCGTGCGGCGGCAATTTGGATTTGTGCAAGGACATACCGCGAGGCTTATAGACCATATATGAGGATCGACGCAAGGCGGCATTCTCACCTCCCAGCCAACACCTCCAGAAGGTCTGAAGAAGTAGCGGCCCGATCGCGGGGTAATGGCGCGAGAGCAGCGAGAGGCCTATAGATTATGGTGGGTAGCGGAGCTGCGAGGTATACGTGATAAATCGACATAGCGGTGATTACAGCGAGAGAGGATCATCTGCGGCGTTTGGTTCAGCAGCTCCAAACGCAGGTGAATGAGACAAGAGGATTGTTAGCGGTTGCGGAGTCACGGGCGGAGAGACTAGAGGCTGGAGTCCTCCATGCGAGAGGGCGTATTCATATGTTAGGAGAGGTTGGCGAGATCGGTGGGCGGTACCAGTAGCCGTGGTACCTTTGAGGACGAGAGAGGCTGGCGAGAGGGTCGGCGATCACGATCCTCACCTAGTTCGGGATGAGGCGTAGGGTCTAAATAAATGTTAGCAAGGTATAAGAATTAATAAGGATGCCGACCTGCGTGTCGATGATAGAGAAGATGTATTTGTTTAACATCTAAATAAAACTGAATATGTATGTTGATTTGAGTTACGATAATAATAAGAATGTTTTCGTTTTGACTTTCGGTGTTTTGAAAAAGGATAAAGAGGAATGTGATTAAATAGAAATACACAAAAATATTTATATTTACCACACATGATAGGTTATGGTAGGGGATGGTCGAGCTAACCTTGGGAGACCCCATGTCTCAGAAGTCTTGCCTCATAGCCCATTGCACAAAGCAAGAGAGGGCCTCGGGCCGATGTAGTTCTCCCTTAGGACCAGGGAGAGGTGAATTCAGGAAATTTAGGTATGGTTAGGCGATTGGTTGGTTGGTAAAGGTATTGATAGTAATATTGGTAAGGCAAGGTTGATGGTGTTGGTAATGAATTGGTGAGGTTTGTAAAAGGTATAAGAGAAGCGAAAGTTAGCCTACCCAGTGGTAGGGAACCATGTCTGATTAAGATCAACACACAATCCTAGATGCGAGGCAAAAGGAAAGATTGCTCAAGTAGGTGAAAAGAGCAAAACGAACCACACAACATAGAATGAACGTGAAGCCCTAGGTACCGGTGCATAGACGAGAAGTCAATAGGTGAAAAGAGTTGTATGATCACATCCTATCAGGTGTACGTCACGTCCCTTGAGTTGAAACAAATGGTGAGGTGAGGTGAATGGTATAGTTGAGGTATGGAAAACTTATTACAAAGTGAGTGTTCGGACGAAAGAGAACCTACCCTAAATAGACAAGTCCATGACTCAAAAGTTCTTTTGAATGAGGCTTTTATTTTATTGAATATAGACTGATCGATGCGGGAAGTCTCTGAGGATTTGATTGTTTTATTCTTGAGGTCTTCACTGAAGGTGATCAATGCGAGAAGCTTACGATAAAAGGTATTTGTGTATAGCTGTCCTTGAGGAGCGATCTATTTATAATAGCGAGATATGATTTTAATGCATATTTGTCCTTGAGAGAAGCGATCTATTTATAATAGCAGCAATAGTTCGGCATATAATTTGTCCTTCGAGGAGCGAGTCTATATTTAATTTAGATGACTAGATGTTCTTTTGGCGTGAAGCATCTAGTTTAGTAGGAAGTTTGACTCAAGAAAATCCCATAAGAATACGGCTTATTTTAATACTTTGAAGTCATGGACTAGACTAAAAAGGAAGGCATCGTCGAGGAGGTGAGAAGTGATCTTGATTTTATTTTGAGATGTAGAAAACAAAGTGTATGTAGCGGTAAATGAGCTCAAGGACGAGCGGTAGGTAGATAAGAAGTGATATAACACTAAATTCAACGGTAGAATGGTCGAAGATCACGAGGCATTAAGGGGCTCGAGCTCGGAGTTTACCATTAAGCGAAGCTAAGCGATAAGTGCACGATCCGTAAGTGTGAGTGATTATATAAGGCCCAATCGATTGGGAGCAAATTTTCCACGTTTGCTCTTTTCTAGTTTGGTTACATGTTGATTCTCTTTGAGGACAAGATCACCTGACCTTAAAAATACGCTCATGAAGTCGCTTATCATAAGCACGCTTGATGCGTTTTTGATAGATTTGAAGGTGATCGAATTTTGTAAGGCGGCGTTCGTCAAGAAGCTCAATTGGGCTAACCGCTCTTGGCGGAAATCATCGTTGGTGAGAATATCTGAAGGGATACGAGGAGGAGGTATTTGTATTTGAGAGGTAAACGGCCTCGGTACCATATACGAAAAGAAAAAGGTGTGGCATTAGTAGAGTACGGATCTTTGTACGATAAGCCCAAAGGGCGAAAGGGGATGTGATCGTGCAATTTAAATAGGACTCATTGACAACTTTCATGAGGATTTTGGTTAGGGTTTTATTAGAGGATTCGGCTTGTCCATTTGCTTGTGGATAGTACGGTGATGAGAAGCTGAGTTTGATACCAAAGTTGTCACAAAGGTCTTGCAACAACTTATTTTTGAAAGATTTGCCATTATCTGTAATCAGGCGATGAGGAACACCAAAACGACAGATAATGTGGTGGTTAATGAACTCTACAATTTTTTCTTTTTAGTTGAAATGAGTGGAATAGCCTCCACCCATTTTGTGTAATATTCGGTTGCTGTGATAATCCATCGGTGGCGTTGCGAAGAGGGCGGATGAATCTCACCAATAAGGTCTAAACCCCATTGTGAGAAGGGCGAAGATCTCGGCGACTGGAGGCGGGTGGCTAGGAGTATGTTGAAGGTTGGCATGTTGTTGACACATAACACAACGCTTAACATATTCGTGTGATCGTTATTGAAGTAGGCCAATAATAACCAAGGCGAAGGATTCGTTTGCCCAGCGAAGGCAGCTAAAATGTCCACCACAAATACCGTCATGGACTGTTGGATGGTATGGGTGACCTCGCGCATGTTCGGTGAGACATCGAAGGAGGATGCCATCAAAGCCACGTTTATAAAGGAGTCCCCCCATAACTACATAACGAGAAATGCGTTTAAGAAAAGCGCGTTTACAGTACTAGTAAGGTCAGAAGGGAGAACAGAGGTTGTAAGGTAGTCATGGAATTGGTGATACAAGTATCTGCGAGTTAGCAGACACAGTATTTATCGTACAAACAACCGGGGCTGAATAAGATGGGGCAAAGAGTTGTTGGACCAAGACGAAAATGTCAGAGTCAGTTGATGAGGCTGGAATTTGCGAGGCTAAGCAAGCCATAGTATCCGCAAATTTGTTAGTGGAGCGGGGAATGGTTTGGATAGAATAGTGAGTAAATAAGGCTAGAAGTGAATCCACGTAGTGTTTGTATTTTTGAAGTTCCTCATTTTTACATTGGTAGATGCCCATAACTTGATTGACTACCAATTGAGAGTCGCCAAAAATATTGATAGATTTGATACCTAAGTGCGGCGTATGACACTTTGGAGACCGAACAAGGGCCTCGTATTCCATTTGTATTATTAGTGCGAGGAAATCGAGTCGGAATGAAAGAGGCATAGGCTCGGCGTCGAGAGGAATAAGAACAACGCCGGCTCCTCCACCGCGTTGGCATTTGGATCCATCGAAGAAGAGAGTCATTGAATACGACTCCTCACTGGAGTGAAAGAGTGGCGATGAGTTCGTCGGGGAATGTAAAATTGGTAAATTGTTCCCGGAGTAAAGGGGCTTCCATGAAGTTGGTCTGCGATGGTTTGTCCTTTGATTGATTTTGGTGGACAAACTCAAGGTCGAGTCGGCGAGGAGCATGAGCCATCGGGCGATCGTTGGTTTAGATGAGGTTTGGCATACATGTAATGGATGGGGTCCGTGTTAGTGATGCGAAAGTTTTGTGATTCGAGAAGGTAGTGTCGGAGTTTGGTAGCCACGAATGATAGGGCTAGGCACTGACCTTTCTACATGTGTATACCTAGTCTCATAGTCCACCAAAGTACGACTTATATAATAAGCGGCTTGTTCTCTATTTTGAGTCACGATGTGCAAGCATGGCCCCTCTGGCGTGGTCGGTGGCGGAAAGGTAAAGGTAGAAAGGGCGGTCGTCTTGAGGTGGGATAAGCACGGGTGGCTGTAAGAGATAAGTTTTGAGAGCTTCAAAGGCTTGGTGGCACTCTTCGCTCCATTGAAAATCAATGTCCTTTTTAAGAAGGTGATGAAAATGTTGACATCGATCGAGAGTTGGGAGATGAAGCGTCGGATAGATTGGAGCTTACCTTGTAAACTACGTAATTGTTTGAGATTGGTAGGTGGGGGCATTTCTAGGATAGCTTTGACTTTAGATGGGTCGACCTCAATGCCACATGAAAAGAGGCGATAAAGCCAAGAAGTTTTCCCGAAAGGACACAAAGACACATTTTTTGGTTGAAGGCGGATGAGAATATTATAGCAGGCGATCAAAAATAATGGTTAAAACATCGAGATGTTAACTGCGATGTTTAGACTTGCAAGAAGATCGTCGGCGTAATCTTGAGGATAGTGTGCATAATGTCATGAAAAATGTAGGTCATAGCCAGCGATAGGTCGCACCGGCATTCTTAAGGCCAAATGGCATTACGGTATGAAGGTTCCCGAGGAGTTATGAAGGTAGTTTTGTGTTGATCGGCGCGGGCTGACCAAAATTTGGTTGTATCTGAAAAGCCATCCATGAGAGAGAGCATCTCATGGCTGCGGTGAGATCAACAAGTTGGTCAATACTAGGTAGGGGAAGTCATCCTTAGGGCAAGCGAGGTTAAGATCCAGGAAATCCGTGCATATCAGAAGTCCCCGTCGCTTTAGTAGCGAGTGCGATGTTAGAAATCCATTGAGGATAGTCGATAGGCGAGAATGAAGGAAAGCGAGAAAGGAGTCGTTGGAGCTCCTCTTTGACCGAGAAGGGCAATGCGCGGATGCATTTTCTCAATTTACATTTAATTGGCTTGGAATCGGGTTTCGGGGTAATGTTATGGACAGCAATGTCGAGGATCAATTCTGGCATGTCGGCGTAGGACAGCGAAAGCTTGGTTGCGAGCACGGAGAAAGTAGTAAAGGCGACTTGTTACGATGCGTTAAGGATTGTCGATCTTCACAATGTGAGGATCCTCCTCCGTGTGGATGTTGATTTCTATAGTAGATTCGTTCAGCATGGTTTGGGTTTCAGATGGTAAGGCTCGTTGAATATAAGAGTCATCCGCGCCAAGGTAAGTGAGGATGGAGTCATCATCCTGGCACTCAATAACGTTAATTGAAGGGGAGTCCTCTTGATCATGTGCAGATATAGAAGGGGAATAGAAGAGGGGTCCTCATTATCGCGTTGATAAGTGAGAGGACCTAGGAAGATAGCATTTATGAAAAAAAAAAGTTAGGAGGGATAGATTCAGGATCTATCGACTCGGTGGGAGACGAAGGCAAAATGGGTGATGATGGTTCGGTAGGGGTGACGTCATCGTCTTCTAGAAGACAACTGACACGAGGTTCCGTCGATGTAAGTGTTCCGGAAATCCGAGACCACTACGATCATTATGTTTGCGTGTGGTGATGGGGATGAGCGTATGTCGGCCTTGTTCATAAAGGCCAAAACCAAAGCCTTTCCAAGCACAGCGAGTCAAGAAGGTGAGGGCGAAGCGACGATTTGTCAGGTATTGAAAATCGGATTGGAAAGGAACCACACCAAGAGGAGGCTCAGGGGCAACGGAAGATGCGTCGACACCCCCATATGTTAGGTTAGTGCGGCAGTGCGGTGGTCCGTAGGAGATTACTTCTCCCACACGGCGGTCATAAGTAGGATGTGCATGTACCTATCCATACTCCTGTGGGGTATGGAAAGAACTAACGTTATATAGGCGATACTCCCCCAGCGTAAGGCGTTGAAAAACATCTACTAAGGGATCAACGGTTGGGATGTTAGCTGCGGGAAGGGAAGTGGTTTTTGCGACGGTAGTTTCATCAGTTGAAGGCGTAGGTGCGGTTGAGGTGGGTGGTTGAGGCACAGTTGAAGAGGATGGTTGGGTTGAGTGAACGGGTGTCTTGATTGGTACAAGCACATCGTTTGGGCGGTATAACATATTGCAGGTTTTAAAGGGGGGATCAGCTTTTACGGTGTAGGATTTCCCCTCGTACTCAAATTTTATGCATCTATGTAATGTTGAGGGAACGCATCCCATGGCGGATCGAGGGCGACCAGCAATATATTATATTGGAACTCTCCCTCGAGGACATAGAAGAGTTCGGGTAAAGTCGTGGTCTACCCGAATGTTGAGGATCACGGTGCCTAAGGTAGAGGTAATAGCGTCATTAAATGACATGACATGATGGGGTTGGCACACATGTAGCTAGAAGGGATATTCATTTGTTGGAAGGCTTTTGAAGAGATGATGTTTAGGCTAGCGCCCCGTCAATCATAACACAGCGTACCGAATGTCCGGACGTAGCGGAGATGAAAAGGCGCGAGTCGGGGTCTTTGTACCAAAGTCAACAATTTCATCTTGAGCCAGCTGCGGCTTGTGTGTAGAGACGGAAGTGGTTGGGGCGGTGGGTTGTTTGGTGAGAGAGAAGCAACGTGATTGGGTGTCGAGAATGGAGGCAACGGGCAGGGTTTCATTAGGTAAGACCTCGATCCCCTGAAGAATTTCAACGAGAGCTTGTCGATGAGATTCAGAAGTCTGAATGAGATCATATAGTGTCATTTTTACGGGTGATTGGTGAAGCTGTTTGATCATGGCTCGATGGGCAGCTCCATTAGAGACGGGGTAAGCGGGTCCACGAATAACCACTTTGGGTGGTGGTGCAATCGGGATGCTGGACGGAGAAGGAGAGGACGCAGGTGTGCTTTCTTTCGCTTTCTCATTGTTTTTCTGCGTTCGAGTAGCAACACTAATCATATTAATCTACATAAACTTTGAGATGAGGAAGATGGTTGGGATAAATCATGGTTTTGAGGTGGGGTTGTAATAATGATAGATCTTGGTGAGGCGGGGACGGATGGTAGAGGAGAGGGAATGGAAGCTAAAGGTCTCTCCCTTCGTAAGTTGTCTTTCTTAACCTTTCTATACGGGAGAGGTGGTGACGAAGGATGGTTTTAAAGCTTTGCATCCCTCCACATCATGTCTGGTGTGCGGTGATAAGCGCAGATTTTAGACTCATCGTAACCTATAGGGCGAGGTTTAGAAGGGTCATAAGGTCTAAGTGGGGGTAGAGAAATGGTCGCATTCTCCACCAACATATGAGGATTTTGGCGTAAGATCCTTTGAGTGGGTCAAAATCGGAGGAGGATGAGGGCATTGGTTGTGCGGGTTTCGGTAATGTTTGGGCGTGGTTGGTTAAATGCGGGTGGTGGTTTAGCGAGGGGTGTTGACACGTGGTTTTCACCAAGCGTGGTTTCTTTAGCGCGGGAGCTACGTTGGTGGTTAGATGATGAGGCTACGAGATGGCGTGGTAGCGGGGAAAGCAACCACGGAGAAAGGGAGTGATGAGAAAATAAATCCTTTGATGATGGAGTTTGTTTAGGGTTGATGGGTGGGCGAGGATCGTGGGGTGATAATGTTGATATACCCTTAGATCTCTGTATAGGTGCGAAGGCGTAGGTCGTTTTGAAGAAAGCGGGAGGTATGATATATTGATGCGAGGTGGAAGGATGAGGTCCCGATATGGAAGGTAGGTGTGACGATGATGGTTTTGATTGTGATAGAGGCACGGATTGAGCTTGTCTTCTAGGTGGCGGGGCGGCTTTATTCTTGGATAAATCTAGTCGCTTAGGCGGGTGTGTTAGGCCCAGGTATGGGTGAGGTCCCAAGTGTAGGGGAAGGTTTGGTTAGGTTAATAGAGGTGGATGGGATACTTGATATAGATACGGGGGTGAGAATGAGGACATAGGCATTTTGAGTTTACGTAAACACTTAGGATATATGGTAGAGGTGTCGGGATCGGTCATCTGCATTTGAGTAGAATAGGGGTACTCAAGCGTTCCCATAGGATTCGTCTATCTTACGGAGAATGCGGTCTTGAGTTTGAATTGTAAATTTGAGTACGGAAGAAAGGTGGGTTGTGATTCCGAGTCCCTTTGTGGGTGTGATACGGGGAGTAGATGAGGCCTTTGTATCAATAGATATTACGAGGTCAACCGGTCGTTGAAAAGATTTAGGCGATGAAGAACTAATAGGTAAGAGGGCATGTTCGAGAGGATCCGTCATGGTTAAAGAATTTGGTGATGTCGGTGCAAGAGATTTCTCGTCTAAGGATGTCAAAAGGAGTGGCGTACCTTCCTCTTGTGCAGCAAGAGCGGTAGAAGGAGAAGTTTGGGAAATAGATAGATTAGATAACATCTGTTCGCAGTCTTGTAGGGATGTGGTATAAGAAGACTCATCGATGGGAAGAGAAGTCTGGGCAGTTAACTCCTTTATGGGTAAAGGAATGATTTCGCTTTGGCTTGATGGTGGTAAAGGAGGTTCGGGCTCCTGTGTTAGTGAAGAGGCTTGATTCAAAATTTTCTCGATAGAGGCTTTTGGCTGGGTATCAAAAAAGCTGCATGGATCTCATGAACACTCTCCTCGGCTAAGATATCTGGTTTGTATTCTTGTTGGGAGAGTGATTCGGGAATGGTTTGTTGAAGATTTTCAAATTTCGGTTGGCGGGGGCATTAGGATTATCGAGGTTATATCCCTGCGTCGACCATTTCTGCACTATGTTTTCAACATCTTGCAGTTTTCATGACTATGTCCTTTTACGGTGAAAATTACTGAAGTCATTTTCTTTGTACCGAGGAAGGTATAGCGCGAGTGAAGTCAGCCGGAGTGAGGTTTAACGGGAGGCAAGGTGATAGCTCGGCCTTGAGCAATTTTCCAAGATGACACCATAGGTTTCTCCCGAGGAGTGTAATTGATGGGCTCTGCTTTATACTTATAGGTGGTTTTGGTGGGGTATTAGACGGTGTTTGAGATTTAACCATCACCGCGTGGACAGCTCCTTTTGATTTAGAAGAAGTGGACGCGTGAGGAGTGGTGGTATTTGGTTTATTGGTAGAATCGGGAGTTCGGAGGTGGGGTTTTGTTGCGTGACCGCAATTTCTCTTCTTTAAGGCTCGAATTTCTAGTTTAGAGCCATGGTAAAAGGCCTCATCAAATGTGCGGAAAGTTTGAATTTGAAGAGTAGGAGAAATGTGCTTAGCACATGCCGCGTGAAAAGTTCGATAAGTTGACTGAGGCAAGGCATATGTAAGTTGGTTGATAAGGCGCGCCATCGTCAAGCGAAATCTGCGATAGATTCGTCTTGAATTGTCGAATGGCATAAAGGTCGGTGATGGATACTTTCTTAGCAATGTTAATGGAGAAGTGATCCAAGAAAGATTGGGCTAGTTGGTTAAAAGAGAAGATTGAGTCTTTGGGTTAAAACCTTTGTACCACTCAAAGCGGGTCTGATAAGGACATGGGAAATGTCTTGAATGTGAGGCATCATCATGGCGATCAAATAACAAGCATGTCTAAATGATCATGAAGTGTTGTTGAGGATCCTCTTTACTTATTAAAAGCGAGTAAATTTGGCAATTCCCATTGAGGAGGATATGAGTGAAGGAGGACGGAAGGGTGAATAGGCTCGACAAACTTGCTCGTATGTCGAGGCACTCGACTTCCGAAAGCAGAAGCCTCTAGATTTTGCATTTTGTCCATCATTTGTTTGATGAAATCTGTGGTTGGATGAGATGATGGTGCGGTTGTGGTAAAGCGGAGGCAAATTGGGCCAAGGGCCTCATTTGGACAATGGTGGGGTTAAGTGTTGATAAGGTATGGAGGATGAATATGTTGAGGCGACCGAATAGGGATGTCCCATATAAGATGTTGAGGTTCTTTGGATACGTGTATGGGAATGAAAAGGTAGGCGGAGCTTGAGAAGGAAAGCTCGTGTGGATAGGTGGCGAGAGAGCAAGTCATGAATGGAGTAGTGCAAGAGAGATGAGGTAAGGCAGTCGGTGGTAATGATATGTGGGGTCAAGATTAGCAAAGGAAAGCCAATCGAGTCGTATGAATCTCTGAAGGCTGTCGGATTGGGAGATGGGGCTAAAGGTGCGGGAAGCGAGGCGGTGTTATCGGGCGGAGTGAGTGGCGCTAAATGAGCAGCTATACTAATAGGCATGCCAACAAGAGCTGACCATCGGGCGTACGGTCGGGGCATGAGACAAATAGTATTATGCACACTAGGATTAGCATCTAGAAACTTGGCAAAGTCCTTATCTCCCACGGGAATTTTAGGAACCTCATTTGGTATCAGTAGGATTCCCCACGAGAATGTGAAGGGGGTGATTCGAGGTAAAAAAAGCGAGCAAGCATGTGAAACCATAGCGGCGGCTTGCTTTGAGTGATAACAACCATGGGACAGTGTTCACGGTAGGGTTTCAATCTATCGGGAGCAGAAACAAACTCGAGGTAGTGAAATTGGTAGGTTCTTTGGTTTGTCGAGAATTGGAAAAAGCGATGGCGATATCGGTCTAAGTAACCGATGTCGGTTATACTATAGCGGCGTCGGTCGGGTAACCGATGTCGGTGTAAGAAATCAGGCTAACAAGATATAAAAGGCTGCTAATTTGATTTTTAACAGCGTTTAGTATACTTGTCAATTATTGATCACGAGAAGGCGAGTATGAGAAAGAAAACAGAACTAAAAACAAGCAAGATGTACACGCAAATCCAGAGATTAACCCTAGGGTTAATTTTAATTATTGTGGGCTTATGCCTTTAGACGTAGAATGATGTCAGAATCCTAAACAAAAGACTTAGGGAAATGTCAAGTTTGTTTTGGCTTATAAGGTTACCTCGATCGGGCGGAGGAATACCGCGGAAAAAGGGGGATGTTTGAGCTGTTGTGTTAATTGTGAAGTGATTCGGTATGTGTTGTGCAGTGAATGTAAGATTAATTTCTTGTCAATACCGTGGATATCACCCCCACGTGTACGACACATTACTTAATCTATGTTACTAGAATTGAAAACAATGCAAGGATGCAATGCACGTGTTTTAAACCCAAATCGAAAATGATATTCGATGAAGCAAAAGAGATGACTTTCACTAATGCAAGATGAAAAAAAAAACAAAGCAAGTTCTTTTACCAAAATAATAAAATACCTTGTGAATATCTTTAGAAGAAGAAAAGCAGCAAGTATGCTCCTATATGAAAGCAAGCAAGAAATAAAGAAACCCAAAATGGGTCCCCCCAGTCGTACCCAAAATGTTTCGCTCGGAATGTTTGACTTACGGGAATAGAGTTGCTTCTATCCTTTCATTCCTTTTAGAAAGCAGAGATAAGGGTTAGGGCTAGGAGGAATACATGGAATGTCGAGATGTGTGTGCGCGTCGTACCGTAGAGGAAGATCGGGTGGCTGCGAAGAACTCCTTTTTGTCTTGGAAGGACTACTACTGCAAATAAGAACACAAGACCACAAGATTTTGATTAGACAATAAATGAAAGCTGCCTTGGGCGGGAAATATAAAACTTCCTTTCGAAGGTGGTGGTTTCCTGCTAATATGAATTAACACAAAAGGCGTAAAATATCAATCAAATTACTTCGTTTGGAGCAGAGATAGGGAAAGGCTGATTTCTGGTTTGTAGTCGGGTAGCAAATCGAGTTCTTTGGTAACCGATGTCGGTAGGGTTTAGGATCTGTAGGTTGGTTGTTTTTGTGGGGTGTTTGTGTTGTTTTGGTAAGTATTTGTGTTATTTGTAAAAATTTGTATATGGGTGATATTAGGAAATAAGGTGATGAGAGGTAGATGAATGATAGTTAGATGTAATATATTGCTTTGGGTAGTGGATTCGAGGATGGATTTATGAGGATTGTGATTCAAAAGGCATAAGAAATGTTATAACGAGAGGACATGCGAAGATGTGACTTCTTGGTTTTGTGAAGATGCAAGCTGATCTCCTTTCTTTGTAAACATACGGTATCTCCACTCGTCTCTGCTCGGTCAGTGAAGATCTGGACTCTGTTCCTCGCTCCCGATGATCTCTGTTGATTCAAAAATCCTTCCACCTTTGATTTTGGTTGGGGAGCCCATTTAGGAGGCGATGGCGGTTACGTAACCGGCGGCGGTCAGTAGAACCGGCATCGGTAGGAAAAAGTAGGCTATTTTTAGTAAAATAGCCCACCTTCCTACTTTTCTCCGAGAGATCGAGTTGCGGGCTTGGTGAATGACTAGAAGGTCGGTTTTGGAGTGCGAGAAAGGGTCATTAGTTATGGGTGTAGGTGTGGACCAAGTTATGGGTCTTAATTAGGTTAGTTTAGGGTTAGGGCTGGAGTCATGATGAAGTGGCAAAATGAGGTGGTAGGTAAGGTGATGTGGATTTATCAATTCTGAGCTTTACCAATCTCATGTGTCCAATTCTCTCGTATTTCCCTAAGAGGTATCAACTCCTAATGCGGCACCTAAGGAGACTAAAACCCTAAGTTTTCTTTTGTTGAGTTATTTCTCGTATCTAAGAGTATACTCCATCATGACCTTATTTTTCATGATTTTTACCATCTTTCATGATTTTTTTACCATCTTCCGATTTAAATTTCTCATGATGTTTTTGCCACCCATGTAAACACACACCTTAGTTATTCCCGCTAAACAATTTATTAGCACACAATTATCATTATATATTACATATCCATACTTTATTGCTCAAAAGTAAGGTCAATATCAAACATTACATTGCATTCATCATTTTCTTCTACCACTAGGTCATCTATAAACATAAACAAAAAAATTCCAAAATCATATGATGATAGTGTCATAAGCATCCATGTCATATTCTCATTGTGTCTATGTAGTTGAAAGATACTATGCATATTGGATCGTTAATGATTCCAAAAAAATGTATCGAAAGGAAAGAAATCATAATGCCTAAGTTTACCTAGTTATTCATTATCGAAAGAAAGCTTTACCTTAACACATCTTGTCATAGCTAGCCATAATAATATTTAATTCTAAACCAATCTCACATGTCCAATTTCTCTCGTATTTCCCTAAGAGCTCTCAACTCCTAACCGCATCCACTAGGAGATTGACCCCTAAGTTTTCTTTTGTCGAGTTGCTTTATTTGCTCCATAATGACCTTATTTTTCATGATTTGTTACCATCTTCTAGTTTCAATTTCTCATGATGTTATATTACCCATGTAAACACACACCTTAGTTTTTCACGCCAAACAATTCATTAAAGACACAATGATCATTATATATTGCATATCCATATGTTATTGGTCAAAAGTAAGGTCAATATCGATGGACATTACATTGCATTCATCATTTTGTTATACCACTAGGTCATCCATAAAAATTAAAAAAATGACAAAAACATACAATGATAGTCTCATAAGCATCCATGTCATAATACATTCCATATCTTGAAAAATTACATACAATGTATCATCACATTCATATTAAAAGGGCAAAGTGTGGGCTCAAAAATTAAAAATTAAATTATACAAAGTATCATGTACAAAATAACTATATATTTATAATAAGAGTTATTCTTGTAACATGCCTACATAATGGTGTGGTGGGCTCTGATGTGATATCGTTGAGAAGCCCTCGACAAAGAGTGGCAAAGACTCTTGATATATACTATGATCCCTAGTGGCTTAGGCTAGCCTCACGATTTCGTGTTAATCCCTATCTTGCAACTCAAACTTGGTCCATATATGCCTACCTGAAAGTGTGTCATGTCTTACATAGCCTTCATATGCATCTCCAGCTCCGTAACCCTATTGGTCTATTAGGCCAGTAACTATGCTCCATGGTAAGCTTGTGTAAAAACATATGAGTGTCGAATCAATGTAGAAGCGCAACACACAAGGATATGTGGATAATTCATCTCATGTCATCCCAAAGGAATGACTAAGAGGTTCATCAATACACCTTCCAATCATATGCCTCCACTCCGAGGTAGTGTATGCATAAACACACATGCACGTGATAGAATTAGAACTAATTAGCAATATCAAAACTAATCATGAAAACATGGCGGCTAAACAAACAACATAAACAAGAACAAAACAAAATATGAAACCTACTTATGTCTCCCTCTTTCCAATTGGGGTCTAACTCCCCTCTACAGAGCTCATATTTGCCCTCCTCCTCATCTCCCGTGCACTCTTCTCCCCCTCTAAGATCTAGCCTCCCTAGGGTTTTGGTTGTGTTAGAGAGTGTTGCACTAGTCCTTTGCCACAGGTTTTGGCTATTGTTTAGGTTGTGGATGTGATGTTGGTAGTGGAAGGGTCCCCATCATTTGTCACATGTGACCCTTAACTTGACCTTGATATGTTTTGATAGGTGTGACAAGAGTTAGGGATGTCCATCTCAATCGCCAATACAAGCATATTGCCTCCATCACTTCCCTATATAAAGTATCAAAGGCACTAATATTCCCATCATATAAAGAAGTCCAAATTTCTTGAGCGCAAGTGTAAATTGAGTGAATATTTCATGACCCACTCCAACTCAACGCAAAAAAGGGGGAAATTGAGTGAAAGTACCCTAGTCTAGTTAGTTTCTACAAGTCCTTATGTGTGTGGGAAATGTATTCTACATTAAAATGTAAAGTGACACCCATAGTCCTCAATCTCCTTGGTGGCACACAATATTAATTCTCCATGACATGTTATGCCCCTAACATATACCATTTATATGGCTAATCTCCATGGGTTCCAATCATTTATCGCATGTGACCCTTAACTCGACCTTGATATGTTTTGATAGGTGTGACAGAGTTAGGGATGTTTATCTCAATCAGCCAATATGAGCATATTGCCTCTATCACTTCCTATATAAAGTATCGAGAGGTAATAATATTCCCATCGTATAAAGAAGTCCAAATTGCTTGAGCACAAGTGCAAATTGAGTGAATATTTCATAGACTCCAACCGAACACAAGAGTGGGGAAATTGAGTGAAATTACCCTAGTCTAGTTATTTTTGACAAGTCTTTATGTGTGTGGGAAAATGTAGTGACACCCATAGTCCTCGATCTCGTGGAGGCGCACAATATTAATTTTCCATGACATGTTATGCCCCTAACATATACCATTTATATATTTAAGTGCGGGCTAACCCAAGACTTATCTAAAATTTATACTTATATGCATTACTTAGTAATTAGGTATAAAAAGTAATAATGAAGGGGTGTGACCTTTCACCATCACACATACATACATACATACATACATACATACATATATATATATATATATGGGTTAGTCCACACTTGAACATAAAAATGGTATATGTTAGGGGCATAACATTAAAACACCCATAGTCCTCAATCTCTCGTAACAGAACCCAACAACATAATAGCCTATCATTGCCTTAGCTTTAACTATCTAGGAGGTAATGATACTTATGATGACCTTCTAGAATTTTGGGATATTGGTTATCTTTAAACCATCCAGTTTCACACCATGTTTTGTGTCGTGTCGGCACCTAGTCATCACCGAAGTACACTACCCAATGTCGACTCTTTTTCGAGTCCTGTCGCCCCTCATTTTAATTCTATGGTCCATCATTGATATCCATGTGATCCTGTAAACATCCTCTAATGTGATCGTAAACTCTCTTGGAGCCTATGAAAATTGGAAAGTGATATGATCAGTAGATGAATAGGTTGCATAGTATTATGCTCGTAGGTGCAACCAATGACACATGTATGATCCTTCATATTTGTGCCTTGTCCAGTAGTACGATCTCTTATGGAGTCAATTTCTTAATGACTCTCAATAAACAGTCATGTTCTCTTGCACATATCCATTGTACATAGCCTCCCTGTAATCAAAAAAACAAAAAAGGATCCAAACAGTTTCCAAAAACTTGCAAATCTTAATAAATTTTCAATTTGTGCTAGTGGTGATTTTGCAACAATTCATGACAATTGTCTAATCATTGGTCTCAACAACCGACAGTTATGCAATCACATCGATGATTACGTCACTACATGTTAGAAAACATAACAGTCTGTTTGTGCAAATTTTTGGTTCAACCATGCACATGATAACCAAGAAAAGATAAAAATACACTCAAACCCCCATAAATACTTAAATTTCTCTACACACCTAACCTAGTCCCCTCAATGATCATTTTGACACCTATTTCATGAAATTTAACTACCCATAGCTATAATATGGCGATTTTTCCTCATATCTCTCAAAACACAAAATTTGTACATAACTCACATGTCTTATCACGTCACTTGATGTCATTTGTACCCTTATCATCCTTTGTCGCATGTTCTCTATGAACTACTTATATGCAACAAACAATCAAAGATTTCCTATAGCTCCACAATCACAATTCTCGAGTGTTTGAATGATTTCTTAATTTGGCAAATTTTGAATGTATAATCTCAATTTTTAAATTAAATTTTCAAATGTTATCTTTTATGGCATATAAGGGTACATATGAGATGTTTTTACCACATTTAAATTGATTTACTAACTTTTGCAATTTTATACCTAGTCAAGCACCCTCTACCACTTGTTATGTTTTCCACTAACATCATTTGCTTTGTATAATGTGGTATTGTATTTACATCTTTTATGACTCTTTACAAGTTTGACCTCACGGTCAATGGCATCACTCACTCCTTTGCGAGGCAAGCCAAATGGTATTTCTCAAACCCACATAAACTATAAGTCCTATATTTGTGTCATGATCTCGTAGACATTAGTCTTATCTTCCATATATTACACTTAAATGTTGTTTTCACATTGCAGTGGACGGACGTCTCGGACCTAGCCTCATTCTACACTAAAGTGAGGTAAGTAATGTAGGTATTCCTCACTCTTCCACATTATCCTTTTTTGTAAGCACTTCTCGGGAAATGCACCCTATTGAATTCATGGTAGGTGACTCCTTAAAGAGGCAATATATACGCACCCAAATTTACATGGTATAACATTTCAAAACCTAATGATGATGTTAGGTCCTCAAAGAGATATTACAAAAATATAATGAAAATGCACATACCCTACTTGATCCTCGTATTTATCTATGTTAGAGGATTTTGCTTTAACTTTGCATTTCATTTTGCACTTTGAAGTTGTCATGGTGATTATTAATAAAATATTACAAACATGCCTAGCCCTCCCTAATTTTCATGCTTATGTATGTTCATTTACCCTAGTCTATTTTACTTACCACTACTCTTAGATTTCCCCAACTACCAAGTTGGAGGATTTTTCCTTATTGTGTCTTAACTTTGTATTTCATTTTTATGCTCTAAAGTTGTTTGTGATGGTTGCTCAACTACCACTTTGGCTTATATGTGTGACGTAGCAATCTTGCAAACCATCACAACACATGTGAAAGTCATCGTAGTAATCACATGATCGATACACATGACTCATTAGTAGTTGTAGCAATCGCACCATTAGACGCAATTTCATTAGATATCACAACAATTGTGAAAAACACCCTACTAATAGTGGTGGTTCGCCACAATGCATGTTTTTGTTATTTTTAGCTCCGCCAACACATTTTTTTCTTTCATCTTGCATGTTAACT
This sequence comes from Taxus wallichiana var. yunnanensis, assembly GCA_018340775.1. Taxonomy (NCBI): domain Eukaryota; kingdom Viridiplantae; phylum Streptophyta; class Pinopsida; order Cupressales; family Taxaceae; genus Taxus; species Taxus wallichiana. Next base: position 795,216,874 of record CM031244.1, on the reverse strand, counting down.
TTCTCACATTGCATCCCAAGTAATCTAATTTCCTTCCAAACTACTTTAACCTAAAATTTGAACTTCATTTCATCGATATGCATTCAATCGTGGTCATTGATTAAGTTTGATCTCCCACTTAGATTTAAATCAACATCACTTTAAAGTATTGTTTCTTTTTATAAAGGGAATTGTGCATTCATTATACGAGGTTGAAAAGTATTGAAGTTCGAGAGAAAAAATCGCAAAGATAAGGTTTTGAGAGTTTGCCTCCATTCTAAGAACCTTGATTTGTTTCTTCACATGTCATCGCCAAAAGGAGTTATTATTAGAATTTAGCGGGGGCATCATCATCTTGGTGCTAATTATTGTCATAATCCTTGTCAAACTTAGCTTTCTACTTTTGTCACTTTGAGTCAATCATTGTTCTACTACCATTTTTTTTTCATTTTCCTTTCTCCTTCACCATTGCAAACTTAGGTCGATAGACGATTTAAGATCTAGCACATCGAGGGTGAACCACAACAAATCAATAACAACATTTTCCTTCTTCATGAGAAAAGAAATTAGGGTGTTATCTTCGTTTGATTTTCTTTACTTTGTTATATTAGATTTATGTTTTGAATCATTTGAGATCTTTAGAAAAAACATTGAAAAAGAGGAAAGAAGAAAAATGTAGTTTGCACTCATCTCTTATATGCACATGGTAGATCAACATAATCGAAAAATCATTTTAATTTCCTTCGAGATAGAATAGTTTGTTTACTATTTCCATTCATCAGAAAAGAGCTAAAAAATGTTTTTAAAAACCTGCACTTGCATCTAGTATATATTTGTTTTTAAGCTTTCCATTATAGATTTAAATTATATTTGGTTAAAGGAATTTAATTCCAAGAACCTATAGGTTTTGATCTACTATTACATAACCACTTTTGGACCAAAAGACATGTTGGTTTATATTCACAAATCAACATAGAAAACCATGTTACCCTTCATAAAATCAAACCTTCTTTTCGGACATCCAAACAAACATAAGCATTGTCGTAATTCCATTTCTACATACCAAAACAACAAGTGCCAACTTTCAAAAAATCAACATCTAGAAAACTCTCGCTCAAGATCGTTTACCCAAACAACCCTCGTCAAGCTATACACATCTACCAAATTCTCGGAGAATTAGCTAGCGTAGCACCTTACACCTTTGGATGACACTTGACAACTAAGTAATTCCAAGCAAGGAAGGGAAATTTCCTTGAACATCCACCCTACTTTAGTGGGACGACCTACAAGAGGAAAAACTTTGAGATAAGATGCGATGTCTTCCACTCCACTACTACATTACATTTGAACATTAAACAATTTCACATCTTAGACTAGCAATCCTTATTGAGACGTAAGCAAGCACATCCATGAGTCCACCTTCTTAGATTGTTCCCAAGTGACCTTAGGATTTGAGTTCTCTCTTCATCTTCGGGTCTAGCCTCATCGATATTTTCTTCATCATCCCGTATGCATTGACCATCCCGACCAAATTATCAAAAATAAATCAACATATCCCCAAAGTAGGTTAATGAGATTTGATCCATTCTTAGATATGAACATTGACCAAGAGTTATGGTCTTTGACTCTCTCTAAGACCAATTATTGCATAGCTTGCATATGCACTTAGTTAAATCACATTGGACAAAACAATTTAATGTAGTGAAGTGCATCTAGTTTGAATTAGTATCCAAATTCATGACATTAGTCGTCCATCCCCCCGCGTCATTCTCTCATCAATTGTCTTGGGCCGACCTCAAAATTTTTGTATGTATGGGAAAGCTCCAACACTTGTATAGTGTGTACGATAACCTTATTTAGACTCGATCCAAGTTAAGTTACTAGTGATTACAACAACATTTTTTTTTTTGAGGCCAATGAAATACATGAGGAAACCACCATGCTTCGAGTAGAGAATACTATGCTTTGGCATAAAAGGTTGGGTTAGATTGGTGAGAACGGATTGTGCTCGTTGCAATCTAAAGGAAAGGAAAAAGGGATCACTAATGGTCCCTTGAACTTTGAATCTTTGTCAATAATGTGAATATGGAAAGCAAAGAAAAGTGAAGTTCCCCATAAAATTTGTGCAGGCGTAAATGGGATCTTGCAAGGTATACATAGTGACGTGTTCAAACTAATAAAGGTCCTATCACTTAGGCAAGTCATGTACAATGTCTTTCATAGATGAATTTTCTAGCAAAACTTAAATATACTTTAGTAGAATAACTCTTAAGTTTTCAAGAAACTCAAGAATTTCAAATCCCTTAAGGAAAATCATAAAAGAAGAAGATTAAGGTCCTACACACGGATAATGTGGGGACTCTATTCAAAGGAATTTGAGGAATTATCTAGGTAGTGATAAATTGACATACAAAAGACACCTTTGTACACACCTCATCAAAATAGAGTTATGGAAGCATCAACATGGTGTTGATGGATAAATCCTTAAGTATGTTAAGCAACACATACCTAGAGTACAAATTTTGGGATGAAGTAATAATTATTGTTTTTACTTGGTGAAGTGTTCACCATCATCAATGTTAGAGGACATGAGTCCATAAGAAGTTTGGGACCGGTAAGAAACCATCCTCAAAACCCCTAAAAATTTTGGTTGTGATGCATATGTACATATTAGAAGGAAAGAAGGACAAAGTGACCCATAGGGATCCAAAATGACTCTACTTCATCAAATCAGTCAACACGAAGAAGGAAAAATAATACATAGAGGTTTTGTCTTTATAGTAACATGACCGCCGCTCTGTACGCAGGCGGTGGTTACTGTAACCACCTTGCAACTGTGGCGGTGGTCCTTAGATCGCTTGGCCTGCGTTGGGCTACATCCTAGATCTTTTGGACAAAAACAAAATATGAATGAAACGAACCATAGAATTTGAAAGGTTGTCTGTGTCTCTTCTCCTCCATGACCTTTCTCATTCTCCAGTGCACGGGAGGACATGAGAAAGGCTATAAATACATGTTTGTAGAAGAGAACAAGATCATCGAAGCATGAAAGCAAGTGAGCAAGAAGTTATTAGTGTTGGAATTGTGTTTTGTAGAAGAAAGGAGTGTTGAGATAGAGCAAGCAAGTAATTGGGAGGAAGTGTGAGATATTATCTACTTCTCTTTCATACTTATTGTAATTTTTGTACTTATTGTTTGAATTGGCCAATAAAAGTGGGAAGAAAGAGCAATTGCCCTTCCCGACTGGTTTTTCCTCCTCTGGAGGTTTCCAAGATAAAACTTGTTGGTGTTTGTGAGTTTATATTCTTTCCTTTCCTACAATTGTTGATTCTAAGCACAAACAAAATTCATTCACTAGCTATCTCTGTCATTTTCTAATAGAAAGTAGAATGTAGTGTTTAATTTGTGATTCTGTGGATAATTCCAAAGTCAAGAATTTACAGATCATTTGGTATCGTGAGCTAACAAGTATTCAAGGGATTGTGGTATTCGTTTCTTAGATTTGTATGACAGTGACAAGATCTAAAGGCAAAGAGGCTTTACCTTGCGATCCATAAATTTCTACAAGGAAGTGGAAATAGAGAATTTGAGGACAAATGGAGGAAGAGAACTTGGTCCGTAGAATCAAGATGTTGGAGACCATGATGGATAGGATGTTTAGAAGGCAAGAAGAACTTGCAGATTTGCAGAAGACAACTTTTGTCAAGCAAGACTCCATGGACTCAGTGGTTCGAGGCTTAGCTGAAAAGTTTGGCATAGGGAAGAACCACAGTGAGGAAGATTATGGGGAAGAGTATGAAGAAGAGACTTCAAATGCAAGAGAAAAGGTAAAATATGATCATACTCCTTTTAAAGTTGAGACGAATATTAAGATTAAAAGCTTTGAAGGACAAGTAGATGCAGAGTTGCTTGATAAATGGTTAAAACAGTTAGAAGTCTACTTTAGAGTCCATAATGTCACTGAGGCACAAAGGATCACCTTTGCACGTCTCAAAATGGGGGGACACGCCCAGTTTGGTGGGAAACCCATCTAGGCACTTGTGAAAAGAAGAAGCGCCCTATTTTGAAATCTTGGCAAGAATTGAAAGAATTACTTAGAGCTAACTTCTATCATATTGGCCACAAGACTCACCAAATGATTAAATGGCAATATTTTAGACAAGGCAATGCTCAAAGTGTGCAAAACTATACTACGGAGTTTGGAGGCACCACATTGCTAAACATGGACGTGGAGGATGAGGATATTCTCATAAGTACTTGGGAGGACTTCACACTCACCTTCAAAGAAAATTCATCTCCACAAAGCCCAAAGATCTCAACGAGGCGTGTGTGCAGGCATACTACATAGATGATGAAAAGAAGCAAGGAGAAGCAAAGCTAAGGGCAAAGTAGTCGACAAATCAACGAGAAAAATAAGTATGGGAAAACAAGTAACAAGGGTAAGTTGAAAGGGAAAGGTAAACAAGCTTCCACTATTTTTAAATACTTCTAAAGATCCCAAGAATTTTTGCAAGAATTGTGATATCAATGGTCATACCGACGCTACATGTTGGAAGTTACATCCAGACATCCAGAAGAACCAAACCAAGGACTCAAAGAAGTCCATGACAATCTGTAAGAACAGAATGGGAGGTGGAAATCGAAGATGACTCTGATGTAGATGAAAGGCTTGGATGCACGGCCACCAACATGGACAACCGAAGAAGAGATGAGTAGACTATTCTAGATCAAAATCCAGATCAAGAGAACTAAGGTAAATGCTTTGGTTGATACCGGTTCTCAATCTAACTTTAATTTCTAAAGCAAGCTTGTAAAGAAGTTTGGTCTTGAGACTTACGAGCATCCACACCCTTATCCTTTGGGTTGGGTGAAGAAGGGTGTTGAAATTCGTAAACAAGAAGATGTAAGGTCAAGTTTATGATAAATTCCCATTATATTAATGTTTTAAGTGGCATTATTCCACTTGATGCTTTTGATGTTGTTTTCGGGAGTACTTACTTGTATATTAGGGATGCTATATTTATGAGGAGGGAAAACAAGTACAGATGGGTCAAGGATGGGATCAGCTACAAAATCCATGGGCACCAAGATAAGACACGAGTTCTATGGTGAGTGTTATAACAAGCAAAACAACTTATTCAGGCTAAAATCATAATCAGTTTTGTTTACTTTTGTTAAAGGATAAACAAGATGGTGTAGAAGTTTTAGAGATTTCTAACCAGGAAAGCATGATTTGGATAGTATTACTCAATCTTTTAGGGAAGTATTTCAAGCTCCCGGTGGTTTATCACCAAAAGAAGTAGAGCATGAGATTCGGCTATTCGCGAGTCCCCTCTACCGAACATCGGGTTGTATAAGCAATCCTTTAACAAAGACCGAAGTAAAGAAACAACTCAAGGAACTACTAGACCAAGGGGTGATATGTCCGAGCACCTCACCATGCGGTTCGCTTATTGTGATGATGCCAAACAAGGATGGTTCTTGGAGAATGTGCATCAACGACCACTTTGAACAAAATCACCATAAAGAGCATATATTCACTTCCCTGCATAGATGATCTCTTGGACCAGCTTTAGCATGCGAAATACTTCACACAGTTGATCTCAAGTCAAAGTTATCACCAAGTCATAATGAAGGAGGAGGATATATGGAATATCGCCTTCAAAACAAAACAGGGTTTCAGTATGAATGGTTAGTACTTCCTTTTGGGTTAGGTTATGCACCCGCTACATTTATGATTGATGAATGATGTATTACGGATTTCATAAATTCATGTGTCATTGTATATCTAGATGATATCTTGATTTTTGGTGCCACATGGGAAGAACATCTAACTCATTTAAAGCAAGTCTTGCAAGTTCACAGGAGAAACAATTGCTTTGTAATATGAAGAAATGTGAATTTGCCAAACAGTCACTTGTCTATCTTGGGCACATGGTTGGAGGAGGAGAGCTACGAGTGGATCTAAAGAAGGTGGAAGCCATGAGTAATGGTCAACACCAACAGAGCCACAAAGACTAGGAGTTTTGTGGGAGTCAGACAGTACATGCGGAAGTTCATTCGGGCTTCTCCCACAATCGCAACACCTCGACACACAAGTACCCGCAAATAGTAAGGGTTTTAACTAGGGTAAGGAACAAGACAAATCCTTTGAGTTATTAAAATACAAGATTAGTCATGCTCGAGTACTTGCTCTTTCTAATTTGCAAGAGATTTCAAAGTAGAGACATATGCCGAGTGATTATGTTATGGGTGCAATGTTGCTTCAAGGAGGTAAACAAATATGCTATCATTTTGAAATTTTCACTTCAGCTTGAAGCTTAAAGGATATTCATTATATCATAAGGAAATGTATGCACTAGTTCGTGCAATTAAAAACGGAAGCATTATTTGTTAGGTAAAGAAACTATTGTGCACACTCGACCACAAACTCTCTCCAAGATTTTGCAAAGCATAGTCTAAATTGTAGTAGGCAAGGCACTACAAATGGATGGGGTTCCTTCAACAGTTCCATCTGGTGATCAAATACAAGAAGGGTAGTACAAAATTGGTGGCAAACATGTTGTCTAGGCCGCCCACATAGGAGAAGTTCTCCTGTTTGGCCACTATCTCTCATATCGATCCCTTCACGAAGAAAGCTTACAAAGAGGCATATGCTCAGACATAGACTTTTGGGTGACATTTCAGTAGTTGCATCCCCAAGGGACTGAAAAAGACAGGATGAACATTGTTATCTCAAGGACGGGCTGCTCTATCGATGGGGAAGCTTTACGTGCCTAAGAAGAAAGATTTCTATTGATGAGGAAGCACATACCTCAAAGTAGCGGGACATTTCGGTGTTGGTAAGATCCTAGCCCACTTACAAAGGTACGTGTATTGTCCCAATATGCACAAAGAAGTATCAAAATTTATACATGGATGTAAACTTTGTTGTACTAAGCAAGCCTAAGACTAGGAAGGAGGGTTTGTATACGCCTTTTCCAAGACTTCTACTCGTCCAGTGGGAGGATATTTATATGGATTTTGTAGGAGGATTACCTATGTCTAAACATGGTCATGACTATCTCTATGTTGTTGTTGATAGATTTAGTAAGATGTGTATTCTTATGGCATGTAAAAAGACAATAAAAGCACATGAGGCAGCAGATATTTTCTTTGCTAATGTATGGGTGCATTTTGGTTTGCCAAAGTCTATTGTTTCTGACAGGGATTCCAGGTTCTTGGGAAAGTTTTGGACTACTTTGTGGGACAAGATGGATACCAAGTTACAGAGGAGCATAGCTTTCCATCCACAGACAGATGGACAAACAGAGGTGATGAACGAGACTTTGGTACCGTTGATCAGAGGGTATAACCGCAAATACCCAAGGACATGGGATGAGTCCTTAGCCTACATTCAACAATCTTATAACCGGGTAGTACACACATCCACTATGAAGTTACCGTTTGAAGCATGCTTGGGATATCTACCTATAAATTCGATGGACATAGCAGTTGGGTAGCAAGATGAGGATGAGACACAAGACACAAGAGAGGTGACTAGAGCAAGCATATTCATTAAGAGGATCTAAAAATCCATCTCAAAGTCAAAGAATAGATAGAGAAATCTCAAGCCACAAAGCTAGGCACGATCGGAAGATAGGAGGGAACATAAGCTTCATGTTTGAGATAGATTTTAGCTTTACTTGAGCAAGGAGAGACTACAAGGTCAAGCATGAAAGCTCAAGCCACTACGATATGGGCCCTTCACCATATTGGAGCAAGGTTGGAGAAAATGTCTTTCGGCTTGATTCACCACCATTCATGAGGATGTACTTTGTAGTAAAATGTGAGAACTTGCACCTATATGAGCCATCCATGCTAAATGAAAATAAAGGACTACAATTGCTACCTTCCATTTGAGGATTACATCTTGGAATCACGAGGTAAATTGGAGGAGCATGTAGTATTGCGAGAAGAAGGTTAGAGAGACTAGGAGAGGTCCACATTGAAGTCTTGGAAGATCGGATCGAAGGGAAAGACACCAAGGCAGCCCAATGGTACTCGAAGGAGCAAGTGAGGGAATTATTTCCTCATGTACTCCCCCACTAAGATTTTCAGGGGACCAAAAGCCTCCTAGAGGGGAGGTGTGATCCATGGGGATCCAAAATGACTCTACTTCATCAAATCAATCAAAGCATGAAGAAGGAAAATAATACACAGAGGTTTTGCCATTATAGTAACAGGATCCCACTGCAGCAGCGGCGATTACATAAGCTGCCGCCCAACTAGGCGGTGGTCCTAAGACCGGTCTACATAAGGCGGCGGTCATGGCTCTTTTGCAGACGAAAAACAAAAATATGAAATGAGAACAACCACAGAATTTGAAAGGTTATGTCTGTGTCTCTTCTCCTCCATGACCTTTCCCATTCTCCGGTGCACAGGAGTGTTATAAAATATGTGGAATAATCCCTCACAGAATTGCAACAGTAGAAACTAATATGCATAAAATATTACAGATCTCAAATAAAAGTGCAAAATAAAATAACACAACACAAAGAGACAATATTTAACATGGTTCACCCAATTTGGGCTACGTCCACCAAGAATCACTTGCTCAAATTTTATTACAAGCCATCGCTCTCTCAATACAATACCAGATCTGTTTGGAGCTATGCTCAACAAACTCTACAAAATTCACACCCGAATTCAAAACACATCTGCAATGTTACATTATACCTACCATATGCATAAAACCATATAAGTAGACAACTACTTAAGCAGTTTTACAAAACCGTGGGTATTAAAACCATGGGCCAAAATTGTCCCATAAACCTATGGGTCAAAAATCCCGCCCATATGAGAAAAACATGTTTCCCGATATATCGGGCACGTTTTAATAACTGTGAAAAATACTCCGTGGAAAGTGGAAAGTGTACAATACTCTTAGTGTACATTCTTCAACACTTTCTCACATGAAAATAGGCTCCACAACCTAACAATCTCCCACTTGGAGACTAGTTTTCCTCTGAGCAAGCTTCTCAACCCTTCACTAGTTTCGTGAAGACCAACCAAAGCTGAACACAACTTCAATTTTTCCCTTGTGACCACCTTGGTCATCATATCTGCAGGATTCTAACTGGTATGAATCTTCTCCAACTTCAACTTCTCTTCCTCCAAAGTTGTCCTGATGAAATGGTACCTTAATTGTATATGCTTCATCCTAGAGTGGAAAGCAGAGTTCTTAGCTAGGTGTATAACACTCGACTATCACTACGCAGCTTTCCTTCCTCCCGCTTATGCCCCAACTCCTCAAGCAATTGTGTAACCAAATCATTTCTTTCACTTGCCTCTCGTGGCAAAGAACATACTCAACCTCCATGGTTGACAAAGCCACCAACTTCTGTAGTCGTGAAATCCAACTCACTATTGTCCCACCTACAGTGTAAACATAACCTGTCGTGCTCCTCCTGTTGTCTACATCTCCAGCCATATCTAAATCTACATAACCACAAAAAGTGGTGTCTCGATCCATCAGTAGCACAAAATGTCCCCATGGTCCTCTCAAATACCGAAGGATCCACTTTATCGCTGCCAGCTGATCTCTACCTAGATCACTCATAAATCTACTCACCGCTCCCACTGCATGGGCAATATCAAGCCTAGTGCACACCATGGCATACATCAAACCGCCAACCGCCGATGAGTAAGGTACCTGACATCTGGTTTCTCTCATGCTCGTCTCGGGACACCGGTCCTTTGATAACTTGAAATGGCCTCACAAAGGAGTCCCAACCGGTTTAAAGCATCCCGCATATTAAACCTCTCCAAGACTTTCTTAATGTACTCTTTCCGAGATAAAGTCACTTGCGTTCCTTCCTATCCCGAGATATCCTCATACCAAGGATTTGTTTGGTTGCCCCCAAATCCTTCATAAGCAAAGGATTCACTTAACGACTTCTTGAGTACTTTTATTTCCTACATGTTTTTACTTGCAACCAACATGTCATCCACATACACACAAAGGATAATATAACTGTCATCCTCAAATTTCTTTGTATACACGCAATGGTCGAATGACATCTAATATAACATTACTCGCTTCCATCATGAAGCTATCAAATTTCTTATACCATCGACATGGAGCTTGTTTCAAGCCATACAAGCTCTTCTTCTTTGCCACACACCATCTCCTCTTTACTTTTGACCTCATATCCTCTAGTTGCTGCATATATAGATCCTCCTCCAAATCACCATGGAGAAATGCAAAGTGTTTACATCAATTTGCTCTAAGTGCAAGTCTTCTACACCGCAACTATTCCAAAGAATAGTTCTAATAGAAGTCATTTTACTACTACAAGAGAAAAATCTCATCAAAATCTATACATTTTTTTCAGGTGCAAACCCCTTCGACCACCAACCGGGCCTCAGATTTTCTTTCTCCTTCTCTTCGACTCAACACCCACTTGTTTTGTAATGCTCTTTTTCCTCTTTGGGTAGCTTCACCAAATCTCATGTCTCCGGGTTCTCCATGAGAAGCCTCGATGCTCCTCATCCATGGCTTTGCTCCCACTTCTTCCCGGCATCTACCCGCATTGCTTCATCAAAGCTCTCTCGCTCTCCACTATCAAAGTGAGTAATAAATAATAAAGAGAAGGAGAAAAATGTTGTGTTCTCTTCTTACCCTAAGACCTCTCAATATAGGAGTTTGGGGTTCATGTTGAGGAGGTTCTCGAACCGATTCATGAGTCACTTTCTCATCCTAAGATCCTCTACCGCCGTGCATATTCTTTTTGGATTCTTCCTATTTTCCTACAGAATCGCTGCTTATACATGAATTTCTCATTAAAGACCACATCCCTAGATCGAATGATTTTCTTGTCCTTAATACTCCAACATTTATATCCAAAGTCATCACCACCATAACCAATGAAAGTACATTTTTCAGATTTAGCCTCTAGTTTGGTCCTATCATCCTTTTCTATATGGACAAACACCTCACATCCAAAGACTCTAAGAAATGAATAATCAACTTTCTTACCATACCAAGCCTCCCTGTATGCCTCCATCCAAGGCACTTAAAGGTCCTCTGTTTATCAAGTACAATTTATGTTCACCACTTCGCCCAAAAAGAAAGAGGTAGTCTGCATGTAACCTCATGCTCCTAAGACGTTCCATTATTGTTTTGTTCATCCTTTCGACACCCCATTCTGCACATGGAGTTCCCCTGAACCGTCTTTTGCTGGATTCCATTCTTAGAACAATAATCATCAAATTCATTGCTGCAATATACCCCTCCATTATCCGACTCCGAGACATTTTAGCTTAAGACATGTTTCATTCTCTACTAAGGCTTTCCATTTAACAAAAGTGTCAAATACATCAAATTTGTTTCTAATACAATAAACCCAAACTTTTTTGTTGCATCATCAATAAAAGTAACATAATAACTTGAACCCCAAGAGATGATACGAACCGGCCCCACATCAAAATGCACCACTCTAACTTACTCTTTTTTCAGAGGTCCAACCTTGAGAAACCTTACTCGCTTTGCTTCCCATATATGCAGTCCTCACGTAAATCCAAACTTGTTTTCGTATATCCGAAGAAAATCCTTCTTTATGATCTCCATGCCCTTATGGCTCATATGACCGAAGTCTATAGTGCCACAATGTCAGATCTACTTCAAGCCACAAGATTACAAACATTAGTGTTATAAGTGGTTAAATACAAGGTTCCAACCTTCTTACCTCTCGCCACCACAGAGAGCACCTCTTGGTAACCTTCCAAGAGTCCGTCAGTAAATATCACAAGACAACCATCACTTCCCAACCGCCCTACCGATATCAAATTTGTCTTAATGTAGGCACATGTCTCGACATCCTTCAATAGCCAAGTATTCACATTCTCGCATCTTAACCTCAACAAAACATTTTCCAACTATGTTGCAAGGCTCATCATCACCAAGAAAAACATGCCCAAAATCTCCTTCAACATAATCAACAAAATAATGCCTATGTGGAAAGATGGAAAGAAGCCCTCGAATCTAAAACCCAAGATTCAAGTAATATTATGCAAAGAAAGAATCAAAGCATCCGACATACATTACCCGTTGCCACATTTGCTCTCTTGTTTTCTTCCTATTGTTTCTTCTTGTCCCGAAGCTCCCAACAATCCTTCTTCGCATGCCCACACTTTCCACAGCCAACATACTATCTTGCTTTTAGATTTTGACTTTCCCGATCCTTTGATTTTCCACGGCTTCCTCTATTCTTTTGTCTCCTCTAGTTTCCATCTCAAAGCATTCTAAAGTAGTAAGATTCCCTAGAGTTTTTTCTTCGCATTTCCTCGCTAAAATCACCCCTACAACATCCTCAAACTTCAACTTTGAGTTAGCTGGAACCGAGTTGTTTACCGCCATTACCAAGGCTATTCCAACTCTCAAGTAAAGAGCACAAAACTAATAAAGCCCTAACTTCTTCATCAAATTCTATCAGAATCAAAGCTAAGCATATTTACAACCGTATTAAAATCATTTAAATGATCTCACATCGAACCATTCTCGACATCTTCATATTAAACAATTTTTTCATTAAAAATATCTTATTTTGAGGCAGAGGGTTTTTCATACAACTTCCTAATGCATCCATCAAATCTTTTTGTAGTCTTTTCCTTTCAAACATTAAATAATACCAAGATGCAAGACACAACCGGATTGTCCAAGTGCCTTCCTATCCAAAGAAATCTCATTCCGCATCCGTCATGCTCGAGGGTTTGTTCACCTTCTCGAGACAACGGAATATAAAGATCCTTCCGATAAAGGTAATCTTCCATCGCATCTTCCAAAGACTGAAATTTTTGCCCGTTGAATTTATCAACCCTGATCTTCCATCATCTACCATAGCTCCCACTAAAGATAAAACTTTCCCGCGATTCAACACTTCAAAGAAACCAAACCAAAGCTCTAATACCAATGTTAGGAAATAAGGGATAAAATATGTGGAATAATCCCTCACATAATCGCAACAATAGAAACTAATATGCAAAAAATATTACAAATCTCAAATAAAAGTGTATAATAAAATAACACAACACAAAGAGACAATATTTAACGTGGTTCACCCAATTTGGGCTACGTCCACCAAGAATCACTTGCTCATATTTTATTACAAGCCACCGCTCTCTCAATACAATACCAGATCTGTTTGGAGCTATGCTCAACAAACTCTACATAATTCACACCCGAATTCAAAACACATCTACAATGTTACATTATCCCTACCATATGCATAAAACCATATAAGTAAACAACTACTTAAGCAGTTTTTACAAAACCGTGGGTATTAAAACCATGGGCCAAAACCGTCCCATAAACATATGGGTCAAAAATCCCGCCATATGAGAAAACACGTTTTCGATATATCATGCACATTTTAATAACCTCAAAGTGAGACAGCTCATGGGAAAGTGTACAATACTCTTAGTGTATAGTCTTCAACACTTTCTCACATGAAAACAGGATCCACAACCTAACAGGAAGGACATGAGAAAGGCTATAAATACATGTTTGTAGAAGAGAACAATTTCATCGAAGCATAAAAGCAAGAGAGCAAGAAGTTCTTAGTGTTGGAATTGTGTTTTGTAGAAGAAAGGAGTGTTGAGACAGAGCAAGTAAGTAATTGGGAGGAAGTGTGAGATATTATCTACTTATTGTAATTTTATGTATTTATTGTTTGAATTGGCCAATAAAAGTGGGAAGAAAGAACAATTACCTTTCCGACTGGTTTTTCCTCTTTTGGAGGTTTCAGATAAAACTTATTGGTGTTTGTGAGTTTACATTATTTCCTTTCCTACATTGTTGATTATAAGCACAAACAAAATTCATTCACTAATTATCTCTATCATTTTCTAATAGAAAGTAGAATAGCATGTTGTTTAATTTGTGATTTTGTGGATAATTCCAAAGTTGAAGAATTTATAGATCACAAAGCTTGAATAAAAACTCTTAGAAGTGTGTCTTCATTAGATATGGTAATGGTGTGAAGGGTTCAAGCCCAAGATCCTAAAACAAAGAAGGTAGTCTATAGTTGTAATGTGATCTTCATACAATTAAAGAGCATTCTTGAATAGAATTTGATGCATGTGGTGGTGCGCTCTATAAGAACATCCGAAGAAGTAACCAAAAGAATAAAAAAGTGTGGGTTGACTTAGATTCTAAAGATTTTATACCCAAATATGAATTTGATGAATGAGATGCATTAGAGGAGGAAAAACTAAAACCCTATACAAAGGATTTCATAAAAAGTACGTGAAGTGCCTAAAAGGTATACCACACTAGACATTTGTTTTTATTTTTTACTTTCAATAACAAATGGTGATGATTCCTAGGCATGTGGGAAGTTCTTATATCCAAGGAGGGCAAGTTTTAAAGAAAATCGTGAGGAGATTGATTCTCTAGATAAGAATGAGACTTGGGATCTAGTAAAATAACCTCTGGAAGAAGGCCTATAGGTCAGTAAGTGGGTTTTCAAGAAAGAGTGCAATGCACAAGGTAAACTTGTTAAGAATAAGACTTTCCTAGTTGTGAAAGGATTCTCTCATTTGAGGGTAAGTAAGGACTTTGTTGAGGTCTTGTCTTTGTTGCAAAATTGACTTATATCAGATTTCATGTATTTGTTCTTGAGCTTGATCTAGAGATACAACAAATCCATGATGTTAAAATAACATTTCTACTGGGAGTGTTTGATGAAGAAATCTACATGGCACAACCAAAAAAAATTATAGTAAAGAGGCTTGTTTTTTGCTTAAAGAAGTGCCTATAAGGCTTAAAACAATCACCAAGGATGTGGAATCAAAAGTTTGATAGTTGTGTGATAAAAGTCAAGCATTATGCGCAAAGCAAGGCAAGCCTTACGTGCACTTCAAAGAAGGGATATTTGTTTCATCGTAGTTGTTTGTGGATGACATCATGTTGACCGGGAATTGTGAAACAATGATCAAGTAAAGTCCATTTGTTTATGCAATTTGACATGACATATTTTAGTGTCACAAAGTTCATCACTGCAGCATGGAATCAAATGAGAGAGTGGAAATAGGAAACTATGTCTAGACTATAGGAAACATGTTGAAACAACATTCAAAAGGTTCGAGATGCATGACAATAAACTTGTGACCTCACCTTTTCTAGACAAAGTCCAAAGACAAGAGAGTTGGAGGACATGGCTGAGGATTCGTGTGTGAGTGCAATGGCAAGCTTGATGTATGAAATGGTTTATACTAGACCTAACATTGTACATGCAAGGGGAGTAGCTACCAAATATATGTCAAATTTGGGAAAGAAGCATTAGAGTGCAATGAAAACCATCAAATATTTTTGTAGAAATTTAAGAATGTTGTCTACTATCGAGAGAAGTCTTGGTATAAGCAAGGAAGTGAGCCTACATGGCTTTAAGGATTCTAACCAAGGTGGAAATCTTGATATGCGAAGATTTACATGTGGCTACATTTTTAATTTGTTATGTGCGATTGTAAGCTTGATGAGTATGCATCAAATAAGTGTGGCAATATCCACCATAGAATTTAAATGCATGGCAACTACTCACGTAAACGAGGAAACGATCTAGCTTCAAATATTATGTTCCACAATTGGGTTCATGTGCAAATAGTGAGGATTAGACTCTAACTCCCAAAGTGTGATTTGTTTGGAAAAGAACATTGAGTATCTCTCTCACACTAAGCATATTGATGTGTAATATCATTTTGCAAGGGAACAATGGAGGAGAAGAGGATACGATTGGAGAAGGTGGAGACCGATATGAAAGTTGTGAATTCATTGACTAAGGCAATGGCTATTAAGAAGTTCTCTTGGTGTGAAAAAGTATTGGCTCGGAATCTTGTAGCTATTGAAGATTAAGTATGTGCTCCCTGTTATGGAACATATTCAACAAGTGGAAGATTGTTGGGGATGTCTCAACTTTACATAAGAATGTGCAACTTGTATTGCACATTGGTTAGTGGTGCAGAGGCTTGCACAACATTGTTTTGTAAGGAATGCTTGCATATGGGCATGCATGCAAATATATGAGTACATGGGCATTGTGTCCAACTTGTATAATGTGGATAGGAATTCCATGTGTAGTATTATGTTGTATAAAAAAATATACACAAGTATATACGTGTATTATGGTATGCGGTGGGATTGCGCAATATTAGATAGTAATGGTGATGCACTAGTAATACTTGTTTAGTTTGACATATCGATTGAATGTATAAAGCAAAATGTTGGAGAATTTTCTAATACGGTAAAAAATTATTGTAAATAATGACTAAACACACACTAGTTAGAGAGAATCTCAAGATCTTCTACTTGTAAATTCATGGCAACTTTAACACATGCAAATTCTCGGGTGTAGATCAAGGAAGAAACAATTATAGCAATTATTTCGCTTATTGGCTCTGTTTAAGTGGTTGAGTTTAATAGCATCACACATCCCCAAAGGGTTTTGCCAAGTTAATTTTGTGTCATTTCTAAATGTTATGAAATTACGATTACAAAACTTTTCTCCATATTGCTTGTTGTGCATAGGCTAGCCAATTTTGACCTAACAAGGACTAAAAGAGGACTATATACACTCAATAGAGCAAGCTCGATGTTACACAAAATTGGCTAGTTTGAGATGTAACATATTATATCATAACATCCATGAGATCCATCATCGTAGTTTGTGTACTAATAAACATATGCATCATTAGGCACGAGATTGGGATTATTGGCCCCAATGAGTTTAGACAGAATAAATCATCTATATCTTCCTCATTATTTGTATCATTATAGTTATATGTTGTACTCTAATGCAAAATAATATGATAATTTATCTTGGTATTGGCTTAAAACACATGAGCTTTTGTGAGCATTCTATGTCACTTGTAGTAAGAGATTGTTGTCAATATAGCCTTCGAGGTTTAATATTGGCTTTAAGCATTTGATGTCCATGTTCTTGAGGTTAAATTCATTGATGATTACAATTGTATTATTTTAAGAGTGACCTTAACTTGAACATATTATTGTATGGTAGAAGTATATCAACATGTAGTCATCATGCATAACTTTTAAACACTAATGAAAGGTATATGATATTCTTTTCATTTCATTAATTTAGGTTCACCCCAAAGAACACATCATACCACCCATTTTCTAGTATTATATGAAACCTCACCAATACGATCTTATGACCCACTTTAATAGATAAGCATATATAATCCAATGGGTTTCGTGTAATTCCATCATATCCCATTATAATGAATTCATGCTAAGTCTTTCTTGTAATATCCAAGGTTATCAATGACTTTCTTGGTGCATGTGTTGATATTTGAATCATTATCAATCACAACTTGTTATTTTATGGATATGTACCAATAAGATTTATTATGAATGGTGGACTATTGCACAATTCACAATTTAGGATTTCATTTTCATAAAACAAAATGGGAGGTGGCTCCTCTTTGTTATCAGCAACGATGGCCACACCAATAAATCTATCAAATTGATGATAGTTAGATTCTAGTTGTTAATTGGTGTCATTTATCATAAGCATATTATTTTAATCTTGTGATAATGTACCATAGTATGGAAGAGGGTTTGCAAAAAATCAAATAAAGGTTAGGTTGAGCCACGAAGTCAGGAAATACTATTGATACCTTCAACTTAAATGTGATTGATTTCAATAAGGTTTTGCATCTTATGTTTCAAGGCTATGTATTGTTAGAAGTATGTCCTAAGACTCTATGATAATTACAATACGCATGTGTCATAACTCTTAGAAAAATGTCTTGATGAATCCAACTCTCGAATAAGTTACATTCAAGAAATAATTTTCGGAGGCATTCTCCTTTAAAGATGGCCCCGCTTTGAAAGTGTAAAATTCTCGACACGCCGACATTTTCCAACCACCATTTTATTTAATATTGTTGAAGTGCTTGTCAAACATTTATTATGCAAACTTTACTCAAAAAAATTATAATTGCTTTGTTGTTGGATTGTTGTTGACTTTCTCTAACATTTATAGGGAAATATCTCACCACCATTCTAATCTAGATATTAGTTACATAGACCGCCTTTCCGCCATGCTTTCATTTCTATTAAATAAATGGCTTTCACGCTTTCCATTGTTGTTTTGTAAGGAAGCCGCAGAAATGTTGCTTCTCATTGATTTGGAACAATTTAATGGAGTAGATGAAGCACTTTGGTCTGTGTGACTTCAATTGGGTAACGGTTTATGGAAACAGCTTGATTAACCTCGAGGAATGAAAGAAATGCAAGTTTGAGACACATTGGGATTGGAAAAGAGGTTATTTCTTTTGGGGATTGCACAAAATTGATTTTCTAAGGGGATTTGGATTGATGGAAATTGTGGGTGATTGAAAGTAGTGTAGTTTGTGACGGATTTGGATTGGTGATCTCAAACAGCTCAATTTTGTGAGTATGTATGGCTTAGGTTTTCGTAATTTCTTTGAGTGTTAAGCCTGATTGGTCCTATGTTCTTATTTGCAAAAGCGGGGTTCTGAAAATTTCTACACAAACAAACATATTGTGGGGTTCAGGAGATTCAAACAAAATCATTACCGTAGTATGTCTACACAAACTCCATCCCCTGTTGCTTTTGGTGGTGATTCACCTGCTAGCCCGAATGCATTGAGTCCTTCTAGCAATGGATCAGCTCCTGGCAATAGTTTCGCTCCTCCGCCACAATAGATCCAGCCATCATCCCCACCACCGATCTTGTCTCCCCCTCAAGCCTCATCTCCTCCACCTCCTTCAACCGATCTTACATATCCACCTCCTGCTTCTCCTCCACCTATTTCCTCTCCTCCTCCTCCGGCTCAATCTCGACCACCTTCTGCAAATGCACCACCCCCTGATCAATCACCACCACCTCCTACAAAATCCACTCCTCCTGCTCAATCACCACCTCCTCCCGCTAACACTCCACCACCCACTCGGATGCCACCACCGAACCCTCTCCCGCCTTCCCATGCCCCTCCAATTAAACCTCCACTCCCCACTCGTAGAACTCCATCAAATCCCACAAGTCCACCCCCTCTTATTGACTCACCTCCTTCCTCAAGCCCATCACCGCATCCCATCCTTCTGCATCTCCACCAAAACCATATCCAACCCCAAATTTCCCATCTCCAAAAGATTCACAACCACGCCTATAAACTCCAACACCGACAGGGACACCAGCTCCACCATCTCCTAATATCACTAGAATGCCACCATCTTCCGGAGCACCAACCTTGATTAGTCCCCCATCTCCCCAATCCTCATCATCTCCTACTCCAAATTCGACGCTTATTGAAGTAATTTGCGTAGTAAAAGGATTGCTTATTTTAAATTGTCCTATTTGTGAAAATATCTATGTATTTACATGTATGTTAAGTGTGGCATAATCATATTTTATGAGAAGCTATCTCGTTAGTTCAGTCAAACACCTTACGTTTGACCAAATTAACATACTGAATACGAGATAGCTTCTCATAAAATATGATTATGCCAAAGAAAAGTAAGACATGGGTTTCCTCAAGAGACAGTCATTGTTTCACTATATGCAACAAACCTCTCTCTAACCAGTTCAGTTTACAGTTGTCAACATACCCACGACTGTGCCAAAATACGAGCTTACGGGGACAGGTGTGGACATCCATCAAAGCATAAAAGATAGAGGAATTTTGTCGATGTTGTAGTTGCAAATGCTCTAGTAGACATGTATGCAAAATGTGGAACATTACACAAGACACATGAACTATTTGATAAAATGCCTCAAAAAAATGTGGTTTCATGGATATCGTTGATTGTAAGATATGCATAATGTAATTGGCCGGTGTAGAGCTAAATTCCACATAAACATGTGGGGGTTATGTGGAAGTGTTTGCTTGGTTCATGTAGATCACATATGAATATAGGCTTAGGAGTATTTACATCCATAATGCATTTTTATTTGGATCCTAAAAATGGTGCAGCTTATTTTCTTCTCTCAAACATCTATGCAAAAGTGGGCAGGTGAGGTGAGGCTCAAATGTTATGGAGATTGATGAAAGATAGAGAAATTAAAAAGCTCGTTGGATGTAGTTGGAATGAAGGCCAAGAGACATATCATAAATCATATATTTCATCTACAAACAAAGGAGATCTATGTAAAGTTGGAGAAAATGGCTTGAGAGATGAAGGAAAAAGAATTAGTTCTCTACCACCATAGTAAAAAGTTGGCAACTACATTTGGTTGGTTAAACACCCTCCCGGAACAACTATTACATTTGTCAAGAACCTTAGATTATGTGCTCATTGCCACACTGCGACAAAAATTAACTCCAAGATTGTTGCAAGAGAAATTGTGTGAGAAATGGGAACCATTTCCTTCATTTCAAAAAGGGAGAATGTTCTTGTGGCGATTATTGGTGTTGCTAAATGAAGCAATCTAAAAAAAAGCTTCCACTATAATAATGTGCCATGTGCTTAATTTTTCTAACTTTTTAGAAAGTTTTTTTTGTATAGTTTTAAGTTTGCATACACTTCATTATAAATCACAACTCAACAAACTTAACATTGTTCTCCTCTCTAGCGTAATTTGCAACTCATGTGCAATTGCTAGTTATAGTACCTTTGGTGAACTCTTGCTTAACTTTGTAAAATATTTGCACTCTCTTTGTTGTGGCAATATTAATTTGTTATTGTTTGGTTGTTCTACCGCATTTACCACACTTATAGCCTCAAGCTTAGGTTGGGAAGTATGATCATTGGCCTTGGCTTTGAAGTTTTCCTTTGGTTGAAATTTTTCTCCACTAGAGTTAAGGGATCGGGCCCATATTTAACCATGTTAGCCTCTAATTCCTTGAAGATTACACTCTTACTAGCATGAAAATGTTCATCAAGCGATTGATACATGTTGAATATTTCTTTATCCTTGATAGGTGCAAGCACATTTTGAGAAAATAGGCTTATTAGTTCAATTAGGTCAATTGTGATTCATCTTTGTGACCATAGTTTTGAATCTAAATACATATTCACAAATAAATTTTTTAGCACCTTGCCTTAGTTGAGCAATCTATATAATGTTGACTTTCATACTAATGTTGACTAAAACATAAGCAAGAAAATCATCGACTAGTAAGATAAAGGTATATATAGATCCCTAAGGTAGAGTATAGATCCAATCAGGAGCATAGTCCTTTAAGCTCTTAGGAAATTTCTTCATCAATAACAAATCATCATATGCAATGTTTAAGCAAGATACATAAAATGACCTATGGTGAGATAGATTCCTTTTTATTACACAATTCAAATTTTGGAGCTTTGAATCCTATTGGGAAGGTGTAAGGAAGCACATTACAAGCAAAAGAGTTGTGTAATATTTCATTAGAAATTACCTATATTGCATGGAATTTGAGATCATTAGGACAATTCCATACTCAAATTTGTTATTTACACTTGGTGTTCATCATAGTGATCATCTCAAAAGGAAGTGAAGCAAGTAGTAGAGTATGTTTGAATAAACAAATTACGTAAAGAAGCAAACTATGAAGCATGGGGGTAATGGAATTAAGTTGCGAAGTGGAGAATTTGCAAACATTGAGGCAACAAGGGATTCAACCATAAGAGGTGTGGAAGTAGAAGAAACATGGAACTAGGAGACATGAAGACTAATGATGTTGGAAGAAACATGAGGAATGAGCACACCAAAAAGTTAAAAAGTTATCTCAATACGTGCTCGATCAATACTAGCATTTAAATATCCATAGTTCACGTTATACATTTGATCTTGACTAATAACACCATTGATATGTTCATGACCTTGAGTTTTGGATTGGACATTTTACATCACACTCAACAAATCAACTATTGTGTTAAGATTCTTCAGAGTGATAATATCTAAGATCGGGTACATCTTTGATCCTTGTTCACTCCTCTAAAATGACTTCTTTCCTTTCACTACCCTAACCTTCCATAAACACATGAAAACCATTTGGAACATTATCATCCATAAATGCCTCAAGTTGGGTTGGGAGAATTTCAGTGGAGAACGTGGGCCTCGTTGAGAGTAACCATCTTCTTTTTCGTGCAAATTGTAAAATAAAGGGAATTTCTAAAAGGTTAACCAAATTGGAATCTAATCTAACATTTCACTCACTAGATTCTTGAATCTAATTGATTTAGATGGCACAGATTATGTAACATGTAAAGGGACAATATGTATCGAATATTATACACACAAGAGCTAGGCTAAAAAATAGAACAAATAAAGAAACCCCTAAGCCACTAAATTTTAAAAGAGTTTGAGCAATAATTAGAATTTTATTCGCATAGGGGTTTACACAAAGTGCATACCCAAGGTTGGTTGAAACATCAATCGGGTGATCGGATTAAATGCTAAAAATAGAATATGAAGGGTTTGGAGGGGAACCAAAAGGTCATCCTACATGGAGACCATTTGTATCCACCTTAGGGATGGATTGAAAAACAAAAGTGGAAAAATATGAAATCTATCCTATTATTACTATTATTTTATTTAGTGTTACTTGTTGGGGTCATATCTCCTAGCCATTGACCCATTTTTGAAGCAAGAACCAAGATTGTTGGAAAGATGATGGAACGAACTTGAAAAACATCACTTGACAACAATAGCACTTTTCATATTATCATTATATAGTCAAAGCCCTAAAATCTAGAAATTTTGAAGACCCCAAAAATGCAAAATACTAAAAGTTGCAAAAACTGCTAAAAATAGATTTTTAGGACTTTCCAAAAATAGATTTTCAGAAATCTTGTTCTTGGATCATTCGTTCCTCCTTAAGAAGCAATGGGCCCCATTGCTCCTAAATTTTTGACCAGTGTGGAAATGCTTTCTCAATTTGACTCTTGGTGAACCACTTCCCTTGGTGTGCCATCTGCCCTGCCTTCACTACTCAATAGAGTGTGATTTGTTGATGCTTCATGTCCTTGACCACCCTGTCAATGATTTGATCAGAGTTCACTGGTGTCGCACAAGTCTAGGTTCAACTTTGTACTCTATAACTGTTCACCAATGTCGATGTATCCAAGAGTGGAGGAAAGTATGGGGCAAAGCAGCTCAACATTGAAAACTGGATGCAACCCAAGGTAGGTGGAAGATTGAGCTCAAATGCATTCTCACCAATTTTTTTGGTTATTGTGTATGGCCCATATCAGAGGTCTGAGTTTCTGTATGGACCCTAGAGTCGCTCTTTTTGGAGATGTAGCCAAACCTTATCCCCACTTGGAATTGATGAGGAACTCGATGGGCATCATGATGTTGCTTGTACTTTTTTGGTTGTTTGTTCCAAAATCTCATGAACTTGTTGTTGGATGTGTTGAATTCGTTTCCACAAATTTGGTTTCCTTATCCACTTTTTTTTGTATGGGCAAATTATTCTTCCAACATAAAGGGCAATGCTACATCAATGGGAGCCAATGGCTGGAATCCAAGACATACTGAAATGGGCTATGTCATGGAGCTATGAAGAGCTGGTTGTAGCTATGTTGGACATACACAAGACTTTCATCCCATGTGTGTGGATGTTTGGAGTGATACATCCAAAGAAGATGCACAATCATATGGTTGACTAACTCTTTGTTTGCCCATTGGTTTGAGGGTGGAATGCAATGGACTTGTTTAGTTTTGTGTCCATCATGGACCATAGTGTAGACCAGAAGATCCCCACAAACCTAGAATCCCTATCTGACACAATGCTTTTTGGAAGGCCAAAATGAACCCAAATGCTCAAAGAACAACTTTGCAGTCTCCTTGTTGAGATTGTCTTCTTGCAAGGTGCCAAGATTGCCATTTTTGAGAACTTGTCAACCACCACAAAAACACAATCATGGCCATGCCTAGTGGAAGGGAGACCTGACATGAAATCCATCGAGACAGACTCCCATGGTGTTCTGGAATTGCAAAGGGGTGTAAAGGCCCTACTTTGATTGGTTGGCTTGGCAATCACATACAAGTTGTGCAGACTGATGTATCTAGTAACATCATGATGGAGCTTTGGCTAGTAGAAATACTTCTGCAAGACTGCCATTGTTTTCTCTACTCCAAAGTGACCTGTAACCCAATTGTAGTGAGCCTCCCAAATCAATTTTGATGCTCCCTTGTAGGAACACAGAGGTGTCCCATGTGGCATAGAACCCCTTCTTGTAAATGATAGTCTGGAACATTTTCCAGCCCTTAGCCTTTGATATATGTCAAAAACTCAAGGTCATGTTCATACATTTGAGGCCACTTTGATGTCTCATGCCCACATGAGTCAAGGATTGTTGTTGTTAGAGAAGTGATTGGGGGCCGACTCAAACAATCAACAACTCGGTTGGCACTCCCTTTTTTGTAGGATGTTGAGATGGAACTTATTGTAGATAGGTGGACCACCTCTGATGATGATCATTCTACAACTTGCCTTGGGTTTGCATGAATTGCAAAGGCTTATGATTTGTGTGTATGATAGTTTCTTTTCCCATAATGTAGTGCTTCCATTGTTTGTAGGCTTGCACAATGGCGTACAACTCCTTGTCATATGTCGGGTACTACACACTATGTGTAGAGAAGGTCTCATTGTGGTATGCCACCGGATGCCCATGTTGGGTGAGGATTGTGCCAAGTGTATTTTGAAGCATTTGTTTCTATCTCAAATGATTGTTGTAGATTTGGCAATACAAAACTAGTGTTAAGTAGAGTCTCTCCTTCATTCATGCAAATGCCTTTTGTTGTGCCTTTGTCCATACAAACTTTGCTTTCGCTCCTCGTGTGTCACCTGATTCAAAGGCCATGCAATGTGAGAAAACCAAGTACAAACCTGCGATAGAAGTTGGCTAGTCCCAAGAAACTTTTAGAGTTCGGTGATGGTCTTTGGTGTCGGCCAGTCTCGGATGACTGGATCTTTTTCTAGGTCCACATGCACATTGTCCTTGTTGATGATGTATCCCAAGTATTGGATACTCTCCATGCCAAAGGAACACTTCTCTATGTTGGCATAGAGCTTGTGTTGACACAAGGTTGAAGAACCTGTTGGACATGTTGACATGTTGAATGTGCTCCTCCCATGTCTTATTGAAGACAAGAATGTCATCTAGGTACATGACCACAAATGAATCAATGAATGGTCGCAAGATATCATTCATCATCCTCATGAATGTTGTAGGTGCATTTGTGAGCCCAAAAGGCATGACCAACCATTCAAACAAGCCCTCCTTGGATTTGAATGCAATTTTCCAAACATTTATGGGATCGATGGGAACTTGGTGGTACCCTGACTTCAGATCGATCTTTGTGAAGAACTTAGCTCCCCTGAGTTGGTCTAAGAGGTCATCAATCATGGAAGCGGGTATATTCTTTATTGTGATTTTGTTCAAGGCTCGATAGTCAATGCAAAGCCGCCATGTCCCATCTTTCTTTCGGAAAGCAAAACAATCGGGCTCCCACAAGGTGATGCACTTGGTCGAATGTGCCCCTTCGAATCAGCTCTATGAATTTGATGCTTGATCTCTTCATTCTCAAGTATTGAGTGCTTGTACAAGGGCCCATTTGGGAGTGGTGTTCTAGGGACCAAGTCAATTGATGCTTCACCTAACAATGCAAAGGCACACTTGTTGGTGGTATGAATACATTTGTGTATTCAAATATCATTTGATCCATTTTTTCGCACACGTAGTTTGGGCCTGGTGGGACCACTCTTGTGGTCATTGCAACCTTTTGCTTGTCCTCAGGCTTGATCATGAGTAGGACAAAGGTCCTAGTTTGAGCAATCAACCTCCGACACATTGTTTTGCACTGATCAAGGCCACATTGATTTAGTAAGGGCTACCTCTAGGATGTGGTAGCGCTTACGACCTAGAGTGATGATGGCACTCCTAGGCCTAGCCTCGTAGACACCATGGTGATCCCACATGTATGGTTGTCCAAGAAGTACATCACAAACATCCAATGGTGCAACATCACATACCACCACATCTTTGAATGGTTTGATTGAATAGGGAAGGTGACATTGTTGATTCACATGGATGTCTCTTCTTGACTAACCCAACCAACAAAGTATGGTCATGTGAGGAGTTTACTAGATTTAGCCTCTTTATTGTTTTTGCAGATATCAAATTCTTTTGACTACCACTATCTAGAATAAAGTGAAGAGTCATACCATTTACCCACATCATGCAAGTGAAATAGACATTTTGCATCCTCTTTTGGTGGGGATACTATTCATGTGGTGGCAACAATGGTATATGGATCTGCATCCACAATCAACTCCTCTTCTTCATGTGCACCTTGGTTCTTTGCAGAGGCTTCTCCTACATCTAGCTCCCATGACTTTGTTAACAAAGTTTTGTTGATAACTGACAACTCAATAGTCCTTCGTGTCATGGTACCTGCTCTTGTGCTTTTCACACCACATCCATGTGTCTTTTCGTGGCTTTTCTTTCCATGTCTTGCTTCTTGTCCTGTTTTTGTGGTGGTGCATCCTTTCCTTTTGCTTTTGGTGTCAACTTTCCCTTTCTTGGAATATGAAGTATCTCTATTTCCCTACGTTTGGACCTTTCTTCAATCTTGATTGCATATCGTAGGCTTCCCCGAGAGTATTGATGTTGCAAACTCCATCTCTTCCTAGATGTAATATCACAACCCGTTGCAATATTTGAGAATTTGATGCTTCTCGGTGTCTCGTGCACCCACTTTTTGATAGGGTATGAAACTCATTAGTGTAGTTCTTACATTGTCTCGATCACGACCTTGACACAATTGGTGTAAATTTCTTGAACTGGTCCTCATAGGTCTTCATTGGATAATATTCCTCTCTGATGGCCTCTACAAAACCACCCCATGTTTCTAGGGGTTTCGTGATTAACCATTACATAATCATTATCATCATGCTTCACTTGATTTAAAACCAAGAAATCTACCCTCCTTGTGAATTTTTTCGATTTCTAGGGCATCTCCTGCATTTTTACGTTTTGACGGGCATACGGGTGTCATTTTCCCGTCAAATTCATCCTTGCATCCTTCTGATGATGTGGCAGGTTTCTATTGGTCGGGGTGGTGGGAAAATGTTATAAGTTGTTACTTTTTGAAAATTGACAAAGGAAAATTTTGCTCGCATGGCCCCGCATTTGCTACAATGATGTGCCTACGTGGCATGATTTGATTGGTTGGAGGATCGGTGGGTGGTGGGGATCACTTAGAAAATTTTCTTCCATTTTGGAAAATTTCTTGAAGTCATTTTTTGGTCCAAGGCCCACACCAATGGGAAGCGGACACGTGGTGGGGAGATCAGGCGGATGGCGTGGGGGAGTTGGAGGAAAATTTTGATTCGGGGTCTCGGGGAAAATTTTGACCCGAGGGCCCGCATCCAATGAAAAGAGGACACGTGTCCAGGAGGGTCAAACGGAGAGGTGAAGAGTTGGAAAAATTTGAAGTTTTTGGCTTCAAAATGCCAAAGGAAAAATTTGGCCCGAGAGCCCATGACCAATTGGAGGAAGACACGTGTCAGGAGGCGAGATGGAAGAAGGGGCCGAAGGAAAATTTTATGAAATTTTGCCTTTGTGTTTGCAAGGTAAAAAATGAAAAATGGGCCCACCTCCAATGAAAAGTGGACACGTGTCCAGGAAGGTCAAATGGAGTGGTGGGGATTTTGAAAATTTTGTTGTTTTTGGGCTTAAAGTTACAAAAGAAAATTTTCCCGAAGGCCCGTGTCCAATTAGAGGAGGACACGTGTCCAAAATTTGGTGAAGGTTTGGAGCGCGGAGAGAAAGTGGAAAACTTTGCAAAATTTTGGTGAAAAATCTCGAAGTAAAAAATGGACCCATGGAAATTTGGAGGTGTCCCCCATAGCCAATTAGGGGTGACACGTGGCCTATTCCAAAAAAGGTGAAAAGGGGAGCGTGGGCCGCAGGAGGATTTTGTGCTCGTGGAGGAATGAAGGAAAAATAGGAAGGTCGGCTCGCAGCTAATGGGAGACCGCCACGTGGCGAAGAAGAAGCAAGTGGGTGTTGGGCCCATGGAGGTTTTTGAGGAAATTTTCCTTTTCTCAAAAAGGAGCAAATTTCATTATTTTGGCCATGGCTTTTGGGGCCCACCTAAGGACACGTGGTGGTCCAGGGGCAAGCGGGGAAAATTTTCAAAATTTTCCGAAGTTCAAAAAGGTTTAAAATGCATTTTAAGGATTGGGGGCCCGCTCCAATCATATTTGGCCATGTGTCCACCTTATCCAAAGGAAAAAAGGGGGAGATCTTGGACACGTGGATGGTGCAAATTTAAAGTTGAATTTGGATCGATGGTTGCTGAGTATTTTCGTTTCTTACCGCCATGAGAGCTCCAAGATGCTTGGATTCATCATTTTTGCACCAAATTGCATGAAATTTTATATGAATTCGCATCCCTCAGCCTTCTGAATGCAATGGCATCATTCATTTGAGCTAATTCGGTGCCCTTTAGTGTTTTTCATGAAATATTTTTCTCAGCCCGTGTAAAAATGAGAAAAGTAAAAAGTTAAAGTTGCAGAGTTAAAAATGATGAGGGAAAAAGGTGGAAAATGATTGCAAATGCATGTTGGCATGTTGGAATGACAAAAACATGACCCTAGGATGGATAAGGATCCGAGCCCATGTAATATTTTATTGTTTTTGTGCATCCCTGGCATTCTGTGAGTTGTTTCAGTTTAATATCATTTTTCATCAAATGGATAGGGTTTTGTAACAAATTTGATCCTTTGAGCATATTCTTTACTTGGGATGCAAGGATCCAAGCTGGCATAGGGTATAAGTTGTAATTTTGAAGCATTTTGTAAGCTTGTTGAGATTTTTGGAGAGAGAAAGAAGAATTTTTAGGAGGAAAACTGGAAGTAATCCATTTCTTTTGGAGAAACTACCTGAGAGCCATTTTTAATTCCTTCTTGCATCAAATGTTCATCATGTTGAGTTGGTTTCAGCTGTAAAGCCATCAAAAAGCTTTGAGATTGTCTTAATAACATTCCCTTGCTGGTGTATTTGATCAAATTTATGGATTGACTGGTTTTATCTCTTGGCAAAACTTGCATACACTTGTATTTCAAGTATGTTTTCAATTTGTGTTTTATGCTCATGTTGCAATCTTGTGTTTGGGATCTCTTTTGATCATACATGGCCTCATTTCTTGTAGAGGGTTTGAAGGCATCTACAATCTTTCATTTAGAAGAGCATTCATTTGAGTGAAGATAAACAGATTTAAATTCATCTTACTTTCCTTGAATATTGAGGGTGTTTGTAAACCTTTGGGTGTACCTCAGGTCATGATCAAATAAGGGTTTCTAGATGCTTCATTGATATTTTGCTTCAAGCTTTTGTGGCAGGTTATCAAATTTTGTGTGGAATAGTGTGCAGATTTGGGCCTCCATTTGTGCACACATCCTGGTTGAAAGAGCACTTCAAACTCATTGAAACATCTCTGTTGTTTAGGTGTTGTAATTCTTTTGCAAAGGTTCCCAAAGAAGTTGGTAATTTCTTATCTTGTCTTGTCTAAACTTCTCCCACAGAATTTCATTCAAACTAACTCATCCTACCTATACTACCCCTACATTGCATTGTGTGTCAACAAAAGAATACAATCCTTCCACCAAAATGCACAAAGTATATCAGGGTTTCATTATGTCTTTAGCAGCCCTAGCTTTGTTTTGAAAGCATATCCATCATTTAGTAGTGACAACTCCTTTGAGTTTGGATAATGGATACTTGATCATGTTTTCACAAGGCCTCTTTCATATCATATGCAAAACACAAGGATATCTCCATCTCCTTTACCATACAAGGGCTGCAATATAGGTTCTCTTGCCTTGGTTGATAGGCACAACCTAAAATAGTGAGGGTTAGATCAAAACCCTTATGAAGGTGCTATCCACTTCCTCAAATCTTGAATGCAAACAAGTAGATAGGTGTGATCCCTAGCTACAAATGACATACAAACCATCTATCTACTCTTGAAGTGTCTTGTGCTAGTTCATGATGTTGTTCAAGTTGTGAAGGAGACTAAAATTGGATACCAACACCCGAGTGGCACCATTGCCGGGGACTTCTTGGAATTTCTTGGTGGTTTTGAAGTGTTTGAAAGGTTTGAGCATTTGTGTGATCAAGTATTTGAGTTATTACATTCTTGAGATATCATTTCATACTTCAGATCTGCATGTTTTGGGTAAAAAGATTTCAAACTCAGCCTGCTCTTCTCATTTACTAGTAGTTTATATGATTTGGATGCATTGTTTTTGGTTGAATCAAGAAGAAGAAGATCTGAATTGTAAACCCTTGCAAAGTTTTCAGTCATAGCATACATTTGACAGAATATTTTAGTGCTTTCTTGCACAACTAAGGTGGAAATCCTTAGTGGCGACTCCATGTTGTTTGGATCTTGAAATACCAGTTGTCTTATACATTTTGTCATTTGAAACTTGTTTAAATCATCAAGTGGAGGGAAGGAGATCCCTCTTCATCAAGGACTCTTCTAAGAAGTTGCTCACCGAATCAAGAAGCTCAAAACTAGAAGGAAGAAGAGTGTGGAAAGTGGTTGGTGATTTGGTTGCAAGAAAAGAGATCCCCATAGTTGAATTTGAAGGAGAGCAGCCTGTTATTGAAGATTATAATTCTTCTTCAAGTAGATCTAATTCAGAAATCTTCTTGTTGATTTTCATTCTCCATCAGGTGAGGGACCTTCTTGTGTATTTAAAAAACTTGCTCCTAAATCTACTCCTGTGGTTTCTAAGTTTGCTAAAGTTTATCAAGAGAGAGAGCCTTTGGGGGGTTGTCATTTTAAAGATCACTCATCTATTCCAATCAGACCCATTACTACTCCTCACCAGCTTGTTTCACCTCCAAGATCACCCCCACCAAACAATATGGCTCAGCCTAGACCTCCATTTGTTGTTAACACCTTTGGTCCTATAAATTTTGGAGGAATGGATGGTTATCCAAATGTTGTCCCACAAGATGTGAGAAATAGGTTACCAAAATTCCAAGGTAACAATGCCATTACGGTGATCAACATCTCAAACTATTTGATAATATGATGGAAGATTTTGAGATAGAATTTGAGGATGTGTATATCAAGTTGTTTATCCATACACTTGAAGAAGATGCTAGGGATTGGTACAAGGCTCTACCTGATAACTCTATTGATTCATGGACTGAGATGAAAAATGCATTTAGATTGCAGTATGGTGACAGGACTGATCCTAGATTTCTTTTGTCTAAATTTGAAAATATCAAGAAGAACCCAAATGAGACGGTCCATGACTTCAATACAAGATTTAATAAAACATTGAGAAGGTTGCCTGTCATTTTGAGGCCTTGTGATGAATCTTGCTTGATCAAATATGCAGATGCATTTGATAAAAAGGCAACCTATTACTTGAGAGACAAAAATCCTACAAACTTGAGGCAAGCTTTCACTATGGCACTCCAAATTGAAAATAATATTAAAGCTATTGGTAAACCACTTAAGAGGGATGGTGTGAAGCTGATAAACCCTGAGAAGCCTCAAGCTAGCAAGGGTGCTGATTTAGAAGATGTTGTTAAAACTTTGGTAGGGGTTGTCAAAGAAATCTCTTACAAACTAGCCCGGGCTGAGAAAGGTATTGGGAAAAGGTTCACAAGGACAACAAAGAACTCAAAACCATGATAGATTTGGCAATCATCCTAGGGGTGATCAAAGACAAGATGATAGAGGTAAAGGGCTGTTGGATCTGTAAATAGACAACCCCAAGCACGTGAAAATAGAGTGGTGCCTGACCCTCCTTGCAAAGAGTTGTTGTTGTTCAAGAAATTGCTGATATGGATTGGTGTGATAGATGTTTTCTTCCTCATCCTCCATGTGAAATGGACCAGCAAGATATTGATGATGATAATGAGAATGAAATGGATGATGACATTTGTATGATGGGCAGCTCTTCAGGCTCACAACAAGTAGCAACATCAACAGATGTGATAAGTGCAAGGACTGTTGTAACCTTTTGGGATTGCATAAAGAGGGTACCATTTCTTTCTCTTCCTCAAGCTCATGATGTAGATGTAGTTCAGGCCTTTGAAATTCCTAATAATGACTTTGAATATCTAAGGGCTTTAATGATCAAGAAGTATGATGGTGGTATTCCTTCGGAGGAAGATAGACAATTGTTAATGAATGTTGTGGTTGGTCAAGAGAAAGAGTACAATACTAGAAGTAAAGTTGTTAGGGAGCTGGTCCTCAAGCCAAACCAAAGACACCCTTGCTCACAAGCATTCCCAAAGACAATCCTAGAAAAGAAACAATTGCCAAGAACCCTGTTGTCCCATGCAAAAATATCAGTCCTCTTCATGCCCAGGCTGCCAAGAATACTTCTCCATCTGATGAACCTTCTTGTTTCCCTTCCAATGTTGTCTTACCAAAGAATGTTCCATATGATATAGCCTAGGTTTTGAGCCAAATTAAAGTGAGTGTTCCAATTATTGAATTGCTTAGAATTCTGAGCATAAGAAGAGAGCATTTGAGTACTTGGGATTGAAAGAAGAAAAGATTACCCCAAGCAGAAATGTAAATGTTGTTGAGAATCCTCTTCAAAGCATTGATGGCCTTGAAACACCACCACCAATGGAAGATTTTGGAGAGGCACCTGAAGTATATTTGGGGACATCCTTGGTTGATTCCCAATTGAATGTTGATCCATTCTTCACAACTTTGCTCATAAAAGATAGGTTGCTTCACAATTGCATGTTTGATTCTGGTGCATCATGTAATGTCATGCCTCTAGAAGTCATGAATGAGTTGGATATCAAGGTGACAACAACATATGGGAAGTGTATAGCCATGGATTCAAGGGAAGTGCCGGTTGTTGGTTGTGTGAAGGGTTTAGTAGTGCAACTTGCAGCCTATCCTGGGTAAGAATTTAAAACTTGATGTTGTAATTGTTGATTGCCCTGCCAAATGGGGTATGCTTTTGTCAAGAAAATGGGCTGCAAGTGTTGGTGGTAGTGTTCAAATGGACATGTCTTTGCCACCATTCCCATTGAGGGCAGCCTTGTCAAACTCTATGGTGAAAAGAAGATGTTACACTTGATTGAAGATCCCAACAATGCTTCTTATGAAGTGTTGTTTGTTGATGTAGATGTTGACAACTTCATTGGTTTTGCTGATGGAAAGAGAAAAAGATGGATAAATCAGAGTGCCTTGATATGGTAGGTTCTCCATGGACATTACTATTTGATGGAGCTTGCTCCAAATTTGGCAATGGTGCTGGTATAGTGTTGGTTTCTCCTAGTTTGGAAGAGTTTCCTTTCTCCTTCAAACTCAATTTTGAATGCACTAACAATATTGTTGAGTATGAGGCATTATTGTTGGGATTAAGGATTGCATGGAAGTATGGAGTGAAGGATATTGTTGCCAAGGGGGATTCAGAGCTGGTTGTCAAGCAAGTAAGAAAGTTGTATGCTACAAAAAATCAGCGTATGAAACAATATAAGCATGTTGTTTGGGACTTGATTGAAATGTTTGATTCCTTTAACATTGTTTACCATGATAGAAGTCTTAATGTTGTTGCTGATAAGCTGGCTGTCCTTGGTTCTAGATTTGACAATTGCATCATTTCACCTTTTTGTGAATATGACATTGAAGTGCTAACAAGGCCAGCTGTCCCGGATAATGTGAAACATTGGCAGATTTTTGATGATGATGCACAAGTATTGAGATTCTTACAATGCCAAGGTGAGTTTTTGGTAGAACATTGATTGGGAACCAATGGTATGCATGAATGAAGGTAGAGAAACTTTATTTGACAAGGATATTATCCAATTGAAAACAAATACCATTCCTAAAGGTCTTATTGCACTTGAGGCAAATTTTAACAATGTTGATTGCATCATAAATAGAAAGATGTCTGCTTCAAGGGATGTGGAAGAGCACAACTTGGGAACTAAGGACAAACCAAGAAAGATTTGGTTGGGCAAGCAATCTCAAAGGAAAGAAGAAAACAGTCCTATGCCCAACTTTTAAAGAAATATCAAGACTATCTTGCTTGGTCTTATCGAGCTAAAGGCATATAGAGAAGATTTATTTCAACATGAGATTCCTCTTGAAAGCCAAAACTAAGCCATTAGACAAGACAAAGGCCTATTAATCCACTTCTTCCATGAAAATGCAGAAGAGTTGAAGAAATTGAGAGATGGTGGCATCATTCACCCTACTAGATACTCATCTGGTGGCAAACCTTGTGTCGATTAGAAAGAAGAACGGAGATATCGACTTTGTGTGGATTTTAGGAATCTAAACAAAGCATCTATGAAGGACAACTACCCTTGCCAAACATGGAGAATATGTTACAGCCTTGTAAAGGGGTCGAGATGCTTTCAACTTTGGATGGTTTCTCCGATACAATCAAGTAGTTGTCAAAGAATCAGAAAGACTTAAGACAGCCTTCACTACTCCTTGGGGAACTTATGTTTTTGTAAGGATGCCTTTTGGATTGATGAATGTTGGTGCTACTTTTCAAAGGGCAATGGATGTTGCCTTTGTTGGTTATATCAATGAGTTTATTGCAATTTACCAAGATGGTGTGACTATTTTTTCAAGGCAAGCGAAGACCATTTGCAACACCTAGAGAAAATGTTGATCAGATGTAGAGAGTATGGCATTTCACTTAATCCAAAGAAGTGTCATTTTGGCGTGCAAAAGGCCAAGTTGTTGGGACATATTGTGTCCAAAGAAGGTGTTATGATAGACCCTGAGAGAGTGGAAGCAATCAGCAAAGTGCCTATTCCAAGAACCAAGAAAGGTATCCAATCTTTCTTTGGCCAAATTAATTTCATTAGAAGGTTTGTTTTCAATTTTTTTGAGCTAACTCTTTCAATCACAAGCATGCTAAGAAATAATCAAATTATCAAGTGGGAGGAGGCGCCATTCAAGCTTTTGAAGGAATAAATGATGCACTTAAGCATGCCCTGTTTTAGCAGCCCCAAACTACAAGAGACCTTTCCAAATCTTTTATTTTGCCTCTGAATTCACTATTGCTTCAGTTTTGTTACAAAAGGATGAGAATGGAGCTGAGAGGCCTATTGCCTTCTTTAGCAAGGCTTTACAAGTAGCTGAGTTGAAGTATACAATCATGGAAAAACAGGCATTTGCATTGGTAAAAGCAACAAAGATTTTCAGGCCCTATATACTGAGTTCAAAAGTTGTTGCTTATGTTCCCCACACCATGGTTAAAGACATCTTATCAAACATGGAGATATCAAGCAAGAGATGTAGATGGGTCAACAAATTACAAGAATATGATATAGATATCCAAACAACAAAGTTGGTAAGAGGTTTGGGTCTTGCCAAGCTCATGGCTGAGAGTAATTTGCAAAATGTAGAAGTGAATCACTCGATGGAGAAGGGGAGATCTTCTTGAGAGACAAATTGATGAGTTCGAATGGTACAAGGATGTGATTTTCTACCTCAGACACCTATGTTGTCCTAGTCACTTGAATAAAAATCAGAAAAGAGCCCTCAAGCTGGCTTCTCAAAAATATATCATAACAGACCTTGGGCTGGCTTGGAAGAACCTTGAAGGTGTCCTCTTGAAATGCATAACTGAAGATGAAGCTCCCAAGTTGATTGTTGATTTCCATGGGGGAGTTTGTGGAGGACATTTTGCTAGGAGAGTGACAACACATAAGATTTTAAGAGTTGGTTATTGGTGGCCTACTCTTTTTAAAGATGCAACCCAACTGGTTAGAAAGTGTGATAGTTGCCAACATTTTTCAGGAAGATTGAAAGCTTTAGGCTCCCTTCCTTTACAGCCTGTATCAATTGAAGCTCCTTTCAAACAATGGGGAATGGATTTCATTGGTGAGATTTCAGATCCTTCTAGTGCTGGTCATAAATGGATCCTTGTAGCAACTGATTATTTTACAAAATGGGTTGAGGCAATTCCATCTAGAAAAGCAACACACCAAGTGGTAATGGATTTCTTATTGAATCATATCATATGCAGATTTGGAGTTCCAAGTTAAGATTGTATCTGATAATGCCATGTGTTTTAGAGCCAAGCCTTTGATGGCAATGTGCAATGAATATGGGATAAATCTGACTTATTCTTCAAACTACAATCCACAAGGCAATGGGCAAGCTGAGTCCAGGAACAAGAACTTGCTCAAGATCATAAGGACCTTGGAAATAAACAAGAAGAAGTGGGGAGAGCAATTGAAATTTGCAAGTTTGGGCTGATAGAATAACTCCAAAAAGAGCAACTAGTAAAAGTCCATTTGAATTGGTGTATGGAACTCAAGCATTGCTGCCCTTGCACTGCAATTATCCACTTTTTAGTTTTCCCAATAGTTGGAAGATCAAGAACATGGCCCATATGAATCAAGGATCAATCAGATCATTGAGTTGGATGAAGAGAGAAGGGCTTCTCACCAAAGGCATGTCAGATTTAGAGAGAAATTGAAGAAGTTGTTTGATAAGAAGGTCACTCCTAGAGCCTTCAGTGTTGGAGATCTAGTTTTGCTGTGGGATAGTAGGCATGAAGACAAGGGCAAGCATGGCAAGTTTGATGCTCTATGGATGGGCCCTTATGCCATTGATATCAGGATTGGAGAAAATACATTTTTTCTCAAGGATTTGGATGGGGATTTGTTGGAGTTGCTGTTAATGATGACATTTAAAACATTTCTTGGATTAAATCCCCATGTGAGGTATCCACAAGTTGTACATTTTGTATAGTCCTTGTTTTTGTTTTGTTTTTTTCTGTTGTTGGCTTGTGGTTTGCCCTTTTGTCCTTGGCAACCATTTCTGGGTTTTCTCGGTCTATTTTTGGTGAATTTCTAGTTTTTGGGGCTGCTCGCATTTTTATCTCCTTGCCCAATGGATTTTCGCACTTGGTCTCTAATGGCCTCTACAAAATTGTACCATGTTTCTAGAAGTTTCAAATTAACCATTACATAATCATTATCATCCTCTTGCAGAGAGTATGATTCCCACCATTTTTTTACATGAAGAGATGCTTTCAAAAGTGCAAACATTATCTTTTCATTATCAAAAAATTTATTGACAGAGATATGATTCTAGTTGATCAAGTCATTTATTTAATTCATCAAAGATCAATTTTCCCTTCAAACTGTGGAATGTCAAATGTGCTTGAACCTTGTCAGGTGTCGAGCCCCCAAAAGGTTTGTTTGATTCATGTGCAATTGTGAAGGTGGGACCGGTTGCAAGGTGACCAGAGAGAGGACGTCAATAAAACCCTCCTTTGCTTCTCAAGGGCTTCATCAAGCATTTCTCTGAGGGGACCTCCCATTTTCTTGTGTTGTTTGAGATCGTTTGAAGCAACAAGGAAGGTAATCTAAAAGATCACGAGTCTAGACACAATGCTTCTAATATTTTGACCTTATGCATTCTGACATGCAAGAGCGGAAAGAACCTAGCTCTAATACCCTTGATTTGAATTGAGGTGTTACCCAGTAGACAACACACTAACAATGATGTTTAATGTGTTATAACAATCAATTCACAATGAAAGAGCTCCGAAAACAAACTATTTTTATTGCAATTTCAAATGTATACAAATTGGCATACTTCATAAGAGGGTCTATCTCTTTATTCAAAACATGTTTTATAGCTCTACAATGGAGAATATGAAAAATTGCTAAAAATAGAATATGAAGAGTTCGGAGGGGAACCAAAAACGTCATTCTACATGGGATCATTCGTATCCACCTAAGGGATGGATCGAAAAGACGTAAATCTAAAAAATTGAAATATATCCTTTTATTACTATTATTTTATTTAGTGTTACTCATGGTCATATCTCCTAGCCTGTTGACCTATTTTGCAAACCGCAAGATCTGTTGGAAAGATGACATAACAAACTTTAAAAACATCGCTATTTGACAATAACATTTTTAGTCAGTAATCATAAATTTGAAGCCCAAAAATGCTTCGAAGACCCCCAAAAATGCAAAATACTAAAAGCTACCAAAACTGTTAAAAATAGATTTTTAGGACTTTCCAAAAATAAATTTTCAAAATCTTGTTCCAAATCACAAGTTCACCAAAAAGAGCACCCTAAGGTTGAGTATTTGATGTAATTCAAGTTCCCAAATCTTGAGATGTAAAATGGTTTTGACAAGAAATATGCACTAAACTAACCACATATAATTGTAATTAGGTTCATCTATTAACAGACCATTTTATATTAATAGTGACTATTTAAAGCATAGGAAAATTTCAAAAGATGGAAGTGCTTGAAAAGAGTACGAATTAGGGTTTGTCGGACAAAACTTGATTTCAAGTTAATTTAGAAACAATCATTAATGATACGTGTCCAAACACCAAGATGAATTGAACCCAAGAAACTAGAGCTATGTGGCCAACCTCACTAGTTTTTATAGATATGAAAATTGTACAATATAGCTTAAGTACCCTTAGTCAAGAGTGAAACTAATCCAACAAATGCGATCACATGGTTCTAGACTTCAAAACCTCGCTCACTTTTCTAGAGTTTGTTGTCAATAATTGGGAAACCATTCTTCTTGCTTCAAACCCTAATCTAGTTTAATAATTTCAACCAAAAATGGAGAGCATTAATGGAGGGATGTGTGATTCCTCTATTATTATCAACCCCTCGTCTCTTGAACAATTTGTCAATCAACACTGGTGCAAGTTAGCAAACAATCCATTGTATGCAAGTATCTAACCCTTATCTTTTAATAGAAGCAAAATAACTAATAAATGCTAGAATACTCTAAATGCCTAAATTTTACTTTTGGCATATGAATGTGTTTTGAAACAACAATTTTTGCACTTAAAACTTCATATCAATCTTAAATGCACTAATGTACATGTGTATCTATAAACTTCTCAAATTAAAATTATGACCATATTAATACGAAAGCCAACACATAATGGGCAATAAACCGACACAAACTCCGAGAAAATTCAAAAACAAAAGACAAGACGAGGTTGAATAATACAAGGAGCACACACCAACAAGAGACCAGTTTAAATCAATTATCAATAAACTTATCAACACCATAGAAATTAACTAGACCTATACCAAAATTATGTTTACAAATACATAGAATTACAAGAAGCAAAAGATATATATAGAGAGAGAGAGAAAGAGAGAGTAATATAGACAAGAGAAAACCCATATAACAAATTACGAGCTCCACATAATTCTTGGGTCAAATAGAATGAATTCATTTTGTTCAAAATAAAACTCTTTACAAGAGGCTAAGTGCCCATGGAGGGGGCTAGAGCTCTTATTTTTAAGTGGCCCATGAAAAACTAAAATTGTGAAAACAATAAATTTGAAAAAAATCTAAAAACAAAAGGAGGTGCTAGAAGTTGCCCACACCCACTTCTATTTTGTGGGAAGGTATTATGTCCAATGTCAATTTATAAACAAGTAAAATTGATTTGAACTTTTCTTGTATATAAAAATATGACTCTCAAATATATCTATCAAAAAATAGCAACATTCCCTCAAAATTTTGTATACCATAGAAAAACTTTACTATAAATGCTCCTAAAATTACTCTCGAGACCTACTAAAAAATTTAGAAGCCCCCTCTATGAGACCATTTCATACCAAAAAGAGAGAGGATGATGAAGCAACACAATTGTATGATGATTTTGTGCAATATTTAATCGTTGCTGGCCCATGAAAAACTAAAATTGTGGAAACAATAAATTTGAAAAAAAAAATCTAAAACAAAAGGAGGTGCTAGAAGTTGCCCACACCCACTTCTATTTTGTGGGAAGGTATTTTGTCCAATGTCAATTTATAAACAAGTAAAATTGATTTGAAATTTTCTTGTATATAAAAATATGACTCTCAAATATATCTATCAAAAATAGTAACATTCCCTCAAATTTTTGTATACCATAGAAAACTTTACTACAAATGCTCCTAAAATTACTCTCTAAGTCCCGCTAAAAATTTAGAAGCCCCCTCCGTGAGACCATTTCATACCAAAAAAAAGAGGATGATGAAGCAACACAATTGTATGATGATTTTGTGCAATATTTAATCGTTGATGATACTATCTAGTGGTGGGAGAATGCTCGTCAAAAGAGAATAAGTTGTAATTTTTTTCCTAGTTTTCTTGAACTGGAAGAGCTCCTTGTTCAAGATGGCCAGGGGCAAGCGCAGTCTTCGGGAATCACCCTCGACTTCAGTTTCAAGTTTGATAGTACGACCACCAGTGGGACTTGGTCTCTGAAGCTCCTCCCCGCAAAAGATACCGAGCAACATAAACCAGTGGTGATCGTATCTAGCGATACCGACCCCGCCAATTAAGGTTAGAGTCTTCGGGAATACTCCTAGTGAAAGTCGTTGTCTCCACTCAGCCATATGGAGGCCTCACGGCTGGCTCCCATGTTCCTAAGAATGGGGGCCAAGTGGAGGAGAAACTCTTCCAAAGAACGCACCTAAGAAGAAGGCTTAACCCTACATAACTATGCGTTGGCTCGTTATGAAATTAGGAAATGACAATGGAGTATCCCAAGACTAATTGTCGTGAGGGGGTGTGCCAAAGGTGTTGGGTTATTCCAAGACCGATAATTACAATTAATTATCGAGCAAAATTCCAAATGGAGGTTGGAGTGACCATCCAATCAATAGAAATTGAACAAAACATCTTATGACAATGATATATTGGTTAAGCTCAAAGGAACTAGTAAAAATATTAGCAAAGGTGAAGAAGTTAAGCACAAAAGTTCGTAGAAATCTTCATATGATTAAGCCCATTTTGGAAAAGTGTTGTTTTAGAGGATCAAAGAATCCTAAATGCACATTTGTATAGTAAAACCTTTATATGAAGGTTTATATATGTGGAGAGTGAGAACACAGATTACATCAAACTCCAGGCAAAATAGGCAAAATACTAGATAGAGTAGCCATCCACTTTTGTGAAGTGGTGCTCATCCTCTTCTGTGGATTGCCAAACTTCTATAGAAAGGATACATTGAAAACAATTGAATGGTAAATTGAGGAAAGGGGTCTTGGATTTACCTCTCAGCATTGTGAACGATTTAATTTCTAGAGGATTTTGATTAGATGAGTTTGTAGTTCTAGCCAAGACATAATTCTCTCTTCTATCATCAAGAGATTGTATATCTATGGCAACATAATCCGGCTGGAGGAGTGCTTACAGTTCATTTTTTGGGGAGCGTTGTGTGGTTTCAACAGTTTTGACACTTGTGGTTTGATGTATTGTCGCACTATGTTTAATAATGGGGGCAATGAGTGGTCGAATGTGAGATGTACAAGGAGTGTTAGAAATAACACAGCAGCAAATCCAACCAATTATTACACTACTTTTATCCCAGGGATGAACATTTCAATTTTGTTAGCAGCAAACCAGAGAAGGTAGAAGAGCATGTGTTTTAGTCCTCCAATCATATTGTTCTTATATGTTTACATTCATAATGTGAAAATCTTAGGTTCTTTGTGCTTCCATCATGATATTGCTTCCTACTAAGAGCATTTTCTGTACAGTAGTATTTTCCTTGCAAATGCATTCTTAAGTTGCTGCAAAATGTCTTAAGCAGCCAAAATGTTTGTAATTTAAAAATTGAAGTGCATTTGGCTTCTATTGTCATATTGTGTACCCGCATAAAATTCTTGTTCATTTTGCTGCTGCAATAAGGTGCATGCCTTATTTTACAGCAGTATATTCAAGCGTGCAACCTATAAGGGAATTGTTTCTGATTAAAAAAACTAATCGCTGAGTTCTCTGACAGAATACTAGTGTCTGTGCTTCGCCTTTGCTTTGGCTACAGAAAGTGTCATGATTTATCTAGAGTGTTGTCTGAGTTATCTCCTTTGTGGTAGCATGCAGTGTCTATCTTAGCACTGCCCTAGGAGTTCTGGTCATGTTTAGGGTAAACAGTTTTGAATGTGGGATTATTTTCTGACTCGGTAGACTTCCTAATGGCATCTGAGAGAGTGGAGAATACATTTGCCCATTTACCATTCGAAATATTCACAAATGATTGCACTGGAAGATAAAATCTATCATGGCCCATCCTATAAAGAGAATGAAATCTTCCAACGACCGGAGTCATATAATCTGTCTGCTCCTTGGTTTGGTGAGAAACATATGGCTAATCTCCATGAGAACGATTTAATTTGTCTTGTCAATGAAATTCGGCTAAAGTACAAATACTATAAAAATGCAGAGATCTATAATAGAAACTCTGTAAAATGATTTTTATCATAATACTCCCAAGAGTATATTTCCTATAATCTGAAAGACACGTTGTTTTTGACGGTCTACCTAATTTTACAGGTAGACTTGAGTTGTCAATGAAGCCCTACAATATTGATTTTAATCCTCCTAAAGAAAAATCCCCGCTGGTGACAATTTAGGTAAGTATGTTGCTTTTACCTTTGGAATTCGGCACCAAACTGATTTCCAACAGGAAGGACAATGATTAGGAAATTATTTCAGTCCATCACAAATCACCTCAACTAGCTTAAATTATCCTGAAGCTAAGGTATTATTCTAAGGAGCGGTTATTGGACTGCTAAAATACCCCATTCAAATGTAAATGTTGATTCTAAAATTGGCATTTTGCTTTAACTCCCTAAAATTCAAAGGAAGGTTACAATACCTCACGAAGAAGGAAATTAACCTATATGTTAAAGAGTAATGAATCTGAGGAATATCATCCAGAGATCATAAGTAAAAATGGTAAAAATATTCCCACTAAAAGAATAATTAGTGGCTTTTCAAATATCAATCCTTTCTAAGCTCTTGAAGTTTTTGAGAATGACACGAGAATTGATCTAGGTAGACTCAGCTCAAAAGGAAGACAAAGTCCAAAAAGGAAATGATGGAATTGAGGTAGCTAAGTAAAAGGAGGCCTTGAATTCCAGGTGGAGAAGGAAGAAGAGATACCAGAAGCAAGCTGATGAGATTAACTTTGACAAAGCTTCAAAAAAGTAATCACAAAGAATCAACCAAGGATAGAAATTGATCCTTCTTCAAAGATTAAACCAGAAACCAGAACTACATATGTAGAGGGGAAGTACAAGCAAATCAATTGAATACAAGGACATAATCATTATATAGTGGAAGAAGGCAAATAAACTCACCTTTACAAAAGTTGGGAAGGATATAACTTTTAAGGCCTCTGCTTGTAGGATGCTCATCTTATGGTCTATGGTGAATACATAAAGATTTTGTAGACATTCAAATTTGGCAATTTACCCTTTTGACACTGTTTATTGCAATTGTGCTTCTTGGCTAAGATAAAAACCCATATCCTATTCCCACTTAATGCATGTTGCCATCTCTTGTCTAACTTGCTCATTTTCATACACCTATGTGTCAACAAATTATGAATGTTAATACATAAGACCAATGCTAAAACTCTGCTTTCCAAGATGCAACTTTCAGATTTCACTTAGCTCCTCTCCGTCCAAAACCATACGGTTCTATCAAGATGTACAATCTGATCCAGGGCAACCTATACAGTCCTGCACCGACACATTTTCCAACTCTACTTTTGATGTACTATTATTTGTTGGGTTTTTTTATCCTCCTAGGTCGACCTTATCATAATAAATTACCTTCAGAACCCTATATAAGCAAGTTAAACTCACCTCATTTCATAACCTAGCACTCTCATGAGATCTCATTGCAAATACTAGCACAAAAGGCACTCAAGACTCCTAAATCTTCCTAAAGTTGATGCACATCCATTAGGGCAGCCACTACTACAATTTTAAAGCACTCAACCAAGTCAAGGAGTCTAGCTTC
Source organism: Taxus wallichiana var. yunnanensis (assembly GCA_018340775.1). NCBI lineage: Eukaryota > Viridiplantae > Streptophyta > Pinopsida > Cupressales > Taxaceae > Taxus > Taxus wallichiana. The sequence goes on along the minus strand of CM031244.1, from coordinate 795,173,112 downwards.
CCTCAAATCCAAGCACACCAAGTTCCCATTTCCAAGTCTTAGCAAGAGCACAATCCAATCAAGCATGATCGAAGAAGTTCAAGTTGCCAACTAACTACATTCATATAAATGTTACATGCTAGGTGGAGAACTATGTGTGGTTGAGGCCTCTTCAAGTAATGTCGATGGAGGGGGCACAAAGTTAATTACAGATGATATCGAGACTATGCAATAACTAGGGTTTGACAGCGAAGTGCATTTCCAGGCCACCAAAGGACCCAAAAAGTCACAAAACCCAATTCTAAAGGCATCTAAAACTGTACAAAGGGGGCAAGACCGGATTATACATCCTGACCAGACCGTACAGTCCTGCACCGGTAGATTTGCAAGTTATAGTTTCAGCAGTGAAGTTTCTCCAAGGCCTGCACTCCGAGATTCTCTAGTCTGTTTTCCCAGATTCTTCTTGCATAGCTTTGTATAGCTAAGTTTCTCTTCTCTTGTGTATTTTTGAACTTATGAAAGAACCAATACGTTATTCTGATTTTGTACAATTAATGTTGGAAGTTAATTTATCATAATAACTCCTAGTTTCCTAACCTTACATACCTTTTATTGTTGTGTATTGCATAACAAATTCTAATAAACTTAAAAAGGGTGTAAACAGATTCAATTTTCTTTTTGCCATTTGTACATCTATAAATAAAGGGTTCTAGAAACACCTTTGGGCCATTACGAGGCATTTGTATTTGTCTTTCCAAAACAAAATTGAAGTTCCTCACCTATAAAGAAAGTGCTTCTAAAGTTAATTGAAAATCTATAATAAGGTGTTTGTGCATTTAACTTCAACAGTTCATAAGCTTTCAGAAACCAATTATAACTCATCCTTTTATATAAAATTTACCAAATAGTTTGTGGACATACACAGTCCCTCCAAGCGGCTCTTATATCAAAGTGTTACCAAATCCAAAGCTTTTGTGTCTTCTTTAGATGTAGAAATGCCAGGGTGCTAACAGGTCTCTTCTCAATTGAGAGGAATTGAATAATATTATGATAATCTCTCAAACCATGTCCTCACCTGCTGAGGTTCTTACATATCCAACCCTTGATAGGTTCCATATACAAATAGGCCGAAAATAAATTGGAAGAAATAATGAGAGTGTGACTTCTCTCTTTTGTGGCTCTAGAGCTAGACTACTGTTATGAAAACAAAAATATCATTGCTGCTTTCATGTAGATCTATATCTACATGGAAATTGTCCACTACTTTGATCTAAATGTTATTCTTGCTTTCATCTATGTTTAGAAAACAAGGACATCGTGACTTCTTCCATCCTCTCAAACTCTATATATCTGCGTGGAAAATATGCACTATTTCTGTATGATATTTACTGTCATTTATGATTCTATGCTATGATTCATATAATACTTTAAAAGAAAAATATCATGTTGTATGCATAATAAGATAAATAAATTTTAGTATTTTTAGTTGGTAAGACCTACGAGAAGAATGTGGTGCTCTTGGACATATTATTACACGCACATGTGTGCTCCTAGTTATAGGTTATCTTATTACAGTGTGGTATTTTGAAATTGGGTCACTCTTTTTACAAATTCACCTTTTTAACATTACAGCACAACCCTTTGGCAACCCTATGCTCATTATTGATACCATAGGTATCTCCATTTCGGCCAAGTTAATTGATACTTGGATGGTGGAATACTGAGATTGTGGGAGATTAGAATCATAAACCTCAAGCCTTCGTTTTGATGCAATACACCATCTGTTTAGTGTTGTCAAGGCTAGGGGCTCAAAAATTAATCCAGCTTCATTAAGATATCAAGTGGCGTTTCCAGGCACGTATCAAAACCGTACCCATGTCATAATGGGTATATTTTGTACCTGCATCGGGTGCCCTAGGAGTGGTGTTTCAATAACTTTGCATTTTCTTGCTTCCCCTATTATGGAAGATGCATCTAGTTTTTCTTTTTAACTATGTTGTTGTTCTATTGAAAGTTGTACTGTGGAATATTTTTATGGGCTATTTTTCATCAATAGGCTAATTTTAGATATAAAGTTTCCAAATTTTAGATTCTTTAAGAAGTTGTTTTTTGATTGAAAGATAAACATGAAGATCCTTCCAAGTCTTTTAACATCCACTTGAATAATGGACCTATTAAGCTTGGTGCCAAGGACTAGAGGGTATCTATTTTGCCAAATTCGCCCGATAACAGAGTCAGACTATTCACCAAAAGTTTCTAATAAAATGTGGATAAAGTTATTAAATTCACCAAAATGTTTTGAAGTAGTCAATTCTATATAGTTTGAATTTTTTTAATTTGAAAAGATTCTCCTACAATTAGATACTTGTAAAAAACTCCCATTTTTAGTGCGAGAGATTCCTGGGAGGAACAGATCAATACACAATTTTTGAAATCCTTTTACAAAATAATTTTAGACATAGACCATAATGAGGTCAGCCCCGATATCCGAAATCATGACGCTAATGAACAAGGTCCACCTAAAACAAGAAACCTTCTATATATCCATTGTAATGTCCCTTTCCTACGCCAAAGGCCTATGGGCCAATTCGAGTCCTGCCTTGGTCATACCCAAGGGGCTAGGACGCCAGGAGTTATTGGGTGTGGATATCTAGTTCATTTGTTGGCCAATGACATGAGCATAAAGCGATTTGGAGGGACTAAATGTTATGTTTTGTCGTTAAGGGGGACCCCATAACACTTTATTATTCTATTTCTTCGTTGGGGTCACTTATGGTACTTTATTATTTTATTTCTTCATTGGGGTCACTTAAGTCGCTTTTTTGGGGTCAAAGGTAATGAGATGTTATAAAAGGAGGTTTGGGGGAGTGATAGAGAACATTCTTGCATACATAATTATTTTCCTTCATGTGCAACTGCTGCTTGCAAATTTACAGCTTGTGGAGTGAAATCCCACAGGGACCCTAGCTTCGGTGGTGAGAGATCTATCCCTAGCTAGCAGGGCATTCTTCGGTAGTGAGAGATCTACCCTAGCTTGTCATTTTGGAGTTGTTTTCAGGGCTGTTTTACAGAGGTATTTTCAGAGGTTTTCAGAGGAAGGGTTTGAGGGTTTTGGTGACATTTTGTGGAGATAATCCAAGGGTTTTCAGATCTGATTTGTGGCAGCGATTAGAGCAGATTTTGGCGCCATATTTAGAGACACTTTGAGGGTTTTTGGCCTCTTCCCAAGGGGAGCGACCCACTTTGGGATTTTGCAACAATTTTTGGAAGGGTTTCAGTGTGCCGTTTCCAGATCTGGAGGATGGGATCTCTTCTATATCAGTGGTAGATATTATTTCCAGAAATTCAGATTTTTATCTATTTTCTAGGGTTTTATCTACTCAGTTCCAGATTTGCATCAAAAGAGTGTTTTTAGGGCTTTCGGTGTCCATTTTCAGATACGGAGGTTGGGTTTTCATTCTCACTATTAGTAGATGTTATTTCCAAAATTTCATAATTTTATCATGCCTACTTGAGAAGATATGAATTTTTGAAGTTTTTAGGGCTTTCTGTAATTTTCTGGCTGCATTATATCATTCCAAAAATTCCAAAAATAATTTTCTTATGTTCTTTATAATATTAGCAAGCTCTCCTAAAAATTTCAAGTGATTTGAGTGAGTATTTTGAGAGATATCAATTTTCTTCAGTTCGCTGCCCTAACTGTTAAAAATCTGCAAAAATCAGAATTTGGGTTTGCTGCAATTTCTTATTTTTTGGTGCATTTTTAAGTGGTATCCCACAAGGGATATTTCAGTGGTATCAGAGCAGTTGTTTCTCCAGCCTGTTGGGGTTGAAAGATGGGAGACAAAGACAGTGAGGATATGGGTGTAGATCTGATGAAACAATTGTTCACCAACATGGTAAAGCAGCAGGAGACTACCAATCTCTATTTAAGCCAGCTCACGGAGAGATTAGCACAGGCGGGATTGATGCTCATACGGAGAGAGGAGAAAATAGCAATATGGGACAACATGATCAAAGAGGTGAGGGTGGACATTCAGGGCAACGGTCTCCCCATTCTTCTACCAGGCCTTTGGGGATTCACGAACCTTCTTTCGTGAAGGATCCGGAAGTTTCACAGGTACGGCAGCCAGTGGATATTTTAGATGAGGAGTCTTGTTGGGAAAGGTACCAGACCTTGAGTGATGGCTTTCGTGACAACATGCCATTCCAAGAATATTGCAAAATGAAGATTGGCAATGAGGCCAGGAGAGATCATCAGATACAAGTACCAGAGTTGCAAAGGAGATTGGGACAGATTTCCATTCCACACTTCGATGGTTCTAAGAAGTGTACTGCACAATCTTGGGTTCAGAAGTTGAAGACATACTTCGACTTGAATCCTATGCGTGAGGAAGATGCAATTAAGTTTGCAATCTTACATCTTGAGGGAGACGCTCATGATTGGTGGCATCATGGATTGATTACACAGGGACACATACACATTACTACTTATGCAGAGTTCACGCAGAGGCTAGTGAGCAGATTTGATAGGAGGGACCCTGACAGGTATTTTAGGGAGTTGACTCATTTGAGACAGACTGGTTCCCTGGATCAGTATATCGCAGATTTTCAGAGATTATCAGTCATGGTACCTGATGTTACGGAGATGAGGTTGATTTCACTATTCACAGCAGGTTTGACAGATGCTCTTGTTGGGTTTGTGAAGGCATTTGAGCCTTCTTCTTTGCATGAGGCTATTAGGAGATCTCGAGACTTGGAGTTATCCACTCCAAAGTCGAGGGTTCCACCTCGCGTTCAGCAAAGGGAACCTCCATCTGGATCAGACGAACTTCAGCAGAGGGAGCCTCCACCGAGGCAGGAGGTGGCTAAGAAGCCAATCATTTCCCGAGAGGACAGAGATGAGTTGAGGCGAAAGAAACTATGTTTCGATTGCCGCACACCTTGGGTTCCAGGACATGATTGCAGAGGTAGAGGGAAGGCCCAATTCATTGAGGTCTTCGAGGAGAGTGAGGGTGACAGAGGTGAGGAGTTAGAGACTCGCGAGATGGATGATGGAGATGGAGTTGCGTTGGATAGTGTTGATGCGGTGCAGGAGGAGGAGACTTTTCCTCGGGAGATTATAGCCACATTGTCTAGTACTCTGATGTACAAGGCATTTAGGATTAGAGGAGTTATGCAGGGTCAGCGAGTTGTGGTACTCATTGACAGTGGGGCTACCCACAACTTTATTGATGCATCATTGGTTGAGAGACGAGGTTTGCAGACAAAGGACTTTGAGGGCTTCAACATTGTTGTAGCCAATGGGGAGTATATGAGATGCACACGGAAAGTTCCACAATTGAGCATCACCATGGGTAACTACACAGTTACCGATGATTTCCACATTGTTGGTATGGGAGTGACCAACATAGTGCTGGGAGTGCAGTGGCTTCACTCTCTTGGTGAGTTTCGGACTAACTTTCAGACGATGGAGCTGAAGTTTAAGTCCGAGGACAGGAATGTGATTTTGAGGGGATTATCTACAGGGGCACCTAGGGTGGTTGCAGCTGAGGGGATGGAGAGGACTTTCCGACATGATGAGGGGCTTTATTATTGCGGATCGATGTGGAATATGATGGATGTGGGTGTGACCAGTAGTGTTGCACATGAGACAGTCACAGAGATTGGGGTTACAGGTTCAAATCATCTAAGTTTATCATTATGTTGGTTATCTGAGGTTTCGGTAGACTGGAGATCTCATTTGCTTGTTGAGTACTCCAAGAACCGACACACTTGTGAGATTCTGGATGGTCACATACAGGATGACACCTACAGATTGGAGGATGAGATGATATTCTATCAGGGCAGATTATACCTTGTGTCAGATTCATGGTTGAGGATGGAGATATTGCGACATGTGCATTGTTCTTTCGTGACTGGACACTTGAGCTTCGATGCGACCTACAGGCTCATATCAGAGAGATTCAGATGGCATGGGTTGAGGGAGGATATCCTCAACTTCATACAGGGATGTACGGTTTGTCGTTATAACAAATCGGAGCTTACAGGTTCATCATGTTCTGAGTCGACATGGGATAGCACTCCTATGTATTTTACTGCTTCTAGGCACAGAGGGCATTTCACCCATGTGCTAGTCAGTGGAGGGATGGAGTTGACTCGATTTCTGGTTATTCAGTAGGTTCACACTCATCACAGGAGGTGAACTATGTAGAGTTGACATTGTCGGTTGACCATTTACTGGAGTCTTGGGATTTTTCCCCCACGGGACACATTGAGATACATTATGAGTTGTACTCTCACACTAATGTGGGTCATGTGGGAGGGTTAGCACGCTTTGTGCATATACAGGTTATTTCACAGGTTGATCGGGAGATTCTACAAGATTCAAAGTGGACTTGCGTACCCAGGAGTTGATCGAAGAGATAGTGACGGGTCCCATGATGATGGCATCAGATTGGCAGGGATTGGACAGATTGGCAATCCCGATGTGGGTACCAGTGGAGAGTCGGTTTGGGTATCATTCTACTTCACGAACAACATTGTTCTCTATACAACATGGAGGTCATGATGACTACATGGGGTTTCTTGGTTACTTCGGATTACACCGATCTTTGGTTGACTGCAGGGTGAGATGGAGAAACTTACTTTGTGGTATTCAACTTCTGCAACATGACAGGATAATGCTTGGGGTCAAGCATTTCTCGGGAAGGGAGGATTGTAATGTCCCCTTTCCTACGCCAAAGGCCTAAGGGCCAATTCGAGTCCCAGCCTTGGTCATACCCAAGGGGCTAGGGACGCTGGGAGCTATTGGGTGTGAATATCTAGTTCATTTGTTATAATTTTTCGTTGACATGAGCATAAAGTGATTTGGAGGGACTAGATGTTATGTTTTGTCGTTAGGGGGGACCCCATAACACTTTATTATTCTATTTCTTCGTTGGGGTCACTTATGGTACTTTATTATTCTATTTCTTCGTTGGGGTCACTTAAGTCATTTTTTAGTCCCACATGGAGCGCCCAACTTGGAAAAAGGTAATGAGATGTTATAAAAGGAGGTTTGGGGGAGTGATGGAGAACATTCTTGCATACATAATTATTTTCCTTCATGTGCAACTGTTGCTTGCAAATTTACAACTTGTGGAGTGAAATCCCACAGGGACCCTAGCTTCGGTGGTGAGAGATCTATCCCTAGCTAGCAGGGCATTCTTCGGTAGTGAGAGATCTACCCTAGCTTGTCATTTTGGAGCTGTTTTCAAGGCTGTTTTACAGAGGTATTTTCAGAGGTTTCAGAGGAAGGGTTTGAGGGTTTCGGTGACATTTTGTGGAGATAATCCAAGGGTTTTCAGATCTGATTTGTGGCAGCGATTAGAGCAGATTTTGGCGCCATATTTAGAGACACTTTGAGGGTTTTTGGCCTCTTCCCAAGGGGAGCGACCCACTTTGGGATTTTGCAACAATTTTTGGAAGGGTTTCAGTGTGCCGTTTCCAGATCTGGAGGATGGGATCTCTTCTATATCAGTGGTAGATATTATTTCCAGAAATTTAGATTTTTATCTATTTTCTAGGGTTTTATCTACTCAGTTCCAGATTTGCAGCAAGTGTTTTTAGGGCTTCCCGGTGTCCATTTTCAGATCTGGAGGTTGGGTTTTCATTCTCACTATTAGTAGATGTTATTTCCAAAATTTCATAATTTTATCATGCCTACTTGAGAAGATATGAATTTTTGAAGTTTTTAGGGCTTTCTGTAATTTTCTGGCTGCATTATATCATTCCAAAAATTCCAAAAATAATTTTCTTATGTTCTTTATAATATTAGCAAGCTCTCCTAAAAATTTCAAGTGATTTGAGTGAGTATTTTGAGAGATATCAATTTTCTTCAATTCGCTGCCCTAACTGTTAAAAATCTGCAAAAATCAGAATTTGGGTTTGCTGCAATTTCTTATTTTTTTGGTGCCTCTCTTTCCGAATGAGCTCGGACGAAGACCTTTGGCCCTTTTTGTCTACCCGACGGCCAAAGGAGGTTTCTAGGGTGACTAAGTTTTATTATTTTATTATATTGTGCCCATGTTTTTAAAATAACATTATAAGTTGCACATATAATAAATAATAAAACTTATTAATAAATTAAAAATGTCAATATCAAAATACAATTAAAATTAATTGTATTAGAGGAGGAAAAGTGCGACTTGCCTATGGGAGTCATAAATAGGGAAATGTGTCATTAAGCCCATAGGGAAAAATGCGACTAGCATAGGGAAAAGAAAGAATGTGATTGGCTGGTTTAGAGGTGGTGGTTGGGTTGTTTTTCTTTATATGGGCAAGTCGACTTGCTTAGAGACATCCAGATTTTTATTATCAGATTTTGCATTGTTAAGAGCTCTTGCTTTTATCAGAAATTCCAAGGACAAAAACCCTTGTGAATTAAACCTCTTGTGGACGAAAACCCCAAGGGATTGAGAGGGGATTTCACTTAAAAATTTCCAGCGTTCTTATTCAGATTTCCAGGTTAATTTCAGCAGTGTTTGTGAAGGTGTTTTTCAGTGGTTTATGACAGCAGTTGGGTCGACTTATTGTGGATGGTTTTGGCAACATTTCAAGAGGTATTTCCTTCAAAAATATTTGTCAAATATTCTCCATATTATTGTAAACCAGATCGCTGTAATTTTACATTTATCTGAAGTGTTATTTTGAGGGTTTCAGGCAGATTAATAATCAGATTTCAGATCTGATTTCTGGGTTGTTTTGGCTGCAATAAATTCTGGTTTTTGCATGATTTGATGTCTAAAAATACCAGTAATCATTTGGGATTGACAGTATAATTTTTTAGTGTTATTTGCATTGAGATCCAGCTCAAACCCTAGTCGCATTTTCTTAATTAAATTCAGATCTGCATTAGGGTAATTGCCATAACATCCATAAATCTGTAGTTGTTTTTATTTGGTTTAAAATTCATCGGAGTGTCAGGGAGACCCATTGGGGATCTTTCAAATGATTCCACTTTTTTGTGGTGAGGGGTTCCAAGTAGCCACCAAAGTTCAAACCAATGACCACATGTAAAAGTGAGGATGCAAACCGATTGAGCAAAATTGGACATCTAGCAATCTCAATCTTGTTAGCCGAGTTGTTTCTTTAAGAAGATTTTTCTTTCTTCTACTTGGGTTGGATTATCAGCTATCCTAACACTTTTATCTAGGTATTTTCTAATAACTCTAACATGGAGCCAACTATCGGTGTTTTTGCATACTTCACTTGAATGTCCTGTAGGTTTTACACTCGAGGATGAAATGCTTCTCTATTTCGATTGTCTCTATGGCATAGAAAACACATATTCTCTCCTCCCATTCTTCTTGAGGGTCACCCATCTACCCTACATCTAAAAATGTGGGAATTAGTCCTTATTTGAGTTATGAGCATCTTCTCCCTCCATTTGATTTCAGTCCCTATGTATGCCCTTTTGCAAAACTCATATGTCGGGGTTGAATCTTGTAAAATAGTGTTATTTCCTACATGTTTTATTTCACCACGTGACTATTATAAACTATTCATTCACATAGTTTTTTATGTCTTGTTAATGTTTGGGCATTCATTTAAGCTAATATCCCAATTACTCAGTTTTGTCTATGTGCTCTTTCTCTTGTGCAGCTCTTCTTCTCTTGTGGCCCTAGGCTACCTATCAATCTCCATATTTTATGTTTTTTTCAAGCACCTTAATAACCTAGGCATGATTGTTGCCTCTAGTGAAAAAGTGCATGTTTCTATAAAGAGTATTTCTTATGGGACTAAACCCTTGATTTTGAATTTGTTTTTGATTAGGTGATTCTAGATCCTTTCTATTTACCTCCATTTCAAACCTGAAGTGCCACTAGCATGTAGCTCACACCATACAACACCACGAGGGTGACACTAGCATGTAGTTCCACATGCTGTTTTTAATTAGCATGTAGTTCACACCATGTTGTTTTTTATTAGCATGCAGTTCCACTGGTATGTAGTGACACTAGCATGTAGTTCACACCATACAACACCACAAGGGTGACAAGTCACCCAAATAAGACCATGATGGTCTTCCAATCCCATAGCTCGACATTGTTGCATCTATGTTATAGTGCATAAAGAGTTTTTCATCCACTTTATATTCTTTTAATTCTACATATATCCAAACTGAGTTTGTTGTGAAAGTCTACACCAAGATACTTGTATTTTGATACCAGTTCAAGAGGCTCTCTTTTGAAGTGGAAGTTGAAATGTTTCTTTTTATTTTTGGGAACAAGATCAATATCTTGGTTTTGTCGATGTCAACCAACATCCGTACCTCTTTATAATAGATTTTTGGGCCTTGAAAGTGATCTCTCGAGTCTTGGATTGTTTCAGTGATTAAGTTTAGATCATCAGTGTACAGCACAAGTTTCACCACATATTATTTGGCCAAGTGGATCATTCTGCTTCCATATTTGTCTACCTATTCTTCTAGCTTGTCAATATATAGCCCAAACTAAGAAGCGGACAAAGGGAAACCTTGATAAGACACCTATGTCACTCTTAAAACACTCAGACAACCTGCCTACATTGTGCTTGTGTTTTGATTGTGGCATTAACTTTCTCATACTATCTATGAACTGCTGTCCTATAATGATCTACAACCATTGGTTCCACCATTCTGCTTTATAGTTCTCTCCTCGATACTGTGTTAAATGCTTTTTGAAATCTACAAAACAAGAATACGCCACCTGTCATATCCAAAACTTTTTCAACTAGATTCAATACTTCTAGTTAAGCATGATATATTTGTACATGAGTAATTCAAGTTCAAATATCACTCATGGTTAGGCGACTTATAGTTAGGGACACTAAAAATCCTCATGATAGTGTAGCAATTAAATGGCTTACCGCCAAATTGGTTCAAATAATTCGGAGACTAGAACCCTGATTGTGTCCAAGATAATTGTAGGTACCATAACCCACATTAATCAATCAAAAAAAAAGTACCTAATTAATATTTGAAATTGATTAGCAATTAAATACATATGTTTGGGAAAGCGTATCTCGAATATGATCTTGTAGGACTATTCTAGAAATCTAAACATGGAAACACATAACTGGAGGCAAGGCGACCACAACTTATAAATTTGGAGGCAATCAGATACTGATGACAAGACTGCACCTGATGATTGTCGCGTTCCTAGTCCTATCGAAAACCAAAAATCTAACTTCAGAGCCTTGTGCACCTGCAACTGTTCATTTGATTACTTGCTCTTATTTCATGCATTGTAACATGTGATCTGGAAGTAGATGATGAAATTTTGGGAGTATGTGTTGGGATTTATGACTAGGGTAGGACTCATTAGCCATCTAATTGTAAATTCTCGCAAAGGTAATCAAATTTCTCGAAAAGTGGAAATCACATAACACGAACAACTTTAGCAAGAGCACTAATAGTGCTCCATAATAGATATGTCTAGCTCAAACAAGGATAAATGCTTTACTGATTGCTTACTGATTGCTTAACTGGATTGTGGTCCTAATGGAATATAGAAAAAAGGCGTTTATTTATAGTCAACTAGTTCAAATTATGACCAATGTATTCCTAGATGCCACAATGGCACAAGCAGATGAAATCTGTCAGGAAAATTACCTAAGAGAAGTTTGCAGTTAGTTCCTCTCTGTGGGGCGTTTATGTATCTCTTCTTGTGCTTGACAGAACGTGGAAACATTAGGAGAATCCAGTCGGGTCTGTACTTGCACGCACATTTTTTAAGGCGATGTAGGGGTAAATCATTTACAGCTCTACTGTATTTCAAAATGGCAGTTTTGTGCCCCTATGCAAGTCTCCAGGTGACTTCAGCAGAAGTCTTTAGGAGTGCAGTGGAGGGAAATAGGACAAGAAAACCTGTAGGCCCTTCGGCATTGGTTTGTCCATAATCATGCTATCACTGCAGATGATGGCAAGTCTTTCCTCCTGCTGGAAGTAATGTATGCAACTCCAGACAATGGAATAAATAAAACACTGCTGTTTCAATCCCCTGTTTTTACTATGTCATTTTCATGTTTTCACGCTATTATTGAAACTTAGTTTTCTTTTAACTGTGTAGTTGTTCTATTGAAAACCGCACTCTGGGGTATTTTTATATGCTATTTTTCGTCAATTGGCTAATGCTAGGCAAAGTTTCCAAATTTTAGCATCGTTGGTGTCTGGTTCTTCGGCTTAGTGCCCACAACTAAGGGTATTCATTCCAACAAATTACCAATTTCATTGTTCGAGAGGAAAAAAATATACATAAAATTGTCAAATTGGCTAAAATATAAATGTTGATGTCAAAATAAACTCTATATTTTTTATTTCGAATTAACCTGTTTTACATAAATTTAGTTTTTTTTTTTTTTTTTCTTTCAAAAGATTCACCTACAATTAGGTACTTGTAAATAACTCCCATAGACTCCTGGGAGGAACAGATCAATACACAATTTTTGAAATCCTTTTACAAAACATTTTAGGAACAGATCAAAATGAGATAGGTCCCATCTGTCCTGAAATCATGACGCTAATGAACAAGATCCACCCTAAAACAGTAAAACCTGTATATATCCATATATAAATCTACTAACCAAAGGGTAGGCCATAACAGTAGTAGCTACTTCTTGAGGACAAGGGGGCCAACATTGTCACCGGTTTCCTTATTGTGCTTCACATGGCTTCCATCACACAGAGGAAATGTGCCAGATCTCCAGCACCTAAATTCATCGCACTCAAATCTTAACCAACCCTACATATTTTGTGGACAAAGAAGAAAATAAGAAAGAGCTTACCTGCAATAGGCCGTCACTGGTTTAGAGAGGTCGGCTAATGGAACATTGTCAACCACTTTCAAGAAGAAGGTTCCTCCTTTCTGATGGATGGATTAATAGGAGTGGTCTGGGCTCTGGTGATATTGAGTGTTCTCCTGCGGGGGAGCTTGCTGTGAGAAACAGAGGTCAACTGTAATGGCTTCCCGGCGAATGGTTTGGCGTAACAGGCGTTGGCACCGTGCGCCGCCAGCATGGCCATCTTTGTGCGATTTGTGTCTTCCTGCAGCGGAATGGTCGTCTTATCTTGTGTGCGGCACGCGTTACCCATTCGTAGCCCCAAATTGTGTCCAAGAATATGCCAACAAGTGCGTGATTGCGTGGGTACCACCTACGTGGTCATTCATACCCTTCTTCTCGTGGGGAGGGGTTATATTAAGATGATTTTAGACTCTTTTCAATATTAATTAAAAGGAAGGATGAGTTCATGGCAAGTAGGAGAAGAACTCATATATCTAGGGGAAAATACGACTTACCTAGGGAAGCTATTTTGGAGAGAACTCCTATGAAAAAGAAACAAGCAAACAATAAATAACATTGATTGGGAGGTTACTTTGACTCAATGGCTATAATATGCAAAATTTTTGTCTAAGCGTGTGTACTCGAGCGAAAAGAGCAAGAGGTTAAGGCTCCACCTCTAAAGTGTACACCACAACAAGTACCTCAGAACTTCAAATCACCTACATTTAGTATTTTTCTTTTCACGTTACGGGAAGTCAAATCAGGTATCCAAAAGTTATGTGCGATGTAAGGCCAAGGACTTAGATGAGCTACTGAGGAGAATACCTAAAATGGGGATTGGATGTTCTTGCTCCTCACATTTTGAATATATTCAACAACATCATTGTTATGTGGTTTAAGAAAATGATTGGACCACTAGTATGAGCATACCTCTTTTAAAGCTGTGAGATAATTGAGCAACCCAGACCAATTACAAGACCATCATGATCAATCCCCTATTTGCAAAAAGTTAGTTGGTAGCATGGTTGAACACAAAATCATTTATAGTCAAGTGTTCAAAAGACAATGATAAGAGAGCAAAAGGGCACAAGCAGATGGTTTCATACCTAAGTACTCCACCCTAGAGCATGGTGTTACACTAAGACATATCATTGAGAAAAAGCATGGGAGGAAAAGATGAGGGGAAATTTTATGTTATTTTGTTGACTTCAAGAAAGCTTTTGGCATGGTCCCTAGGGATAAGTTATGGTGTAGAATGCAAGAGCTTGGTATACCATTGCATTTTCGAGCAAATAATCGGTTTATAGACTTTATGAAAGGGTGTGTATTAAAATCAAAACCAAAACTATGCATTTCAAAGAAGCTTTAGGAGTTGGCGACATTGGTGTTAAGCGGGGTTGTCCTCTATCACCCACACTCTTTGGCTTATATATAGCCCAGAACTAAGGGTATTCATTGATTACCAAATTGTTAAATATGGAATTGGGTGGTGAAGGTATCTATTTTTTGGGTGATTATGTTATAAGGCTTTTCATATCAAAAAGATGACCTTAGGTATTAAATTCCCATAGACTCCTGGGAGGAACAGATCAATCAAGGTTTGAAACTTTTACAAAACATTTACTCACTCTTGATGACCTTTGAACAAGATCCACCCTAAAAAGTAGGTATCCATATTAAATCTACTAACCAAAGGGTAGGCCATAACAGTAGTAGCTACTTCTTGAAGCTTCACATGGCTTCCATCACACAGACCTAAATTCATTATGGACAAAGAAGAAAATAAGAAAGAGCTTACCTGCAATAGGCCGTCACTGGTTTAGAGAGGTCGGCTAATGGAACATTGTCAACCACTTTCGGTTCCTCCTTTCTGAGGATTAATAGGAGTGGTCTGGGCTCTGGTGATATTGAGTGTTCTCCTGCGGGGGAGCTTTGCTGTGAGAAACAGAGGTCAACTGTAATGGCTTCCCCGCGAATGGTTTGGCGTAACAGGCGTTGGCACCGTGCGCCGCCAGCATGGCCATTTTTGTGCGATTTGTGTCTTCCCTGCAGCGGAATGGTCGTCTTATCTTGTGTGCGGCACGCGTTACCCATTCGTAGCCCCAAATTGTGTCCAAGAAAAGTGTGTAAGAAGGGGTTATTTGGCAAAATGCCGAAGTTATTTTGGAGAGAACCATTTTTCTACAATATGTAAACAGTACGAGCAAGAGAAAAGAAACCTCTAGTGTACAACCAAGTATTTTCTTGCTACAGAAGAGGTAGTATTAACAAGGACTTAGATGAGAAGAAGTAAAATGGGGATCGATGTTCTTGCTCCTCACTACAAATATTTGGGGATTGACTTAACAACCAAACAAGACCAAGCTTACTTGGGAGACTTGGTAGCATGGTTGAGAAAAAAAAGAAACAATGATAAGAGAGGGAGGGTGGAAAGCCCTTTGTGATTTTCTGAAAAAGCATGGGAGGAAAAACAAATACAGAAAGAAGCGAGTTATGGGAATGGAAAACTACCCAAACACTTTTTGAAATATTAGTTATTCTTGTTGTTCTTTATGGGTGTGAAATATGGCCAAACAAAAACATACCATTATCAAAATGGAAGCAAATTGAGAGACCAAATTTCAAAAGCATATGATTACCACCAAATTTAAGTTGAAAGTCTCGGTCCCTTATGAGATTCTTTTAGCTGAAATAGGTGTAGTTCCAATTGAAGCCATTGTTATGATTCAACTTCTCAGATACCTCAACAAAATTGAATAGATGACAACAAATAGGTGGCCCAAACTTGTCTTCAAAGAGCGCTAGGCAGGAGGAAGAGGTCGTGGATGAACCAAAACATCAAGTGGATGAATAAGTGGAATATTGAATAACATACATGGCCCCCTATGAGATTTGCAATAAAGAAATACACGCATTTGTTATTGATAAGGTCCGCAAAACTTTGTGGGACAATAGAGGCAGAAAAAAGAGATTCTATCTCGAAGAATTTAATCCCACTTGCGACCATCAACAAAAGGCATACATTGGGGCCCTCATTCCGTGGAGAGCTAAGATTCTCATAGCTCAACTAAGGACCAACTCCCACCGGCTTAGATGTGAAACAGGTAGATGGAAAAGGCCTAAAGAAAAATGGGAAGAAAGACTTTGTGTCTTTTGTTTAGATGGGGCGGATGGAATCAAAGAAAAAAAAAACACATTATTACAGAATGCAGTGCCTATAATGACATTCGTTCCAGATATGCAATCAATTTCAAGACTTTTGCCATTATAAGTCATGTTTGATGAGGAGTGGATAACTAAAATAGGAGACTTCATCATCAGGATTAACAAAAGAAGATCTGAATTGGTGAACTATAAAGAAAGTGGTTTTACCGTCTTATAGGCTATTTTTAGCCTCGTGGACACTAAAAGTTTCTATTTCTATTTCTATTTCTATAATATCGTATGTTCTATTGTGAATTTTAAGCACAAAACATGTGATCTTTTAAGTCTTGTTTATTTGAATAACTCATTTAATTTGTCTATTTTCAAGTTGTTTTCGTATTGGATACAAATATCATCATAAGCTGAACATTCCATGATGAAGTGTCATTCCATCTCTACCACCCCTTGCTACAAAAAAGACGCGTTCTCCTTTCCCAATCCTCCTTGGGTATAGTCCATCTACCGATTTCACATCGAAGATGATGCGATCCGGTCCTCGGTTCTAAAATCTTGTTTTACCCTTGATAGTAGCCCCTAGATAAGTTTTTTCATCATGCTTCCCAAGTTATGAATAGTGAGGTAGTAAAATTGATTGATTCATATTGAGCACTTAACAATGTCAATCTTATCGACTAGAATGTTTTTTAAAGAAGTTTGTTCCTTTCTCTTATTGATTTAGGTTATTAGTTATCATATTACTTTTATCCTAGTATTGTGAAATAGTACTAATATGGGTTCAACTCTCGGTGTTTGTATACTTGACTTGAATGTCCTTGTAGTTTGGGTACTTGAGATTGAAATGGTAATTTGTTTTTATTGTCCCTATGCTACAAAAAAATATATCCTCTCCTCCCATTAGCCCTTAAGGGTTACCCAACAACTCGTCTCATATTTGACATCGTGGGAGCTAGGCCTAATATGATCTATTAGCATATTTTCCCTCTATTTTATTTCGGTCCCTATGTATGTCTTATTGTAATGCCCAGGTTGAATTAGTAAAATAGTGTTGCCTTTTCCTACATCTTTTATTTCTTCATGTAACTATTATAAACATTTCATTCGCAGAGATTTGTATTTCTTCAGTAAGGTTTGGGCATTCGTTTAAGTTCATCCCATTTATTCATCCACTTGTGATTCAATTTGTTTCATGTGCCATTTCCTGTGTGGTGCTCCTCTTATCATCCTACACTATCAATCAATCTCCATATTTTAACTTTTTTTTATGTATCATAAGTAACGTAGTCATAGTGGTTTCCTTTAATGAAAAAGTGTGTGTTTATGTAAGGAACATTTCATATGGGATTAAAGCCTTGATTTTAGAGATGTTTAATTTGTCTATATTTCAAACACGAAGTGCCACTAACATGTAGTTCAAACTCATATAACACTATGGGGTGACAAGTAACCCAAATAAGACTTTAATGGTCTTTCTAACCAATAAGTCAAAGCACTATTGCATTTATTTTATAGTGCATGAAGAGCTCTCCGTCTGATTCAATAAAATCTGGATTTATTTTACTGATATCTAAAGCTAGAAGTCTATAAAGATATACAATGAAATACAAATGCTAGGAAATTTTATTGATGTAATTATGAAAGCAAATAAGAGAGATAAGGCACTTACCTTGACTTCACTTATCCCGAAGTATGTCTAGATTGGAAGAACTAATGAAATAGAAACTCAAAGTGTCGCAATCACACTCGGAAAAATGCAGAGATGTCAAGAATGTCGGGACATGGACGCTGTGAGCACCCGAGAACTCTATGGGGGTTTGAAGTCCGCCAAAAGGTCAGAACCCGATTACGACACTATCGCTAGGGTTTCGCACTTACTCATCTTTGATCACCTATATGTCACGCTTGGATCATCAGAGTACCTGTAAATCTGCAACACAAACAACCTCCTGCAAAACCCTCAAGCTATATCATGTCAAGGGGTTAACACAAGGTTATGCACTGAATAATATATCAAATCTAAGCATACATGCAATAAAAGTGGATATTCTACGGAAGAAATATACAAAACAAGAGATATAAATCAACACTAGATTTAGCGTGGTTCACTTGAGGTGGGCTACATCCACCAAGAAACAAGTCAATCTATTATCCAAAGTTTTTAGAAGATATAAAATGAAAATTTACAATCTTCCACACCTCTCAAAATGTATAATACTTTATTTCTCTCAAGCTTCTCCTTCTCTCATAAATTCTCTCTCACAATTATTCTCACAATAATCATCAATTCTTACAATGCGTACTCCTAAACCCTAGTTTTCATGCTTATATAGGCATATAAAAACTTAGAGCACTTAGTCATGCAATTATAATCAATAGATCGATTTAATGCTAAAATTAGATCTAATTCCCATGAGTTAAATAAAACACCCACGCACAAGTAACCGACATCGATTAGCCCTAACCGATGTCATTTCCTACTTGCCTCGACCGGCTGTGTCGGTCATAGGTGACCAATGTCGGTCCCTCCATAACCGATGCTGCCATTTGTGTGCTTTCCTTCAAGTTTAATATATCATGCTAATCCAAGTAATTGAGCTCCACAACTCGACACATCAAATCCTAAAAAAAAAATGTTAAATGAGGGGTAAGATTGTCTTGAATCTGTCACATGAGTGATCTTACGAGTGAGTGTTGCACTACATCTCAGACCAAATGTAGTTTTATGTGCTTGTGTGTGCAATAGTGCTTATAGGTTTCCATAACACCGATGACGCCAAGATAGCGAGCGGTATCTAGATAAAATGCAAATGTGTGGATGAAATAGAATGAACTTCCCCTTCCTATGCAGTGTGTATGCAGAGTAATAAGCCCAAGATGTAATCCCTTTGATATGTAGATAGATAGCCCTTGATAGAAATTGTTTGTCATTATAATGGTATGTATGTTGTGTTTATATAGGGATCTCTTGCTTGAATTTCAACACTAATGACCTAACATGCCGACTAGTACCTTGGGATATGAGTGGGAAAATGAAAATACCGACCTCAAATGTCAAAAATAAGATAAAAAATAAAGAAGGCACGAGCACCCAAGATGTATAGGAGCACTTGGGTGCTAATGTCTAATTCTAAGTGCTAGTGTCCAGAGACAACTAACAATAAATGTGTGAAGACTAAGAGACAAGGATCCCTGTGACCTGACTAGAATTGGGTGTATGAGTGACAAGTGTGAAAGATAAAATCAATAGAAACAAACAACACAAATGGATGGACTAGGAAGTGTGTCATTAGTGAATACTTTTCTTACTCAAGATCCATATATAAAACAACATACTTGCGATATAGTAAATAGTAGTAAGTGTGTGATTTTGTGTCTACATTTCCCCCCTTTATGTTATTTGAATGAAATTCAAGTAGTGTAAAGGAAGTAAGGAACATACCTGAAAGAAGTTTGGAGAAGCCTTATTGCAGAAGTATATGTGCTAAATAAGAACATGTAGTGTGGCGAACCACAGATTGGCGTGTTGATCCATGTGGCATAAAGAGAGACGACGAAATCTATGCTATGAGGAGTACTAAGCGAGATTGATGGTTCCGATATTGAGTGATTGGAGATTTCGATTTTGTCGTTGATGGAGATTTGTTGGGGTAGGGAGTGATCAGTTCCCAACTCAATTTTAAATGCGTGAAAAAATTTGAGGATTTGGGTGTCCCGCTACAGGAGGAAGAAGCATAGGGAGAAAGGTCTAGTTTTACTCTCCAACTTTAACTACATCCTCAAAGGTCTAGCCACTACGAAGGAAAAGACTAGATTTTGTTCATTTCTATTCATTTCGATCTAACAAGAATAACCCATATAGGAGTAGTATAGGAAAGGCAATGACATCTCATTGCCCCCACTCTAAGGGTATCGTGATATGTATGATGTTTGATGGCTTCCATGTTTGGTCATCTTGAAGTGATAGAAAATGTAAAGTGATTTTCCCATGTTAGGTCATCTAGGAAAGATACAAAGTGGTGTAGCTCCCAAGTTAGGTCATCTGGAAGAGAGAGTAAAATACGTTGTGTTGTGTTGATTGGTTGATTTGATTCGAAAAGTGGAAAGTTGCGTTGTGATTGAATGTGTATCATAGATTACTCATGGGATATTTTTCATTTATTGCCCTCGATTAGGTCATTAGGGGGAATTGACATAAAGTGGTGTGAAATGTCACATAATGTGAGCAAATTTTCGATAATGATGAATTTGATATGTGAAATGACATGTAAGAGGATCATAGGGTGAGCTCGATTGTATGCCCCTTCTTTCGGTGAAAGGGAGAGTGATGGTGGGAATGAACACTGAGCCGAAAGTAATAGTGAATGAGATGAATGTATAGTAGATGTCACAAAATTGTGTGTGTATCGAGTTGAAGATGTGTAAGATTGGAATATAACGTCATGCGGAGGTGTGTATAATACGATATTAGGTGAAATTTTGAAAAGAATGTTGCATACTGAGGATAGGAAACAGAGTAACCAAGCTCAAGATATGAGCAAAATCATGTAATGTGTATTAGTTGGGAGAATGAGCGCAAATGGTGACCATAGTAATATAACAATTATTAAAAGTGCTATATATAGTAAGTGTAAAAAGTGATTATTGATGTTAATTGAACTTTGATTGAGTGTGAATTGGAGCTCGAGTGCAAAGATGCGCAACAAGTTAGAGCAATGTGATTGATTGATTGAGAAATGGTAGCAGATCATCGTGGTGTCACATATGACAATTGAGTTGGTAAGTATAGGTATTTTGAAAAATACGTCAAAATGAGTTATTTTTATTAATTTTCACAAAATTTGTGTTTTTTTTTTCTAGGCATTTTGACTGGGCAAAAGCGGTGAAGGTGTTAATGACCTTCAAGACGTCAACGCTCAGTGCCCAAACATAGGCACCTGGTGACTGCTCCACAGGCTTTGCAACCCAAGAGGGTTTGTTTGTAGCCCTGAGAATGTAAGAAATGTGAAATGGGATGTATATGGGTGTTGTGTATAATCATTTTTGTGTGTTTATGAGGTTCGAATGTCTTGTTTGTTGTCTTTTTGTGTTGTGTAGAGGGATATTCATTCAAGAGAGTTCCACGGTGGTCATCATTTGAGTACATTGTTGGAATTGGGGTTATTAGATGACGAATAAGATGTATTAGATGTGGCGACCTATACGCCAAATAATGAGGATGGGGGATGTGCCCCATAATATGTTGATGATTACTACATTGTGTGAGTAATGGTGTGCAGACATGTGTACATTTTGGTTACCTACCGAGGAGATGGTTGTGACCCTGGAGGATGTATATCACATATCTGCAACTACCAATTGTTGGTGAGAGGGTTGAGGTGATGGCCATAGAGGATGGTCGAGACAAATGTGAGCAGAGAGGTAATACTTTACAGGACATGAGTACAAACCGAGACACACCTTAGTTTAGTTTAGATACGATATTGAGGTCAAGTGTTCCATGATTTCGGAAGTTTATTGCGGTGGTGATTGCTTCTTCAATGGTAGTGGAGGGTGGTGGTGGTATAAGATGCATGATATTTGTCTACATACGAGGAGGACGGTATGAGGTATGTGTGGGCACAATGTGTATTGGCACATTTGTACAAGGATCTATATAGGTTCACGCAAGAGGAACATGGGGCTGGACTGGTAGCCACCACATTGCTACGTGTGTGGGCATATGAGCATATTGTGATATTGAGGCCGCTTAATGGACCGCGTGTGAAGTGGGCAAGGCTAGATATATTTGTTATAAGGTGGGTAGGTATTCAGAGTGGGAGGATGGACACCGATACTTACATATCGATGTTGGATCATGTAGGTCGGGGTGTTGTTATATGGAGGCCATACCGAGACTATGGTGGATGGACCGAGGATGGAGTGGAGCTACAATGTATTTGGAGACCATGTGGCTAGAGGGGATCAATTTAAAGGGGTGATAAAGCTATTTGGTAGAGCACGTGTCACAACAATTTGGTATGGCACAGATGTGATCCCAAAGCCATATTTATAGGTGAGAGCCACGAGGGCATCAAGGAGGGTGAAGCGAGACTAGGGCCCTTAGGAGCACAATTAGTACCTCCTAGTTCATATGAGTTTAATGTGGTGATAAAGCCAATAGATTTTGATGATGTAGGATGTAGTGAGGCATATAGTGCATGGTGGACATCACATCGATGGGTGTTCTTGTTCCCAATGGCTATGGATGCAGCGGGAGTACCACCAATAGGAGGAATAGAAGGGCAGACACCTACCCTCGGTGGCAATGATGTAGCAATAGTGATAGGAGAGCATGAGAATTTGCATAGTGATAGTTTTGAAAGCACCCTAAACTTTTGCAAAGAAAATTACATGACTAATGAAGGAAGGCTAACACCATTTCCACCTCTAGTCAAGGCTCTAAGTTTAGAAATGTAACATTAAGATAAAAGCTTAAAGGAATGCTTAATAACATTGAATATAATTCAAAATCTAACTAAACATGCCTACTAATATGCTTTAATTACCTAAGATAAGCCTAAATAGACCTAAATGGGCAATCGAATGGTTATGGTTGCTACTCCAAACAATGGTGAAATGACCTCTCAAAATGACTTGTTAAGTCACTTTAGATATTCATCTACTAATCTTGTTGAAGGTTTTAGGCAAGGATTGAACTTGGCTATATGAATCATATGTATTATATGAGATGCAAATCAAAGCATGGTGTAAAGTTGGAAGGTAGTACTTAGTCTTATTTATAGTTTTTCCTTTGAGGAAAACTTGTATCTTGGTGCATGTGGGACTAAAAGTACAAAGAAGATTTAGAATATCTAATCATGATTAAGCTTTGCTAATCATAATTAGTGAATTACCAAGTGATTAAGAGGTGTGGAGCCTTAATCAACCGCTTATGGTCAACTAGGAGACTAGGATAAGCTTTTGAAGCTTGTTGAGAGATGTGTGGAGATAAGTGGGGTGATTTTGAGTGGTTGGAAGAGGGGTTTAAGCCAATATTAGGGTATATTGACCAAAACAAGGGTAAAATATGCTTAATTAGCTTATAAATGCTAATTATTTGTTTTGAAGAGGATTTTGACTTATGATTCGTCGTAAAGTGGCATCCTGAATGCAAAAGAGGTTTGGTGATCAACAAAGTGCTTGTTAATTGACCAAAGTGGTAAGAAACGTTAGTTAATTAGCGAAATCACTAATTATAATGGAATTGGTGAGAATGAGAGTGATTTGTGTGCATTTTGGCAATAAGATTGCAAAAGTGGAATTTAGGTGTCTACATTTGCCCATGTTTGAGGTGAAGTTAGTGACTTCACTTCAAATATAGTAGACAAGCATAAACAAGTAAATTTTTGAAGAAAAATTAGCAGGATGAAGGATGCCCCCTCGAGTGTCGATGGGGTGATAAAAGAAGTCAATCGACGATTGAAAATATGATTGAAATGGATAGAAGAAATATGATAGAACAGGCGCAAAAACCCTTGGTTATTTTAGAAGAAAAAGGATAGGGATAAACATGGTTGTTTATTGCCCCATGTGATTTGGAAGAAAAATTAGTAATGATAATAAAGGAAAATGGAGAATAGGAACATGTTCATCTTTGTATCTAGTCTTCAATAAGCAACCTTATTTCATCACATTGCCCCTATGATCTACATCATCGGCCTTTATTTAAAATAAACAAAAGTATAATATAACATGAAAATCTACATTACTAACATTTTTTACTGCTAAAAATACGTAACTCCATGCAACATACATTATGCAATGCAATACGAGAAAGTAAATGCTTAACTCCATGCAACATACAAAATGCAATGCAATACGAGAAAGTAAACCAGCTAACCTAACAGAGAAACAAACACAATCACATATACTCAAACAAACAATGTTCAAGATAGTTGTACCAATGTTTTTGTTATCAATTGTAGTTCCCAAATGTTTGTGTCAGAACAACAAGGGTTAAAAATGGTGCCCCAAGCAATAACACATGCAAGGGGAAAACGGAGGACATAAGTAGTCCCATGGAAAGCATTCATGCACTATGACATAGTACCTGACAACTCACTATTGCATGGGAGTACCGACATAATAAGCAGGCCCAACTTTGTCAATGGAGGTAGATTACGATGATCTGCAAGTCATTTGAGACAAGAACAAGCAAGAACGTAGAAAGATGGTTTTGTAGGCCAATTTTGATGTTTGAGGTAATGCATTTGATACAAGCTTCAACTATGTATATGTCGTTGTTTACCAATTTTTGAATTTTCTTAATTTTTGTTTTTAAATTTTTTTGGATTTTAAATGATTTTACCATTTTTGGTTTTTTGAAACAATTTTTGTTTTTTTTTTGAAACATATTTGAATGTTTTGGGATTTTTGAAACATATTTGAATGTTTTTAATTTTTTAGAAGTTTTCTAAAGCTATGTACAAGAAACAAAGAAACATGGATGCCTCGGTGATAAATGGGATGTACAAGGGCGAATGCCACGCATATGTGCAAGAAAGTGAAGATGTGAAATTGCCCCCAGCGTTAGATGGGAATATTCAAAGGCAAACTCTTCATGCACAGAAGTTGGATCAGAGGCCAATATAGATAGGTTCAACATGATTATGAATGTAACCCAATGACATGTTAGGAAGGAGCAAGGATGCCCCCAATGTAAGTTGGCAAGAAGCACATGATAGAAAGAAGTAGAAGATTGCTTTGAGAAAGGGGATAAAGGTTCCCACAAACATGGAAAAAGGAAATATTATACACATGGATGTTTTGAATGAAGTAGAAGAACAACATGAATGTTTTGAATGTAGCTTAGAAGCCTCGTGATGAAGAAGTGATTAGCCAAAGGCACGAATCGTGAGACAAGATACAAGACTAGAGTAAGAGTCTGAACAAGGTCCAAAAAAAGACACTTGGTAACATACTAATCTTGTTTGCTCATAGAGATCCAATGTGTGCACGTGGAAATTTATTACCTCTTGGAGGGAAGATTTGATAAAAAATAAGTGAAGACACCCTAGCCAATATGTAGGAATGATTTATTTTTCAAAGTTGATTTTTTTTTTTTGAATGGATTGTGGAAGGAGAGTCGTACATTGCTCCATAGCTAGCCAGGCATCTATAGCCTCGATGGAGATGCATTTTATTCTAATTGTAACATTTCTCTCTCGCGCCAATCAATCAGCATCCATAGCCTTGATAGAGATTATGGAAATACCCCAAGAGAGAGTTATATATAAATTTGTTTTTGCTTTTAGCTTTGGATTTTTGATTTGATTGATTTTTTTACTTTCTGAAAACTTATTTCAGCTCTCTTGTTTGACAAGGGGTTAAGAACCACTAATGGCTTGATGGAAGGAGGTGGAAGTGATTGTGATGACGACATTGGCTAGTGTCAACAAATATGTCCAAAAGTTCTTCGCAACAAGTTTTTAGATGTTGATTGTGATAGGATCTCTATGAGGTCAGTTGTTCTTTAATTTACCAAGGTGATGAAAGACCAAGGCCAAACGGATACCATAGAGGTAAATGTCACAAAATGCATGCAAATAGGCTAACCAAAATATCACCGAAGGGATGAAAATGGTAGGAAGACTTGCAGAAGAAGAGCAAGAAAGGGAAGAAAGAACATCCATGTGTATGCAATACCTGATTGTAATGTGTGTTTGTTTACCTTTGATTTTTTTAATGAAATGTTTTTTTCTTTTTTTTGTATTTTTGTCTTTTTTGAAAAGTGGGACCGACAAGGTCATTGGTGTGATAAGATCCAACAAAAATGTTAGCAATTTCCTTGATAAGGAATACTAGGCGTGTTTGCTTATCAAGAGTCATATTATCCCCGATCTCGATGATCGTGGTGAGTTCATACTCAACAAATGACTACAATTTATCTTGAAACATGGATGTTGCATGTGGGAGATTGAGGTCCCTATCCAAAGGTTTCTGCACTTTGTGCCATACTTGATGAAGTGTTGATGTACATTTTTGAATCGTGTTTGATTTTGAACTTTAAGATCATTTGAATTTTTGGAGCTTTGGAGCTCTTGGAAGTTTTAATCTTAGTTGGATGAAGGAACCATTTGGGTTTCCAATAAGTGTGACTTGTTTGATCTCGAGAAGTAGGAGAAGAAAGTGGAAGAATAGAATTGATGTGAGAAGTGATGGTGGGCTTGCCACAATCATTGATAGAAGAACAATTTCATGGATACGAAGAATACGGTCCAAGAATTGAAGAGGATGGACTACCAGGAGGTGTCTCATAGATGAAGAGCTACCATGACGTGGCCTTAGGATTGAAGATGAAGGACTGTATGGAGGTGTCCCATAGATAGAAGATGAAGGGCTACCAGGATGTGGCCCTAAGATTGAAGATGAAGGATTTCCTAGAGGTGTCCCATAGATATAAGATGATGGGCTACTTAGATGCGGCCCAAGAAAAAGAAAAGAGGGATTTCTAGGATGTGCCCAATATAAATGAAGAGGGCTACCAGGAGGTGAGCCACACATAGATGATGAAGGGCTACTTGGAGGTGCTCCACATATAGAAGCAGACGATGGGCTACCATGTGGTGACCAAGGTGAGGTTTTGATTGAGGAATCATGCTATGCAATGAAATATGTGAAGAAAAGATAGGATCTTCCTCAATGGTCTTAGGATCTTCCTTAGTATTCTGACAAAAGGAATCAATTTCTTCTTCCCAATACACAAGTGTATCGAAGTCAAGATTAAATCCTTGATTGTAATCCTCTAGGGGAATGTCATCGTGTGACCCTAGGAATTCTCGTGATTATCTCCTCATCTTGAGATGAATTAATCGGTAGGGGTATTTGTTCTTTGACCATAGGAGGTTGACTAGAAGAAATGGGTCCAACTGGTGTGAAAGATTGAGAAGATGATGACTCAAGAGATGAAGTAGATTTAGATCTAGATGTCTCGTGAGTAGAAGAAGACATGGCTTTGAGATAGTTGATTGGTATTGGCTTTCCTAGAAGATGACATATTGCCAGGAAATAATGAGGATCATGTAGAAAATCAACATATGATTGTGACATAGGATTCATTTGAGGTGTTTGTGATGTATGCATCGACTTAGATGATTACAAAATGGGAGTCGACTTAGAAGATTGTGACATACGTGTTAATTTGATGATTGTGGACGTAAGTGTCGACTCGAGATGATTACGACATGGGAGTCAACTTAGATGAATGCGACGTGGGTGTCAAATTTGATGATTGTGACATGGGAGTCGACTTGGATGAATTTGGAGTCACCAGATCTTCAACAAAGGAAGAGGTTGTCGAGGCAGCGAATAAGGGAGGTCCTACAAAGAAAGGGAGGACTACGACTCAAGAACCAAATTAGATGTTTGAGTAGTGATACTGGGGTCGCATGGATATTCAAAGGAGGAAGATGTTGTTTAGGTGACTAATAAGGGGAGTCCTGCGAAGAGAGGGAGGAATGCGACTCAAGAGTTGAATGAGGTGAATAGCTCTGATGATAATTTTTAGAAGATCAAGGTGAATCCAAAGAATCAAAATAATAGTTTGGATCAGAGTCAAAAGAAGAGTGGGAGGAACCTGAATAATAATTTGGATCAAAAGTTTCCAAACCATACCACCGACTATGAGATGAAGGTGGGGAACAAGGTACCCAAATGGGTTCTCTAGCGTGAAGAACCAAATGAGGCTTAGTCATGATAGGCATCCTTTGACGAGAATGTAGAAACATGGGTTCCCTATTGTCATACGTATAAGGAGCCATGTGATAGTCAATCATTGTTGGAAAATGCCTAGACCTAGATAGCATGATTTTTCCAAAGAGAATCTAAGGAAAATAGGTATCGCAAAGACACAATTTTGACAAATCAACAAGGTTTAGACAACAAGTCAGTATTGTAAATGTCAAAATATTTGATCAAAATTGGGCAACACAAAGGACATAAAGGAAAACTCTTTTCTATGTTCAATTCGATGCAAGAGTTGCTTGATAAGGGATGTTTTTGCTAAGGTTTGACAAATGTGTAGAAGTACTACAATGAACCTAGGAAAAAATAAAGGGATTGGACCTTAGGTAGATTTACAAAGCGTAATAACGCTTTTATTTGTCTAACAAAGAATGATGACTATAGAATAGCCATGAATATAATTACTCAAAAAACCCTAGGATAATGAATAAAGGATGATCTACCCTAACAAGGTAATATATATCAAGAAGCACTTAAGATATGACAATTAAGCACACATGACTATAATCACAATCACAACAATAGTTTACTCCCTATGTTTGTTTAAGATAGGCTCAAGAACAAATAGTGACAATACAATATTACCACCTAGGTCAAGTTTAAAGATAAACAAGACCTAAATACTAAGAGAGTATTGACGCGATCCTCCAACAAGGTGTACAAAAACTAGTTTTGGACACAAACAATGTCTAAGTCCCTAAAAATGGAAGTTACCAATGTGAGCAACGTAACGACACTATTTGGGCACATCAATCAAGCCTTGTAAGAAAAGAAAGATTCTAGTACCAAAATGATGTTATCACGATGCTAACAACGTAACGTCAACACCCTCAAAATCTCAAGACAATGTTGGAATCAAAAACTATGTCTAAGTATACCAAGGAATTATTACTCATGTGAGTAGTGTAACACTACAATATGGAGACTTAAAACAAGTTTCACAAATGGAAACAAGATGTAAGTATCACAATTGTAGGGCTACAATGTGGGCAGCATAACAACTCAAGGGAAGACAATGATAAGACCACCTAACTAGAATGATAATAAGTCTCAATATGGGTGTTGAGACACAAGGGGCCTGCTAGAACGTGAGCACGTACCATTCACACTTTCAACTCTTGCATTCTGGCATTGCAACCTAGTCATGCAAGAAGACTACAAAAGTGGTGGACATGTTATTTCTAGTGGTATCCATGTATATTTGTTCTTATTTTGTCTCAAAATGAGCAACAAGAAAACAAAGGAGTAGACCAAATGGTGATGAAACAAACTAAGTATACTTTACCAAAGTTTCACCTTGCCTTAGGCAAATGAAAAACTAGATCAAAGTAAAACGTCGTAGGTTTCGTGATGAAATTTCATGCGGTTTCAACTTTAAGAGATTCTTTCCCTTGTTTGAAAAACAAGATTTTGAATCCAACAAAGTTGTCGCTTTATGAGAGCTCTCAAGTATAATAGCTAAGACAAAATTGGCTCCAAGCCGACAAGCTTTCCTAGGGGTTCTCTCTCTATGTGTCACAAGATATCTAGAGCGAGCTCGATTTACCCAAAACATCCACCACTAGTTTAGGAGTATCTCCGATTTACTTTACCCCCTTCAGTATAATGAGCACCAAAGTGCATTCAATTATACTTTCATTAGGGTCGCGATACAGATATCTTTGACTCTAATCTCACCAAGGCGTACTAATCAAGTGGGTAGTTGGAGCACTTTCCTGTTTTGTTCACAAGGTTCCCTCTTGCATGAACTACTTTAGGGTTCCTATAACCACCCCTCTTATGAGCTTAAGGCTTATGCTAAAGAGGTTATGTTCTAGTTGAATGGATGAGCTTTAGCTCTTAACCAACCTACAAATCAAGTGTTTTGTATAGTGGTGTATTTTTTAATCTTTTGGATTAAGTAATTTGGTTTTGACCACTGTTGGCAACCTACAAGCACACGTGAATGTTAGAGTTTGGTTTGAAGAGAGCCCTTCTTTCTTTGACAAGAATTTTAGGTCCTTAACACAAATGGTTAGTAGTTCAAAAAGATTCACAATATCATAGAAAGAGGATTGGATGTCGTTTTTGGTTCTCAAGATCATCCAAGGACATGAGAGAAGAGCATACACAACAAACAATCCAACTAAATAACAATGAAAAGATTTATAAATCAACTAACTACTATAAAACTTTGTAATTTAGGTTTATTCCCAATTAATCCAAGTGCTTATTAATGAAAGACTAAAATTGCTTTTGGTTCCCAAGATCACACTAGGTGCAAGGAAGAGCATACACAAATTTTAGCTTTAGTTATTTACTAAGTGAAAAACTCTTAAACCAAAAGATTAAGCATATCAATGAATGATGACTTTTCTTACTTACTCTAAGATAGCAAAAAGTGGTTTAGAAGTGCTTTTGGTTCCCAAGATCACACTAAGTGTAAGGGAATAGCATACACACCCTATTCCAAACTCAAATAAAGCATGAAAAATCACTTATCAAACCCTAAGCCAATTTAATAAAAATCCTTTATCAAAGCCCAAAGCGATTTTGTTAGGAATATTGCTCTAAAAATCAATAAATTGAAAAAACAACATCTAAAACCATTTAAAAAGGATAACAATCTAAAAACACAAAAATTGAATTTTTGAAGTTTGAGGAAGTTTACTGAGTACACAAGCGCAGTTTTATGCACATGCAACTCTAAACACATGTAAGATTTAGTGCACAAGCACACCTCTATCAAATTTGCATAGTTTAGTTATTTATGCACATAAGCGCGTCCAAAGAGGCATAGGCGCATACAGATACACGTAGCACTCTTTAATACAAGCACAAACCTATCTTCAGAGGCTATAGCTTTTTCTCCGACCTCAAAAGGCAACATCAACTTTTTTTTGCGTTGGAAAGGTATTGAAGTGAAATATGCAATGGTAACATAAATTTGGGTTTTAGAGTTACCAAGAATTTAGGGTATTCATTTTTAGAAAACTAGTCCTTTTCTAACATATCTAAATGCTTTGATGAATGTGTTTTGAGAAGATTTCTTGAAAAAGGTCCAATATTTGGTATTTTGAGGGAATTTTGACAAGGCTTCACGTGATTATATTGGAAGGAACATGAAAACACAACTTCTACCACTAATCTAGTTGAAACAACTATCAAAATGGAAATTGATCTACAAAACTTTGAAAATTACTCTAAAAACTTGAAATTAATCTAAAAAGCTTGAGAAACTAATTTATAAAAGCTTGAAAGTAATCTAGAAAGTTTTGAAAGTAATCTAGAAAGCTTGAAAGTAATCTAAAAAAGCTTGAATTTAAACTAGAAAACTTGAAACTAATCTAGAAAACTTGAAATGAAAAACTTTGAAACTAAGTTTAAAAGCTTGAAAAAAAATGAATGCAATGGGGTATTGTCCCACCGAGCATGCCAAATGAAAGCACCATAAAATTTTACAAAGAAAATTGCATGACTAATGAAGGAAGGCTAACCACCATTGCCACCTTAGTCAAGGCTCTAAGTCTAGGAATGTAACATTAAGATAGAATCTAAAAGGAATGCTTAACTAGTATGAAAACAATGCAAAATCTAACTAAACATGCCTACTAATATGCTTTAATTACCTAAGATAAGCCTAAATAGACCTAAATGGGAAATCAAATGGTTATGGTTGCTACTCCAAACAATGGTGAAATGACCTCTCCAAATGACTTGTTAAGTCACTTTAGATATTCATCTACTAACCTTGTTGAAGGTTTTAGGCAAGGATTGAACTTGGCTATGAATCATATGTATTATATGAGATGCAAATCAAAGCATGGTGTAAAGTTGGAAGGTAGTACTTAGTCTTATTTATAGTTTTTCCTTTGAGGAAAACTTGCATCTTGGTGCATGTGGGACTAAAAGTACAAAGAATATTTAGAATTGTTAATCATGATTAAGCTTTGATAATCATAATTACTTGAATTACCAATCGATTAAGAGGTGTGAAACCTTAATAAACCGCTTAGGGTCAACTAGAGGCTAGATACACTTTTGAAGCTTGTTGAGAGTTGTGGAGAGAAGTGGGGTGATTTTGAGTGGTTGGAAGAGGGTTTTAAGCCAATATTAGGGTATATTGACCAAAACAAGGGTAAAATATGCTTAATTAGCCTATAAACGCTAATTGTTTGTTTTGAAGAGGATTTTGACTTATGATTCGTCGTAAAGTGGCATCCTGAATGTGAAAGAGGTTTGGTGATCAATGAAGTGCTTGTTAATTGACCAAAGTGGTAAGAAATGTTAGTTAATTAGAGAAAATCACTAATTATAATGGAATTGGTGAGGATGAGAGTGATTTGCGTGCATTTTAGCAATAAGATTGTAAAATCAGAATTTAGGTGTCTACAAGTTGTGATTTTTTATTTGGTTGATTGATTGTCATATTCTAAGGCGTTGATATATGGATACATGTGATGTGTATTGGTCGTTGATTGTGGACACATCTATCCGCACATTAACGTGAAATGTGCCCACCGATGTCCTCGTAAGAGATGGTATGTTGGAACGAGTAGATGCCATTATGGGTGAGCATGCACACTTATTTGATTCGATGGTGATATCGGTGGTGACATGTATCATTCTTTTGAGGGAGCGCAACGAGGCACGGTGGAGACTCAAAGAGCTAGGGAAGTAGGTGATTCTCGAACAAATAGGAGAGTTGGCCATATCACATAGGTAGGTCGAGATATATAGGGCCCATGACCTAAAGCGACATAGATCGAGCGGTGAAGCTTTTAGTTAAAGAGCTCCCATGATTATATATAGCAATAGTGATGATGATGTATGACATGTTATTGATGTATCGATGCATGGGAGCTTGCCCCTAGCTTTGGCATTTTAGAACTATGATTTTGATTATATATATATATATATATATTATTGGCATACTTGTGTTGTACTTTATGTTTATTGATGTGTAATGTAATGATCGGTGTTCGTATATTGATGTATGATGTGTTGATTTACATTGCGTATATGATGAATGATGATATATATATATATGTGATAACTAGTGATATATATAGATAAAATGAATGAATCATAAGATGAAGGAAGTAGTATAACGATATGTGATTAAGCGTAGAATGAAAAATATACCTAATGATGTATGATATCATGTGTAAGATGAAGAGGGGGGAAGAAGAGTGATGCCCCCAACATGTGTGTAGTGAGATGAAGTTCATTCATATAAGAACCCTCAATAGTCATAAATGAACCATATGAGTGCATCATGGGAAATGGTACAAAAGTATATGCTAGATAGATATATCAATATAATGTGTAACGTAAAGATTTGGTGAGGTTCTTCTTGTAATAGATCCCTCAACAGTCATGTAAGAACCATGAGAACATAAGTGTGTCATTAGGTGGTGAGGTGAGAAGAATCACCTACCAAAGACCAAGTGGGTGTGGAGTGGTGGAAGCATGTGGAGTGGAAGCAACATGAGTATATGAACCAAACTAAATTCTAAAGAGATGGTGCTAATGATGGGGATGTAGTGGTGGGAAGTGCAGATGTTGATGGCTTATGAAGCCAATGTGTAGTAGGAGCGTTGTGTGGCGAGATGAGATGGTATGTCAGTGGATGAATGAGGTGGAGAGCATGCATGAATAATGATCCTGTGGTGATGGGCGTATAATGACCTTAGAAGGAGTAAAGGAGATAAGTGAATTGGAGTAACAACATGCCTACGTGAAACTAGAGACATAAACCCTCACAAGAGTGAGAGCCAAAAGCAATGACACCCTCATCTTGTAATTGTTTTAATCTGTCATGAAGGGCACAACCGTGATTTTCACGATGGCCATTGATGTGATGATAGTTACAATAAGGACAATCACGTTCACATTGCAAGTGATGAGGAGGGTGATGTTAATTAGAAGGTAAGTGAATCAAGCGTATATCAAGCAAAGCACATAGCACATCATGAGGCCTAACATCATGTGAAAAGCACAATGGCTCCTAAGTAAGAGATGTAAAAGTGTTAGGTGGAGCCTAACGCGGTGGAGGAGATGAAGGATACTTATGTGATGGAGAAGACTAAACTTGCTTACGAGGTGGAGGAGATGGATACCTTGGAGGATGCTTAACAAATGGAAGAGGAGAAGAACTAGATAATGTAGCAGTAGAAGAAATAGGAGGAGGATCTATAACATGTGTAGTAATGATATCTTGTTCTAGATCAATGACCTTATAACAAAATAATAGCGTGAATGATTCGCATGTGTCATATTGTAAGCACTATTTTAAATCAGGAATCAAACCATGAACAAAGATGAATTGCTTTTCTAAATCAATGGGTTAAAATACTAATCGATGCATGCAAAGCATTAAAACACAAAATATAATCAATAATAGGTTCTATTTTCCTTGATGTTAAGCCGTAAGTGATCATGTGTGACTCTAGGACCATTGTTAAGTATAAAACATTGAATAAAGACTTCTTCCATCTCATAATAGTACTAATAAACCCAAACGGTAGATGTGTGTACCATTAGAGAACATCACCAGTAAGACTATGACAAAAAGCTTTAAGCAATAATCGATCATTGGTGTATGAAGCCATAACTACATGATAATGCTTGACATGTGGATATGGATTTCGAAGACCATCAAGCATGAAAATCTAGGCATGATAAAATCCTTAGAAATGCTAAATTGTGAATATTTTTTGGAATGGGGTTGCCATGTAAAGAATTGTTGTCGATAGAAGCATATTAGGCCTTGCTTTCAAGAGTGAGAGATTGGACTTGATATTGTAATTGGCCAACAACATGCATGAATGATAAGAGATAAAGTGAAGGAATTCTTGGAATATGGATAGAGTTGCACAGATTAAACACTAATAATCTTCTATATATTTCTATCACAAACTTCATACAAATATATAGTATATGAGGCTCCTAAAAATTAGGAGGTAGGTTAACAAAAAACCCCATATAATTCCAAAGTACATAATATTGTTATGATATACAACAATATTACTTAATGAACCACCAAATATAATATGTTACAAATAACTTGTAACCATACTAACAAACTAGTAATTTCTAATTACTGTAGTAACAATATATTTACCATACGGTAAATCACATGCCATAAACCATGTGAACACTATATTCCTAACATTCCCCCCCTTAGTGCGAACATGGGAGAAAAACAATCACACTTCTTCGCAGCTTGTCGCCCGTGCGTGCTCATGATCTTGGTTCTCTCGATGGTTTTGAAAATGCTGACCAACAACCTCGATATGAGCCCCTGCTCATTCGATATGAACCCATGTTCAATGTACAAACCCCTGTTTGACAAAAATGGACCCCTGTCCACAAAAAAGGAACCCCTGTTCCAGGTACGAATCCCTGTTCATGAACCCTGTTCATCCTCTTCAAGAATCATGATGTTGCTTTTCTCTGTGCTTTCATCTTTCCACAATATCTTCACATCAGGGAATTAACATAGGAATATGCTCACTTTATTACAATAGGAACAAACTAAAAACTGAATAAAAATATGTACATTGCAGCTATAAAAAACATGTTGAAACAAAATGCCACAACCTCATTTTGCGGCCCCATCACTTGCGGCTAGCGAGAGGTCGTTGCTTTTCCTTCATCCTCCGTGCTTCCATCCTCCATTGTAGATGATTTTGCTTACTCAACAAATATGTTCATGTAGCTCAGGAGTTTCCACATTGGATTTATTGGTATAGTATCCCTCCCGTAATGTGAAACAACTTATTTTTCGGATGTTGGGTAACACCGAAAATGTGTCTGTGAGGCAATTTTTTTTTACAATTTTGACTCTTGAAACCACGATAACAAAAACCTAAAATCACCTATTTGAAAAGAATATGAAATGACCTTTTAACCTACTATTTGAACCAAAATACGACTCAATTAATTATCATTAAATGTACACATGACAATTATAACAATTAAGGGATTTTGATACTTTAACCATGTGTCAAATTTTTGAATATAAATGATAAAAAGAATTAAATATTTAAGATTCTAAATGATGTAAAGACTCTAAAATTATAAAACCAAACACTCAAATGACTTATAAGACCATTGGACCTCTATAGACTTCAACAATAAACAATACACTACTAAAATAATTGAATGCTATGGACCGATGAAAATACTTGTCACAACACCCGTGTAAATTAGAAGTAAAGGACTCTTTAACTAAATATGATCATATATCGACTCAAGACTTCTAAAATTCTTCTAAATAAACTGATGCCAATGGACAATAACAAGAATTTTGACTAAAGTGATTCGACACACAATAATACTTAATATAAAGCAACATGTGACTTGGAACATACCGCCTGATATGGATGCAGTATGAATAGTCGAGGACATATTTTACACACGAACATAATGGAAGATCTTTGTGATGTTTAAAACTTGCAGTTTTTACTCTCTCTCCAAAACGTGGTATTTCTTTTGAAAATTGTTATCCTCACTAAAACATGCAAGGCCGAAGACAGAGATACGTGGCATATCTAAATGAGACGTCAATCGAATACGAATACGTAGCAGAACGCCGAGTAGATTACCGAGAAGACGTCGTTGTTATCCAAAATGTGTAGCAGGTGAATCCTCAGAACTGCAATCTAGTTTATGCATGAAATGGCTTGAATAACTATCAGAGAGGGCAATCTGCGAGGGACGAAATTGAAAGAGATCTATACACACATCTGGCAAATATACCACAAGCCAAACTCTGCAACTGATCTCTTTGCTCGATTTTGAGGGTGAAATACATGGGCCGTTCAAATCTGAGTGTAGCTAGGTATATGGAAGTCGTCATTGATCTGCCAATACTTGTCAAAACTATGTCGCCGAGGAACAAGCCAGGAAAATTGAGGGCACACGCATCTTTGAGTTGGTACGCCAAAGATTGATATTGCCAGTAGACTGTTAATACAATATTTTTTTCCTTCTACTTGCTCCAATCTTAACACGCTATTTCTAAATACACAGAAAACCTACAATAAAACTAATGGCCGCTTACTATAAATCTGGACTATCATCAATAGGGGAAATCAAATAGCTGAAATTTCCCCTTAGCAATCAGCGAAGCATCATTGTTCAAATGAAGAATGAAATTTGTCCTAGGCTCAAGAAGAATGGATTTTCTCCTCCCTTTGGATTACTTCTCCATGGAATTGACACAGGCTCGCTTGATATTCGCTCTAATACCAAATCTTAGAATATGGACAGTTGCGAAGATTAAACACTAATAATCTTATATATATTTTATCACAAACTTCGTACAAATATATAGTATATGAGACTCCTAAAAATTAGGAGGTAGGTAAAAAAACAAACCGCTAATAATTCTAAAGTACGTAATATTGTTATAATATACAACAATATTACTTAACAAACCACCAAATATAATATGTTACAAATAACTTGTAACCATACTAACAAACTAGTAATTTCTAATTACCGTAGTAACAATATATTTACCATACGGTAAATCACACGCCATAAACCATGTGAACACTATATTCCTAACAAGAATGGCAACATATGTGAATGGTGTATTGAGTGGTTGAAGCTTGCCATTATGATTGATCATAGGGATGACAGTAGTGGAGGATGTCAATGCTATAGACACACTAGATGTAGGTGCAAAAGAAGTAATATGTGGTGAAGAGCATGTAATGTCGATAGAAGCATTATGAATAACATTGAAAGAGTCGTGAGGAGATGAAACAATAGAAGGAGAAGAATCAACATGTATGTTACTAGATATAATCTAAGAAGAAGAAGAAAGCTTAACCTGGGATTCACATTCAACGGTATGAAGAGAAGTACAATCATTGCTAACATGTGGATCATTAATATCAGACAAAGATTCACATGCAAGGATTTCATCAAGTGTATCATCAACATATAATGAAATAGGAGAAGAACTATCATGAGATGTATCTTTACAATCATTAGAGACATTTTTAGAAATGCAAGGAGTATGAGATGCAACTATACAATCATCCTGACTAGTATGAGAAACAACATTATGTACATCTTCATCATGTTTTTTATCTATGTAATCAAGACCTAGCATATAATCAATAATAGTGTCATCTAGAGTTTCAAGTAGAAATAGAAGAAGGTGGAGTAGTCCTAGTGCCAAATGAATAACAAGGAGTACAACCAGAAAATTTTTGCTCTTTGGAAACAATGTTGCAAGAAGAATTGACAAAGCTAGTAGGAATGTTGCGTTCATTGGCCAAAAGTTGTCTTTGAATGTCACCATCGAGTTGAGGCTTGTGAAAAAGAAGCTTGAGTTCAACCTCAACAACATCATCAAGGATAGGATTAACACTCTCATGATGCATAGCTTTCTTAGGAGAAGAAGAGCTACTCTTAGCCATTAGGGTTTTAGTGGATCCTAGGGCAAGGAGTTATAAGCTACGGGTTCACCAAAATGATTCAATAAAATATGAATTTATTTTATTGATATCTAAAGCTAGAAGCTCTATAAAGATATACAATGAAATACAAATGCTAGGCAATTTTATTTGATGCAATTATGAAAGCAAATAAGAGAGATAGGGAACTTACCTTGATTTTGCTTATCTCAAAGTATGTCTGGACTGGATGAACTGATGAAAGCGGAAACTCAGAGTGTCGCAATCATGCTCGGAAAAATTTATAGATGTTGAGAATGTTGGGACACATGCGCTAAGCAAGGGTGAAGGCGCCACGGCCACCGAGACCTCCGTGGGGTGCCTTCAGAGTCTCCACAAAAGGTTAGAAACATTGTCACTAGGGTTTCACACTTACTCATCTTTGATCGCTTATATGTCGTGTTTATATCATCGAAGCACCTATAAATATGCAACGTAAATAACTTCGAAAAACCGTTAAACCACATCGAATCCTAAAAAAGAAAGATGCAAAATGAGGGGTCGATCATCTCACTGGTCACACGAGTGATATTACGACCGAGCGCTACACTACATCTCGCACTCCAATGTAGTTCTATGTGCTTGTGTCTATAATAGTGCTCCTAGGTTTCCCTTACACGCTGATGACGCCAAGATAGTGGGTGGTAGCTAGATAGAATGCAAATGTGTGGATGGAATAGAATGAACTTCCCCTTCCTATGCAGTGTGTATACAAAGTAATAAGCCCAAGATGTGGTCCCTTTGATATGTAGATAGATAGACCTTGATAGAAATTGCCCGTCATTATAATGGTATGTATGTTGTGTTTATATAGGGATCTCTTGCTTGAATTTTGACACTAATGACCCAACATGTTAACTAGTAATCCAACACAAATCCATAACTATGAAAAATTTCCACCTGGGAACTCCTCGTGCTATGATTATTTTAGTAATGCACAACCTTTAGTTTGGTGGTAGTAATATGGAAACACAATAATAGACATAACACAAGAATACCATAGACTATAATATAAAGGAATGATGACAGATCTGAAATACAAATGTAAATTATATTATTAACATGATATTGTTACAATCTCACCCATGAATTACTCCGAGTGTTACCAACTCCACTCAACCTCCAACAATAATTCCGGGAGAAACTTCACAGTTACACCTTTTGATGGCTTCCTTAACACACCTTCACAATGACTCCTTTATTCATATAATAATTATTACAACTTTATTCTATATGCCAAATGAGGGGGTTGATCTCCCTATTTATAGCACTTTCTAGCTTATCCACCCTATCTCTAAGATAGGATAGGAAATCTCTTCTAGCCAATCATATTCCACACCTTAACTCTTACTTTACATGTAGGCTTATCCTTTAAGATAAGATAAGCCTTATCATTTCACATGGGTTCCACCTTTATAGACTTATACAAATAAAATATACAAAATATTTATGACATCACTCCTTGTCATTATTACAAATATAATATTTCTAATTCCTAACCATGTAGACCCTATTGACATTTTAACATTACATGACCACTTATGAAAAATATTTACTTTTTACCATTGACTATCACTTTCACAATATTCCCTAATGTACTTTGATTGTTACCTTGTGTACTTTACTTTATTGGTGGCTCCGTATTGGCAGTGTCGTTATTTTCTAGTGGATGCTACTACTAACTATACTTAACAACACCCTATTCATAATACATACATTAATGAAATAGAAATCATGGAGGAAAATTCTAGTGTTGATAGTACCTTAGGATATGAATGGGAAAACCGAAAAAGACCGGTCTCAAATGTCAAAAATAAGATTAAAAAATAAAGTGGGCATGGGTGCCCAAGATGGATAGAGCGCTTGGGCGCTAGTGTCAGAGACAATGATGAAAAATGTATGAAGACCGAGAGACAAGGATACCGTGACCTAACCAGGAATCGAGTGTATGAGTGACAAGTGTGAAAGATAAAAGCAATGGAAATAAACAACACAAATGGATGGACTAGAAAGTGTGCTAGTGAATACTTTTCTTACTCAATATCCATATATAAACCATCATACTTGGCAATTATGGTAAATAATAGTAAGTGTGTGATTTTGTGTCTAAACCATCCACCTTGTACTCTTCATTCAACATGTATCCTAGCTATGTTTATTTTGAAACTATAGACCCTAATACTTGTATTTTAATACCACTTCAAGAGGCTCTCTTTAAAATTGGAAGTTAGAAATGTTTCTTTTTTATTTTTAGGGAGAATATTGGTATCTCTGTTTCATCAATGTTACCCGCACCCATACCTCTTTATAATAGATTTATCGGTCATGTAAGTGGTCTCTCAAGTATTGGGTTGTGTCAATGATTAATTATAGATCATTAGTGTATAATAGGAGTTTCAACATGAATTTATCCAAGTGGATCCCTCCACCTCCATTTTTGTCTATCCATTCTTCCAGTACCAATATATATTCCAACCTAAGTAGCGCGACGAAGGGTAATCTTGTTAAATACATATGTCACTCCCAAAACACTTGAAATGCAACCCTCCCTATATTTTGTTTGGCCTTGACTTGCTTGTATATTTTTTGAATTGTTGTTATATATTGAGTTGCGAACATTAGTTCCTCCATTCTACTCTATAATATTCTCCTTGGTATTATGTCAAATGCCTTATTGAGATATACAACACAACAATAGACTTCACCTTTCTTATCATAAACATTTTCAAATAAATTCAATACTTTTAATTAAACATGATATATTTATGCATGAGTAACTTAAGTTCAAATATCACTCATGGTTAAATAACTTATAGTTGGGGTGGTGGTATCCAAATTCGTTCTCCTTTTCAAGATGAGAAACAACACATGCATTCAACAGGAGCTTAGAGGCATATAGATCATAGTGTGTGTCACTTTGTAACGGGGATGAGATCTAACTGGCCCTTTGTTACTCATATTTGTGGAGAGATGGATAACACCTTTAAGAGGATTTGACCTGTCCTCACTACTTTAGGTCATGCCTCTTTGACCAGGGTGAGAGGACCCTTAGTGTAACCTCTGTTTGATGAAGGAGATGGAGATATCCTTCTTTTGCACAAATTCTATGAAGAAAACCTTGGGAAAATACAGTCAATACTCCATGATTTAACTCTTAAGAGTTGTCACTTCTAAACAATGGAGATATTTTAAACACAAGGCTAAGGTTACTGAAGACATTAAGAAATCTGATTGTTCTGCATATTTTAGTAAGTAGATTTTGTTCCTTTGTTGATACACAGGCAAACAGGGTAGTTCAGGGTGGATTCATGGTTTTTGAATAATTTTGGTGGGAGATGAAGCAAGAAAAGTTGATTATACCCAATCTTCAAAGGGACTTCACAACAATGAACAACTCAACAATGAAAGCTTCAGAATAGTTAATACATTCCTTCAACCAGAAGGTGTGCTTCAATGGAGGCCCAGATCAACACGTTTTCACATAATATTTGAGACTCCAACACGAAGGCTTGAATTGAAAGACTCAATTAAACACCAAAGTCTCTGATTAATCACACCTAAGGTACACCAAGACTTACAGACAATCTTTATCAACAAATGACAGTGAATTGATTTTAAATTTGTTTATCTCATCCAAGATGAAGGCTCTTCTTGAAATGAAATTGCAAATACCATTAAACTGTCACAGGGACGAGATCTTGTGTGATTTCACAAAAATTTCAATGTAAGATTGTAATAGGAATGAAAGAAACTATTTACAGACATTTTGAAACAAAGCAGACACAAATTGCTAGAGATTAGACACAAATTAATTTCAAAATTTCTTAGATTCACAACAAGGAAAGCTTCAGAGTAATCTTAGTACTCGCGTCAATGGCTATACATATGCAACCAACTTGACATGATAGAAAATCTAACACAAGAAAATAATAGGTTATCTTGGCTTTGGTCTCTCACGAAGATGACTTTCTCAAATTTTCTCTTAGGAATTCAAACTCTGACCATTTGTAAGAGT
The DNA here is from genome assembly GCA_018340775.1 of Taxus wallichiana var. yunnanensis. NCBI lineage: Eukaryota > Viridiplantae > Streptophyta > Pinopsida > Cupressales > Taxaceae > Taxus > Taxus wallichiana. The sequence goes on along the minus strand of CM031244.1, from coordinate 795,130,914 downwards.
ATTCTCATTGCATTTATACATTTTTCTCACTCAATTTCCCCCCCAAAAGATAAGAATATTTGAGGACCTTTTCTTGTTACCAATTTGTTTGACAGTGATGTTTAACAAATTCAAATCCGAAATTTTCCAAGTGGACCAATTGTGAACTAATCACGTTTCTTGGGCCCTCGATTAATGACTAGGATGCCATGCCACAACTTTTTGGGAGTCCTTTTAATCATTCTAATTTTGTCATGTGATAAATCCCCTTTTTAATCATTTTTGCAGACTCTGCATAGCTGGATATGATAGGTAATATTTTTTTTCTTTCGAGGCAACACCTTTTTCATCTTTTGCACTTGCACTTTCATCATTTCATCCCTTTTCCCTCTCTTTCCTTTGCAATTCTACCCCGCATCCATTTCCTCTGGTAATTCCCATTTTTATGAGTGCCTGAGCAATTCCCACTTCAAAATATCAACCTTAACAATCCTTGGACTCACAATTTAAGTTTCAAATCCATTCAATGACACCTTACAGATAGAGACAACAAGGAATTTCATCAAAGAACGATGAAAAATAGTGCGTATTCGCGTCTCCAGAGTCTTGGAGCAAAATGGCGAGAGAAAATAGGTGAAATGCACAACAACCATTGATTATGCCCATTTTCCACTTTATATCATAGCCATCCACGTGTTTCCTTGGTGCAACTGCAAAGGAGAAGCACAAAGGCAAGTCCTAAACAAGCGCAAGCCTTCCATGTACCCTAGGCCCAAGAAAAATGCCTTTTGGCCTTTAAAAAGTCTCATAAAGTGTAAAAGGAGCCGGCGTGGAAGCCTCCACGTTTCTTAATGGCGCATTTTGAGATGGTCCCCAAAAGTAGAGACCCCAAACAAGCACGGGCTCAACACGTGTCTCAGTTTGGCAGAGTCTATTTAAAAATTTGAAGGTTCATGGAAGGTGCCATGTGTCTAGGTCCGAGACAATTCCCTTTGGCCGTTGAAAAGTCTAAGCGAAAGGGTCGAGTGAGCGGGAGCCTCCAAGTGTCCTTCTGGTGCTTCTTCAAAATAAAACTTAGGGGCTGATCCCCAAACAGGTGCGGTCCCTCCACGTGTCCTAGGCCTTTAGAAAGTTGCTTGAAAATTCTAAGTATGGGAAGACCCGACGGAAGCCTCCACGTGTCTTTATGGCGCAACTTTGAGATGGTGCCCAAGAGTAGAGACCCTGAACAAGCACGAGCTCACCACATGTCCCAAGCCTTAGAAAATTGCTTTGAAAATTTTAAGTACAAAGCGGAGCCGGCGGAAGCCTCCACATGTCTCCCTGTCGTAATTGTTAAGGTGGGACCCTAAGGCGGATCCTCAAATGAGCGTCAACCCTCCACGTGTCCATGGTTTGCCAAAACTATACCGGTTGCATGAAAAAAATTGTCTAAGTCTGGCAAAGTAGCGGAAACCTCCACGTGTCTCCCGGCACAACTCCAAGGCCAAACCAAAAGGTGAATTTTCAAATGAGTGTCGTTCCTCCATGTGGACAAGTTTTGGGTTGAAGCGAGCCTTAGAGTTTTTAGAGTACCCCATTGAGCCGCATCCAACCAGAAAGGGCCATGTTTCCATTGATGTTGAGAAGTAAATTTGACTGGGAAAAATACACCCGTCAAATTGTAAAATGCAAGAAAATCACCATTTGAGCAGAAAATGAATCTTTCTTCAAGGACCAGAGAATTTGGAAATGTTATAAGGCTCAAATATGATTCTTCGAGCTGCATCAAATCACGTTTCCACATGTATTTGGGAAAAAAATTACAGGACAACAAAACATGACTGTAAAATGGAAGGAAATGAAAAACCTAATTTTTACACCCAAGTTACTGAGACTCTTTTAGATGGACAGAGAACGAAAAAAAAAAATTATGGATCTTTAAGTGATCCTCGACCAAGGAAAGGATTGATCATGGCAACCAAATGGAGGATAGAGTTTTCAAGCACCAATATGGGGAGATAGAAAACATGATAGAGGCCACAAACTGAGGAATTTCAATGACAAACGGGCGAGACTAATTTGAGCACCAACATGGGGAACACTCAAAATCCTTGTGATACTATAGAATCGAATGACTTATCAAAAAATTGATTGAATTAGTTTAGGGATTAAAACCTTGATTATGTCCTAGATATTTATGGGTACCAAAAAAACCATCCTAATCAATCAAACAAATGAAAAAAACCTAATTAATAGTTTAAATTGATTAGCAAACAAATTAATATGTTTGAGAAGGCGTATCTTGAATATGACCTTATATGAGGACTATTGTTGAAATCTAAACATGGAAAACATAATTGGATGCAAGAACACCACAACCCATACATTTAGAGGCAAATAGAAATTGATCGCAAGACTACCCTCATTGTCATTCCTAGTCATTTGAAAACCAAAAATGTAACTTTTGGGTTTTTTTCACCTAAAATCTGTTTATTTGATTCCTCTATCATATTTCACGCATTGTAACATGTTATTCGGAAATAGATAAAGAATTTTTAGGGGGAATGCGTTGGGATTTACGACTAGTAGAGGACTCATTAGCCATCTAACTATAAAAACTCACAAAGGTAATCAAATTTATTAATAAGTGGGATCTTGTATAACATGAATAACTTTATAAGAGCACCAATAGTGCTTCATAATAAAATGCTAGCTTAAACAATGATAAATGTTTTACTAATTGTTTGATTAAATCACATGTCAAATGGAATATAACACTTGTTCATTCATAGGAAACTAAACTTTAAAATTAGGACCTTGTTGGCACGCATATCAACCCCCATCTATTGGGAGCAATAAACACGCACAAGGGTAAAATGAGGACCTAAACTTAAAGGGGGTCGAATAAGGGGTTCGTGATCTTCAAGTATACTCATCATAAGTGACAAAATTATTAGTGTTGTTCTTAATATGAGACCATTCAAGAATGTGAATTAATCAAAAATATGAAAAGAGGGGAGAGAACTCTCAAGAGTCACCAATACACATGACTAAGTGCCTACTTTGGACCAATAATTAATTTATATAGACAATTTGATGTAGTCACGGTTAGAGTTCCCTATTATGTGGTGTCTTAGACCTTACAAATCTCATAATACTTAGTGGAATAGTATACATAAAATGCACAACACAAACATAAACACAAATTATGGAAGTATAAACTTGTCTATATTTATTTAATCAAAAGAAGCGATATAATGCAACACAAATAGCTATCGCGTAGGAAAGATGGTCAACATACTCTAGATCCTATAATATATGTTATCACCAAAGCACCGCACCCCTAAATTACTAGCATTTGAAAAAGGCATTCGGTCCGATTGGGTAACACGGTACTATCTCTTGTGTTGTGGGACTTTTGAACTTGAGATGGAGCTCCGGAGAAGGCCGAATTACTATTCATAATCCTACTTCTACAACTACTCCTAATGCAAGAAAGACACCTAACTAAACCTATCTTAACACTTCTAAGGAGACAAAGAGAGAAAGAGCGCATGAAATAAGGGAAATCCTACACTAAAAACAATGATAAAGACCAAGAGAAGGGGGTCTTTGGACAATCTTCCTAGCTCGCAAAATGGAGAAGGATGAACTTGGAGAGGGTGGACATGCACCACATACCAGATTACATACAATGCACCATTCCAAATAAGCACAAAAACACTTAAACCTTGCAATGGAAACATGAATATACACAAAACACATGTTAATGAAGAGAGGCAAGAGGAAACAATAACTCATGAAAGGTTAGAAGAGTTAACACAAACATAATCAGATTGCACCATTGATATGCATAGTACATCACCTATAGGGAGAGGCAAGATTGCCATTATAGTATTCAATGTGAAGGCTTAAAGCCTCTAAATTCACAATAGTCCAGCTGTGGAGAAGAAGGGAGCATGGGGAGGAAAAAATGTCTAACTTTTTGTAATATGCACCCCCTTTACATTTATAGGAAGAATTCAAGAAAGAGGAGAAAAAATTCATATTTCTAGGAGTTATGGGGCACCATTCATACTTGCATCATGTTATGGGAGCCTTAGATGATGTCCATATCTTCCGTACTCTACCCTATGTGAAGGAAATAGGTGCCCATGGCTCATTAATGGCTTCCCCTCCTACACTAGACTGAGTTGACCTCATGAATGGAGGAATATCTGCAATTATAGGAACCAAATCCCCGCAAAATCCATTTTCGATAATTCCATATTGTAGGCTCTCAAATACCTTTCTGATGAGTGTAATTTCATAAAAAATTGATGAGCAGAGCAAAAATATAACATTTTTAGCGAGGAGGGGTTTTTAGTTCATTTTCAGCAGCGTGCATGGTTTAGGCGAGTAGCTCTTCAAGTTGCTCGACGAGCTAGGCATCGAGCTATACTTTTTTATTCATAGTGGCTTTTATCACCCCATATACCACTTCAAACTCTACTCCATTTCTACTTGATGGCGATCTCCTCCCCGCTTAACTCGTTTCCGCTGCATGGTTTGGTTGCCCCAAAACATCTCCCCGGCTCCACGAACTTCCCGACAGTTAACTAACTTGGTCTTCGATCTCACCTACCCCAAAGGCAATCCCCAACACAACTCACCATAAAAAAATTTCCTCTTTGGAAATTGGAGTTTGAATCCCTATCCGCATGCACCTTGTTCATTGTGTAACTCACTGAGAGAACTACAAATTTAGACTTGAGTTTGACACCCAACTCACCTTTCACCCCAACTCGGTGACGAGTTTCCAAACCCTTGACTACGAATTTGAACATGAAATCATGGTGTGTTGACCGCCAACCCCTTGATTTTGGGGGTTTATGTTGTTTTGGGCTTCTCGCCCATCATGTTCGCACAACGTAATTCCTCAAAACCCAAACTCCGTGTCTCTAAAACACCTCTGCCACGTCCCTAACACCTTAAACCCGGCTTGGCATTCTCGAGCTCCACGCCATGTCCTTATCTAATTTTGCAGAGCTAATCATGGCTCACCTTTGCGAGCTTATCCTCCATCTTTGCGTACTCGACCAATCTCCCTACATTCATAACCCGACCAAGTTGGCCAAGACGACATGCCCCAACTCTAGCTCTACACCGCCGCTAATCACAATGTGCTTGCGAGTTGGCTCGGTGAGCTAAATCACTTCCTCTCATGCTATATTCACCGCATTGATCCTCGATGGTTCACCCTAAGCTCGGTCTCCCGATAACCGAGAGATTGACTACATCTAACCCGCGCCAAGCCATGTACGAATCCCACTCACCAAGTTGAGCCATCCAACTTGGCCTACCCTCAAAAGCAGCTCACCGAGCTCCCTTCACCTGGCCCACATGTGTATCATTCTAGCTTGAGAGCCTATTTTTAACTCGGACCTCCTCAAGGCCCATTTTTGCAATTTTTCCGTGAGCTTTGGATTTTTCAAATTTCTTCAACGAGAAGCCCCAGAGACTTAGTGAAAATATCATCACCATGTTACCCAAATTCAGTCATTTTTGCTCGTTTTAAGCGGATGTGGGCTTCACAGGCCCATTTTCACCCATAAGTAAATATGAGTCCCTTTCAAAACCCAAAAGAGAAAAAAAAATCCTCTGAATGATTTCACACTTTCCCTGAATCACTAATATGCTCCTGAAACATGAAATTGGGCTCAAACTCAGACTCAACCGTGAAGGCCCTTTCCTATCTTAGGGCCTTGATCTACCCTCGTTATCTATTTTGGCCGGGGTAAAATAGATAACAATTTAGCGACACGTGGGGACATTTACTTGCTAGATGTACTTGATTAGTATCTTGATGCCTCCATTGAGTATGGAGCCACTATTAGTGGTCCGACATCGACCGAACCTTCAAATTTTGACCTCAAAACCACTTGAAACACCATTGACCCTAGAGTCAATACTGCCGCATTGCATTCCCAATCTCCATAAGAAAATCTTACTGATTTTACATGAGTGGAAAATTGTTTTGATTCAAAATTTCTTTCCTTCACTTTTACCTCTATAAATCGACATGTTTAAACCGATTTTCCTTATTGACCACTATTTGGGACACTAATAAAGGTTGGGATTTCCTTCAAATCCATAAGATTTACAACTGAAATTAACTCAAGAAGGATTTGAGGTTGATCTTCAGCTTTCAGACCTTTAGGAGACTTTGAATAATTAAGGAGGGTTGCTTCTGAAACTAAGGATTGTGTTGATGTGAGATTTGCCTTTATTTTATAAGAACCGCCAGGGGCTGATTTTTCGTCCTAAAAGGGGTGCTAGAAGCTCAACTATAATTGATCTCGAAGGGATGAGAGAATGGAAATCATTAAAATTGGTCCCTAAACTTAATTTTAGTTGCTCGCATTTGAAATCCTTGAGAATTGTAGTTGTTCCTCATGAAGCGTGGGCTTCTTCCCGTTATAAGATCTTCAGGAGGCCTATCGAAACATGGTGCACTATGTTGGGGTAAACATGAATAAAAACCATGTACAAAATGAAAAATCATACATGAAAAAGTGAGACATCCAGAGTGTGCACAAGCACTTGTTCTTCGGAAAATAAACCTACTCCTACCCTACGCTAACCAAAGGCAAGGGGAATTTCAAACAAACCTCGACACCGAAAGGAAAAGTAAGCTTCCCTTCTCACAAGTTGAGACCATGTAGTTGATTTTGCATTACATGTGGCTCTTGATAACCATGAAAAATTATCCCAAAGTTGACCTTCCATTTTAGAACCCAAGGTACTAGTAATAAGTAAGAAAATTACCTCCTCCATATGTTTTTATTGGGTTCCTAGAGGTGTTGCAATTGATCTTTGATACTTTGGGACTCGGCCTCATGCTTAGGAACAAGCATGATCAATTGTGGCTTCTCCTTTGGCTCTAATGAAGCCAAATACCTTACTAGGTATGGTCATCCTCGTTGAATTTGCCTTTGCTCCGAGTTCCAACTTCAATAAAGAAGTCCTCTTGAGACATTCCTAGAAAAGTTGATTATTTATGAGCTAATTTTCCTCATGTTTCTCATCTATGACAAATGATCATCCGCCTGATGGATGGTATGAGAGTGGTGTCATCTTCATTCTCTTCCCCTTCATGGTCTGGTGTGAAACTTGGAAGATTCAATTCCTCCAATCTTGATTCAAGAGGGTTGTTTGAAGAAGCAAGTACTTCTTGAATATTCTCCTCCATAAAGAATAGGCTCCTCGATGTTGGGGATGAATGATGGAGCAACAAATTATGATTTCTATGGGCTCTTCTTCATCAATACACTTCTCCAAGTCGACAAATATTCAACTTCTTTATTATTCACCCTGCCAAGGATTCAACCTCCTCCATGATGTCTTCCAGATTTGCAATTTGTTCACCATGGGTTTCCTCATCCTCAAACATGAAGTTTGAGAGTTCAAACTCATCCCCAAAATCAAAATTTTGAAAGGATGGAGGAGAAACTTCCTACCTTAAACTCGAGACCTCTAAATCTGAAGGCTCACCTCCATGTGCTCTCTACTTTGACTTGGAGCTGATTTCTCTTCCTCTCTCGCCCTAATTCTACAGCGGATGATGGATCTACAACCTCCGAAATAGAGTGCCCATATGAACACCGCATTTCGAACACGTTGATTGTTGATCTTCTTCTACCCATTCTATTTTTCCACTATTGCAGACTTGGTTTTCACCACCTCATTCTCAACCTTATCCTCTTCCTAAGGCTTGACCAGCAAGGGGATCTTCTCTATTCTAAACCTTAAATCCCAATTCTTCAAAAAAATTGTCATTTCTTCTTTGTTGGGCTCTTCTCTTTGTTGTCCCTCTTGGTGGTTTCGTGAGTCTCTTCTTAAAATGGTTTTGGGAATGTAAGAGGAGGGGTGGGTTGGGTCTCAACTGATTTTTGAATTGTTTGTGATGGAGGGAGAGGTATTACATTCTACTCTTGTGGAGGGGACTTGGGTTTGGAAGAGAAAAGGGAAAAAAGTTCAAAATGAGATGGGACACTAGGAGATGGAGAAGGGATTCCACACTAGGGGAAGCATGCAAGAAGCTAGAATCATGATACTACTAAAATGATGTATTTTGGGAAGAGAAAAGGAAATATTATGAGGTGGTGGTGGGAATTACCCATTGACAAGGTTGTCTCACATCAAGTTCATAAGCTTTTATCTCCTCACTCCACTTTACAAGTAGTGGCAACATTTCAACCATGAAGTAAAGCTTCTGCTGAGGGCTGAAATGTCTTGGCATAGGGCAACCCATGGACAAGGTGCCCCAAAACCAATCCTGAATGCTTACATTTGAGATGTATCCCTTAACTGCACCATCTTAGCCTCCATGCTTTGAATTTTCTCTTGCAAACCATCATCTCCATATGTGGGATAGCCTCCATAGTCTACATATCTCTTATCCCTTAAAAGCTATGTAGCTTTGGTGGATAGCCAAACTGACATGTATCTTGCTCATAGGAGTATGTACACTACTAGTTTTCATCATAAAATGGTTTTGGAGGGGTGTGAAAATAGCTTGGAGATGAATTTTGTAAATTTGGAGGTGGGTTGAACTGATATGGTTGTTGTTGCAAGTGTGAATTCCATGATGGGAATGATTTCATGATTACACAACTTTATGGAATGGAAGAAGATAAAAAGATGTGGAGATAAAAATGGATGGAAATGGGTGGAAAAAGGAAAGTTTGCAACTCAGAGAGTGTATTACTTGGACCAATGGAGTCATCATTGTCAGTGCTTTGCATGTGCCTCTCGAAGGCCGAGATTTTATTAAGAGCACACAACACCATGATAAAAATGGAAATAACAAATTTGAAAGACTCAAAACCTAATTTGGAAGTTGGGTTAGACCTATTTAGCAGAAGTTAATATTTGAAATCTGGAATTCATAACTTGGCTCATACATAACAACCTCTCAAGTCCGAAATACAAACGCACATCTCTAAACATCTAAAATATGAAAACTCCGAAACTCCGAAATTATGAAATCTCGAAATGTAAAGCAATCTCTGAAATTTGAAACCAAAAATCTCTAAAGTCCGAACTCCAAAATGTAAAGGGACTTCCAAAGTTTGAAATCCAAAATGTAAAATGACCCCCTAAAAGTCCGAAATGCCCAAATCGAACTTAAAGCCACTTTTTGCAACCTCTAACTACCGATCTACACTTTTCAGAACTTGAGACCTATTTTGCACATGTGAAACACCCAAAAGTATATTTTGGAACCAGGCCCTGTAATGTGTAGCCCCCCGAAGTCCAAAATCTAAAATCTTCGAACTCCGAAATACTGATGAGACCTCTCGAAATCGAATTTTCTTCGCAAATGCCTCTAAAGTTGTGAAGATACAACTTCTTGTGCCATCGGGCATGCGAAACTGTTATCACCAAATCACCACACCCCTTGAATTAATAGCATTTTACTTTGAGGCATTCGAGTGATTGGGCAATATGGGTACCATCTCTCAAGTTATGGGACTTGTGAACTTGAGATGGACCTCCGGAGAAGGTCGACTTCCTCTTCCTAATCCTATGCTATAACTACTCCTACTACAAGAAAGGCACCCAAATAAACCTATCATAACACTTCCAAGGAGACAGGGAGAAAAAGAGTGCATGAAAGAAGGGAAATCCTACACTAGAAACAATGATAACACCAAGAGAAGGGGTGTTGCAGACAATCTTCCCAATTCTATAAATGGAGAAGGATGAACTTAGAGAGGGTGGACATGAACCATAGACCAGATTACATACAAGGCACCATTCCAAAAAAGCACAATAACACTTGAACCCTACAATGGAAACATGAATATGCACAAAACACCTATTAATGAAGAGAGGCAAGAGGAAACAATAACTCATGCAAGGTTAAAAGAGTTAACACAAACATAATTTTATTGCTCCATTGATATGCACAATACATCACATGTAGGGAGAGGCAATATTTCCATTACAATATTCAATTTTAAGGCTTGAAACCCTTTAATTCACAACAATCCAAGCTATGGAGAAGAGGGGAGCATGAGGAGGAAAAATGTCTAACCCTTTATAAAATGCATCCCCTTTACATTTATAGGATAAATTCAAGCAAGAGGAGAAAATTTTCAGATTTCTAGGAGTTATGGGGCACCATGCCTTCTTACATCATGTTATGGGAGCCGTAGATGATGCCCATGTCTTCTATACTCGCCCTTGTGAAGGAAATGGGTGCCCATGGCTCATTAATGGCTTCCCAACTACCCCGACACTGTTCATGACTGGAGGAATCTCTACAACTGGGCACCAAATCTTCCCAAAATCCATTTTCAATGGTTTCATACCGTAGGCCTCCAAAATACCTTTATGACGAGTGTAATTTCATGAAAAAATGATGAGCATAGCAAAAATTATAACATTTTAAGCTAGGAGGGGTTTTTAGTTCATTTTAGTATGTGCATGGTTCTCAAGTGAATTACTCTTGCCAATGTTATGATCCTCATGTGTGGATTTCACTAATGCCTCGAGGTTTTGGTGTAACTTGATTCGTTATAAATGAAAGCCGCTTCGGCGAGCTAGGCATCAAGCTCTCCTCTTTTTTTCATGGCGTCTTTACCAACCCATTTATCGCTTCAAACTCCACTCCTTTTCCACATCAATGGCAAGCTCCTCCCCACTTAACATGTTTTTGCTTCGCATGGTTTGGCTGCCCCAAAACATCTCCCATGGATCCATGAACTCCCGACATATTAATCGGCTTGGTATTTGAGCTCACCTAGCCCAATGGGATCCCCAACATAACTCACCGCTAGACATTTTCCACTTCAAAATCAGATTTTAACCCCTATTCGCACGCACCGTTCATCAGGCAACTCGTCTGAGAACTCAAAACCCGAAGTTTGAAATTCATACTTTAGAGTTTCAAACACCCAGCCACTTTCATCTCAACTTGGTCGATGAGTTTCCGATCCCGACTTCAAATTTGACCCCAAACTCATGCGCGTTGAATTACCGACCCTTAAGATTGCGGGGTTTACGTTGTTTTGGAATTCTCGCCTCTCGGGTCTCGAAACACCTTGGTGCCATGTCCCGAACACCTTGTGTGACTTGACATTTTGAGCTCCACGCCATGTCCTTTCTCGATTATGTCGAGCCAATCATGGCTCGCCTTAGTGAGCTTATCCTCCATCTTTCAGCATCCTCCTGGCCCAAGCCCCCTACATGCATAACTGACCGAGTCACCCCAACTGATGTGCCCCGACTCCCAGATCGACCCCGCTAATCCGCTAATGTGCTTGTCGAGTTGGCTCGGTGAGCCAACTCACTTCCTCTCGTGTGTTGCATTCACCGCATTGATCCTCAACGATTCACCTACAAGCTCAGTCTCTTGATTCATAGAGTTACGACCACATCTAACCCGTGCTAAGCCACGCACAGACTCCCGGCTCACCGAGTCAAGCCATCCAAGCTTGACCTACCCCCAAAATGAGCTTCCCGAGTTCGCTTCACCTCTAACTTCTTGTGTATCATTCTAGCTTACCGAGCTAGTTTTTAGCTCAGTCTCATCAAGGCGCAGAGTTTTGCAAAAATTTCCTCGCCTTTGGATTTTTGGATTTCTTCAAACCAAGCCCCTCAGAGACCGAGTGAAAATATCATTGGGTCCGTTACCCAAATTCACCCATTTTTGCTCATTTTGACTTGATGTGGGCCCACCGAGGCCCATTTTCACCCATAGGCGAATATGCATCCCTTTCAAAACCCATAAGAGTTAAAAATTCCTCTAAATGATTTCACACCTTCCCTAAATCATCAAATGCTCCCAAAACATGAAATTGGGTCTGTAAACCTTATATTGTTATGCAAAGTCCCTTTCCTGCTCCGAGGCTCCTGGTCCTACCATGTTGTCTATTTTTCCTGGGGAAAATGGAAAACAATATCTACTCACTAACTCAAATTCTTAATAAGTATAACACTACAACATAAAATAAAACCTAAATTGAATAGACCATACTATAATATCAATCATGTAGGCAAGATCCTAACACAAGATAGTGACATTACTATATAATGTAAAATCCACATGCTTACAATATCACCTCAAATATGAAGTAACCAATGTGATACTATCATTTTCCCAATGATCTATCGTTAATCGTGAAACCTTTTCTATTGATCTATAGCTCCTTTTGATCGGTGGAACTTGATTATGAACTCTAGAAGATATTTCAATCCTTGATGAAGTCTTTGGAAACACCGTAACCAATTTGACCAAATAGTTTGAAAATTCAAGTGTGTATCAACCAATGAAGTGGAATATTAGATATACTATTGTGAATTATGAACAATGTGCAAAGTACATCATAAATCACTACTGCATTAATACACACATAAGCAACAATGAAACATTATCAAGACACAAGGAACAAGCCATGCAAAAACACAAACCAGATTCTTGCGTCACAAAACAATGCTTGTGCATATTAGACAATAAAGACGTATGAAACCAAAATTTACACAAAAGTAAACTATATTTTTGGGTGATGTAAGATTGTAAGGGTGTTACTACATCATACACACCTGGTAATAATAAAATCATAAGCTCTTACTTATGGATTTGTTGATGGTAATCCATGTTTCACAACTTTGAATGTATTTATCCAAGTCATATCCCCAACGCCTTAACCCTTCCATTTGATTGGATATTCCTTATATCATTGTCTCGTATTTGATTACTTAACATTGTGTCAATCACTATTTTGACCTCTTCACATTTTTTCAGATAAATCTGTGTTCTCTAACCAATCTCTCGACTTTAACTCTAAATCTACATTTCCTTCTCCATCTTGAGTCTAATGTATGGATATAAATCTCCCACATCGAAATATTAACTCCTTATGGTGACTCGATCTCATATGCATTCTTCGTAAACTTTTTGCAAGACTCATGCACGGTCCAATAAGTATTTAGCTTCAATTTCCTATTAGTCCCTTTCATAAATATCTCCTTCTATAAATGTGCTAAGACCATGTCTTTAACTCGATATTTAATTTCCCTTCACTTGATGACTACTCATGATTTATACTACATCAAATTCTCTCTAATTATTTATGCACTTGATCATCCACATCTCTCACATGTTCTACAAAATATTTTGCATCTACACTTCTTATTTCCATGCTCCTTGAGTTTCACAACTCCACAACACCTCTAGAACTCAAACCATATGCAATTTGGAATGGTGTTTTTTTTTGCTCCTATTCACAAAATTATTATACACAAAATCAACTTGTGCTAGAGTGTTATTCCATGTATTTGGCATGTCATCAATAAAATATCTTACTAAAGTTCCCAAACTCATGTGGTGACCTTTTTCTATCCATATGTATGTGGATGATATATGGAATTGAATTACAACCCGATGTTTAGTTTCTTCCTCAATGTTCTTCTGAAATTCCCTATAAACTTATCATTCATGTCTAATACAATATTTCTTGGAAATCCATGCAATCAAACAATATCATTTAAAAATAAGTTAGCAATATTAGTCAGATCATTAGTCTTTCTACATGCCACAAAATGTATCATCTTAAAAAATTGTCTATTACTACAAATATGGAATCACTCCGTTTTGCATCTTAGGTGATTCTAAAACAAAATCAATGCGTATATCTTCCCATGGTCTATATAGGATAGGTAATGGCTAATTTAAACATACATTTGAAATTTTCCCCTTAGTTAGTTGACATACTCGCACTCTACACATACTTGCATACATATAAAGTCATTTGTGGCAAAAATATCTTCTTGCCAAATGTGTATATGCTTTTTTCATTTCTCGCAAAAATATCTTCTTCACAATAAAAATTCCAATGAATGAGAAAACTGAATTGTATTCTACATTGTTATTATGAATTTTGCTTATGATTGATATTTTATCAATGATTATAATTAAATCATCGGGACAATGATTCTTTTTAGAGGGAAAGTATGTAATATCACATATTCAATTAAATTCATTTATGAAATTATCAAGTCGTTGAAATGAATGTTTAATCTCGTTTCATGCGTTATAACTTGTCGAAGTAATTAAGTGTTTGTTGATGATTCAATAAATTAATAATAAACTTACATGTTTGATGATATACATTTGTGTGTGTGTGTGTTTTGCATTATGACAAAGTTATCGATCATGAGACCACTTAAGCTAAGGTTTATGGATCTTGGTTTGATTGTTACGTGGCATTGGCTAAGGTGACTTTGGAAAGTTTTATTAAACTTAAGTTGCATGGAAAATTTGAAACGGTTGTTTATCGAGGTTTATGGTTATATCGACGGTTGATTAGCCACAAGTTGGGACGGAAATTAAGAGGAAATTAGGTGCAAATTTATTGTTGGCATACACCTTGAAATTGTTAGCTTCCTCGAGAAGTCGTGTCATGCACCTTAACACATTGTTTCATTTTCACTGGTTTTGAGCTTTGTTTGAGGGCTATGCGATGGAGTTTTTGGGGATATCTATTTTGAGTGACTATTGCATGTAATTTATTGTTGTTATCTCTGGTTATCATGACATTTTACTATTTAAATATGTTGTTGGAAGATTTAGTAGTGTTTTGAAGCTTTCAAATTGGAAAATCACAGAGAAGTTTGGAGGCAAGAAACACATGCATGGGTTTTTCTACTCTTACTCTTTGTTGTTATTTTAATGATAAAACATTACATTTTAGGTTTGGTTTCTTTATGAAATCTGGAAAATGAAATAAGATATATACATCGCTTTTAGAGCATTGCTATTATCATTTGAATATGGTTTGGTTAGATTATCATTGTGTGAAATATGGAAAGGAATTCTCGTTATTTCGGGTTATTTCGTGAAATTTGGAAATGGATACATTTTGGATATGGATTATTATAATTTGGAAAATAAAATAAAGTTTGTCTCAGCTTCTTTTAGAGCATTGATGTTATTATTCTTTCTCTCGAACACATTTTTGGATTTGGATTATTATGATCTTCAAAAATAAAGAGTTAGTTTTATAAGCTCCTTTCTTGAGCATTGTTGTTATTATTCTCTATTTTGTTATGAATAAATGGTCAAGGAAATAACCCGTTGAGTGCATGGATTAAATGGGTTTTATGTTGTTATTTAAAATTAGATTTGGTTTTGGGGAAAATTGGTTTTATATTGTATGGATTGTTTTTCGAATCCTCTCCTCAATGGACGTATTGAGTTAATCTATTATGTATATTTCCTTTCTATTTCAAAATAGTTAAATGACGTTTCACCCTAAACCGCAATAAAGAAGATAGATGTATGATATAAAGAAGCTAGATCTGCAAAAATGAAATAGATAAGATTAGATAACAATATGTGGGGGTTTTTGGACAGTGTCGGTTCCAAGAGGATATTAACTCCCTTGGAGGATGTCAACCCCTGTGTCAGACAAGATAATAATAGATCATGAACAATAGTTATCATGTAGAAATAATGGAATATAAAATGACAAGTAACTAAAATGATGAGGGACTTAGCTTGTGCTCTGCTATGGAGATGAACTGGGCATCAAGATGGTAAGATAATGAACCATGGAAAATATTTCTCCCTCAAACTTGCAGAACTTAATTAAGCTCTTTCTTCTCTCTCTCTAGGCCTAGGTCTCTCTAGGTCTTCTTGAAAAATATATCTAGGTCTTCTTGAAAAAATATCAGTCTTGAAAAGGGTCCTTGAAATATGGGGAAAACCCATATTTATAGCTTGGATGTGAGGTTAGATTGGGGTTAACAAGTAACTGGGGTTGGGTAGAGTAACTTGAGTTAAGAGATATGATGTGATCATGTGGGGACCATGGCTTGAATTATTAGATGGAGTGGGGAGCATGATTGACATGGTAGGTGAGATGATAGATTCCATTTGAAATTTAGAAAGGGGTGTCGGATGGGTATATTAATACCCATGGATTGAATAATTTGTGAGAGATGGGGATAATGCCAAAAGTCAATTATTAAATGGGTTTATATGGAGCCCATTTAATAATTAATTAAACAAGGTGAGAAAATAGATGGGATTTTATTTAATTTAAGAAAAATAAAGGTGAGAATGGAAATTGCATGAATGTGAGATGACGGAGGGGTTATACCAAAAATTGGTGTCTACATTTGCCCCTTTTTGTTGAGTGGTTTGCATGATAGCAAGCCATGAGACAAAAAAAAAAGGGTTAGATGAAATATGTGTCTGAGGATGGATGAAGACATGACCAAAGGCAAGATGCCCCAGGAAAAAAAAAAGGATCAAAAAAAAAAAAAGTATGGTGGTGACTCAATATCACATCGGTAGAGGAAAATTGTGGTCTCAACAGAGACAGATGACAATGTTCTATAGACCAGTGAGTGGGTGAAGACCACTGCAAGTATGGATGTAAACCAAGATGACCAATGGGTCATAGGAAAACATCAAAATATGTGCAACTGAATGTGAAAATATGTGTGAAATCCTTTTCTGTGAGGAATCATGTGAAAAATCATGCATCCACAAAAGGGACGAGGATGAAGATAATGATGCCCCAACATAGGGCATGAGAAGGACACAAAGTGAGTTATATGCATGTTGACAAGTACAAGGATGAAAAGGTGCCCCAACATAAGACATAGATGGATGTTGAAATAAGATATCCCAGGGGAATAATCATAAATGTGCACATGATGAGCAGATAGGATAGAAAGGTGAGATAAAATGCCCTAAAAGGGTGATAAATATGATGGCAATCATGTTTCATAGGAAATATGCATAAGTGTTAGCAAATTAGAAGGTGAAGAAGACAAAGAAGTCTGTTTCTTCGATAAGTAGGATAAGAAGTCAAGATACTTTTGTGACAAAACAAAAGTAGAGAAAATATTCATGGAAGAGAACAAGATCAGATAGGTGATGGCCGTTATGGTATCTTCCAAGAAAAAATGTCAAAGGAAGATGGGAAGAGATTCTTAGAAATGGATATGATGATGTCCCCCTATGAGAGGACCGATTGTGAAGATAAAAGATGTGACAGGGTTCAAAAAAAAAGAGAAGAGGTCAAATGTAGAGAGAGAAGAACAAGAATGGTAATGAAATGGATCGATGGTGGTACATAAATGGAGAAACATTGGCATTGACCATGAATGCCAAGTGTGAGGGATGTTGAGAAAGAGAAAAGGGAATAGACAGGAGGATTGGTTGATTATGAGAAGAGTAAGAAAGATTGAATGTGAAGGTGACAGGGGTATGGAATAGAGGGACGGAGAGAGGAGGAGGAGAAAAGAAAGGAATGAAAGGGGAGGAAGAAGATAACAAAGAAGGATTATAAAGAAAGGGGGAAATGAAGAAGGAAAAACAAAGAGAAGACAAGAAAAGGACAGAGCAGAGGGTGAAATTATGAAAAAGAGAGAGAGTTATTTAAAATGAAAGGTGTGAAGGAGGATGAAGCAGAGGAAAGCAGAGAGGTAATGGAAAATGAAAGAGATGATAGAGCAAAGAAAATTGAAAGGAAACAAGATCATAGTGAGGAAATCCAAGGCAAAGAATATGGAACTGACCGCATGGAAATGCATGTGGATGATGAGATGATAAAGGAGATGGGACAATTGAAGAGTCAGGTTATCGATGGGGAAGTAAGGAGGAAGTGTGAGGTAAAATGAGGAGAAGGATGATGTAGAGGAAGTGAAATAAGATGAGGATAAGAAAGGAGGAGAAGACAATGAAGAAAATTATGCAGAAGGAAGGGAACCAAGAATGAAGATATTTGATAAAGAGTGAGAAACACAAGGAACGTAAAGAGAAGCTTGAGGGGAGGAATGACATCGATTGGAAAAGATGTGGAGATGCATGAGATGAGGATAAGTTGATGATGAGAAAATAGAGAGAGGGTGTATGATGAAGACAGTGAAGAAATTGGCAAGGAAGAATGGAAGATGGAGAGGTGGCGAGGAAAAAGAAAGGAAGGGATAAGAGAGGCAATGCCAGTGAATGGATGTTAGGAGAAATCCACCGATAATGATCAGTAGGAAAAGGATGGGACAAAAGATGAGATGAGGCAGAAAGTAAATGAAGAATGGGAGGGGGAATGCCAATGAAGGGACGTTAGGAGAAGTCCCCGATAATGATCAGAGGGACACAGAGGAAGGAAGGAATGAAGATAGAATGGAGGAGGTCAAAGAAAAGGATTCAGGTTGTGTAGAATGGGGATGAGTGATTTTTAGGAGAAGTCCACCGATAATTACTAGTGTGGAAACAAAAGATGATGATGAAAGAATGTTAGGGAAGATCAATGACAATGATGGTAAGTATGGGGGTAGATATGTGGGAGAACTCTAGAAGATGGAGTGGAAAGAGTAAAGAAAAGGAGGGATAATGATGTGTAGGAAGATGAAGATGAGGAGAGGATGTAGTGGATGAGAATGAATGAGAGAAAAATGAAGAAACAAGACACGAAATGAATGGAGAAGAAGCAATGGTTAAGTAAGATTACCCAATGATGGATGATGGAGATGAAAAAGGGACCAATAGGAAGTGGTGTTTTGAAGAATGAAGAGAGAGAGGTGAGAGGATGTGATGATGGGGAATGATGAGAAAATAGAGAGATGGAGAGAATGTGGGGTAGTGGGTGAGTGCAGGATGACTGATCATGCTTAAGAGGGACTCTTAAGTAAGATCGCCATGCCGCAGGAGGATTTAAGTAAGATCACCAAACCGGCAGTGATGATATGGAAGGAGAAAGACAACATTGTATTGGATATGTGTGGAAGGGTTGGTTGGAGTGGATGAGTATGATGAGAGGTGGGAGACAGAAGATGAGGAAGATATGATGGGAGGTGGAAGGGTTAGATGGAAAACCATTCTTAAGAGGAACTCTTAAGTAAGATTTCCCTGTGATGGGGATGGTTAAGTAGGATCGCCAAACCGAAGAAGAAGAAGAAGAATGATGAAAAAAGAGAAGTAGTGTATACCAAAATGGAACAAGAGATGAAAAGGAGGTGATATCAAAGTGATAACAAGGAAACAAAGGAGTGTGACATGAGTGGATGGAGGAACATATGTAGTGTAGATGGAGAGTGTAAGGGAAATCCTTAATTGGGATGCCCACGTGGTGGGAGTGATGATGCAAGAGTGTTAAGTGGAAAAGGAGGAGTGGAAAGATGTTTGTGGTGGTGATTATCATCTATTGAAAGAGGAAATGGTGGAGAAGCTTCTACAGTGGGAGGATCCAAGGAAGAAGATATACCTTAACTAAGATTCTCTGGCTATATGGATGGTTAAGTAAGATTGTCAAACTGAAAGTGGAAGAGTGAAAGGGAAACTCAAGAGGAAAGACAAGTAAGATATGGCGTGGTGCAAGGGGACAGAAAGGTGAGAAGGATGATGTGGAGACAAATGGTGATGAGTGGAAATGGAGAGCGAGGAGAAATGGATCAAAGACATTGTTGAACATGTTGAGAGATAAGGAGCTGTAGGATAATGAACTTGCCTTGAGAAGGATCCTCAAGTAGGATTCACAAACTGCAATGGTGATCAAGTAGAATTCACAAACCAAAAAGTATATTTGCAAATGCATTCATGGAGATGATGGATAGATATAAAATTCATAGTGTGAAATTTGATGTGATTTTTATAAAAGATGATCTGGATGAGATGAATGGAACATAGTTGTAGTAAGGGCATATAGGGAAACTATGTTTCAAACTGGATTGGAGATAAACAAGAAAGGTTACCACTCAAGGCATTGCACTTGCAGCCAATAGCAGTGTGTTAACACATAACCAATGATAGTTAGTTATACCAAAAGATCATGAGGGAAATATGGATGAAAGATGCTCGTAATCCTAATGTTGACATGACAAAGGGATTGAGATGTAACTTGTACATGGGAAGAGGGATCTCCAAAGGTGGTGTTCCTTAAGTCTATGCCCCAACTCTGGGAAAGGGAAAGAAAAATAGCAGAAAGTTGATCAATGCGGGAAGCTTTCAGAAAATGTTGATAAAATGAAGGTTGATCAATGTGGAAAACCTTCCAGATGCCATAATAATAGAGTAGCCATCCTTCGAGGGTATGGTCTACTTTATACATAATATGGATGGCAAGAATAATATGATAGCCATCCTTCAAGGGATCGGTCTATTTCTTTTGATTTTGCTTT
Source organism: Taxus wallichiana var. yunnanensis (assembly GCA_018340775.1). Lineage (NCBI taxonomy): Eukaryota > Viridiplantae > Streptophyta > Pinopsida > Cupressales > Taxaceae > Taxus > Taxus wallichiana. The sequence continues at coordinate 795,110,775 of CM031244.1, read as the reverse complement.
GATTTTGATTTGTATTTTTTTTTTTTTTTTTTTTTTTTTTTGCATGAACAATTGTCCTTCGAGGGATCAGTCTATTTTTGATAACTTTGATTTTTCCTTTTGCATACATGAATTTGAGCTTCACATGGGGGAGAGCTGGGAATAGCTAAGTAAACCACTTAAGAGGGGATAAGGAATGTACAAGAGACACCCTGGACCCTTTGCATGGCTGCAATAGGAGAATGAGAAGGTGATGGATGTAATGGTTATGGGGTCACATCAAAGTAGTAGTGAAGGACCACATAATTCAGATCATTACAATGAAAAATGGAAGGGGCTAAGGATGGAGGAATAATCTAAGGATGTAACTAAGTGCTCATTGGTAGATATGCTAATAGTAGACTAGTCGCAAGTGCAATGCATTAAGAGGTTATCTCTGGTTTACCACCAGAGAGGGAAGACAATGAAGTTGTAATAAGATGAGATGATAGACAAGAAGGAAATAAAACTATGTCCTGAAGGAAACAAACATATGACCACAATGGTGGATTTAGATGAAAATAAATGATGCCCCAAGAGAGACATAAACATAGAAGGACAATCATGGCCTCAAAGGAGGACTTGATGAAAAACATGTGTCCCAAAAGAGACACAAAAAGAAAGGAGGACTTGATGAAATAAGATGGTGTCCCAAAAAAAAGAGAGATGGTGGACTTGAGAAAAATGATGGTCCCCAAAAGAGCCACAATGGTGGACTTGATGAAAAAAAAGATGGTGCCCCAAAAGAGACACAAATATAGCCACAATGGTGGACTTTGAGAAAAAGGTCCCTCAATGGAGAGACAAACATGGCCTCAAAAGAGGACTTTGATGAAAAAGATGATGCCCCAAAAGAGGCATAAATATGGCCACAATGGTGGACTTAAAATGAGTGAGGATTTGGGTAGAAATAGTTTAGATTGGATGAATGTGAAGGAGGTAGACAAAACAATGTCAAAGAGTGAAGTCCCCTAGTAACAAGGGATTTGTACGGATGATGATGCTCAAGGGTGAGGGAAGGTTGTTCCCCAATAAGTTAAATGTGAAGGAGTTAAAGGATGTCGAAAGAGTTTAGATGAGATTGTTTTAGATTTGGATGGGGTAAACGATTGGAGACCACAAGTGTGCTTAGTAAGATAAGTGGTATTGATGAACAATGGAGGACCTTCCTTAGGAGGAATGTCATGTGCAGGAGGGATGTTAAGGGATGATGTGGATGAAGGAATCATGGGAGACCCGACAGATGGGATATGAATTGGATTCAATGTAGATGGAGAAGGAACTTTCCCCTGAATGAGGAAATCATCTTTCTCAATAAGATTGTGGATGATGATTTCCGAAATGCCTTACAATGTTTGATGTCATGGCCGGGGTATGATGATAAGCACAACTACAATTAGGATTGAACCATGATGGCTTGGGACCATAGGGATTAAAGGCTTTAATGGGAGGAAGTGTGATGGTAGATATTTGAGTTAAATGTCGAAGGATATCTGCGTAAGACCCCATTGAAGTGTCATGGGGAAGGTAACTCTTGTGGGTTTTGATAGGATATCTCAGCTTGGAGTTAGGAGAAAAAGTGGATGTAGATTGGATGGGTGAATTTTGTGTTTTGGAGGACAAATCAAATTTGTTTGAAGGATTGTATTGTTTGGATGTGGATTGATTGTTGCAAGATGTCGTAGATGGAGAGACTGATCCTAACATAGATGTTGTGGCATTGGATTGTTGAGAAGAGGAAAAACTTGAATGTTTTCGAGGATGCACAGGGGACTGTCGGGGATTTTCCCGAGCCTTAGACTTCAACCGAGAAGATTTACCTCTAGCAGGATGATTATAATTTCAACCGGAGGATCTGATAGTGGTGGTGTGGTTATTAATGGAGAAAATGTCCTAAAACAAGATGAGGATGTTAATGGAGAGATAGGTGTTTGTATGATGTGATTAATGATATCTATGTGAGATGTGGATTGTTTTGGTTTTGGCATGGGAAGAGTTGATTTTGTAGAGGGAGAAGGTAAATCATCTTTATTTGATTTAGGTGGATGTGTTGGTTTAGTAGATGATCCAAAGGGTATCTTTGATAAGGTTAGATCGAGAGGATTTGGTTGGTGTTGGTGTGATAGAAAAATTAGGTAAAGAGTATGGGGGATAGATGGGTGATGTGGCCATGGGCGAAGATATAGGTAAAGATGTCAAGGTAGGGATAGGTGTATTTTTGGTATGATAGATATAGGGGTAGCTGGGATAGATAGGGATGTAGGCATATTTGGAATATTTGGAGATGTGGGTGGTGTGATAACCGATGGAGTAGACCTTATGGGTATGGGTAATGCAACAAATGCAGGAGCATTTTAGATGTAGAAGTAGAAGGGACTGGTTGTTTCATAAATGTTTCGAGGGGTAAGAATGATATGTTTGCTAAAGGGGTTGATGTCGAAGGTGGGGTTGTAAGGGTGCATGTAGTAGAACTGAGTTTTAGTTGGGATGGTTGTGAGTAATGTAGGTGTAGTAACAAGTGTATTTGATGAAGATGATGGTGAATGAATAGGTGTGAGAGAGATGTAGGGATATGTGTGGATATGAGTGGGGCTGAAATGGGTGCTAAGGAGGAATCTAATGTGGTAGATTGGGGTGTGGGGGTGTGTTTGAAGTGGTGATGAAGTGGATGGTATAGTCGAATTTTATGTGGATGTGATGAAGGATAGGAGAAGGTGTAGGTTGAGTAGAGTAGTAGTGAAAGTTGATGTAGGTGTAGGTTCGAATAAGAGGTGGGAATAATGTCCACTGTGGGAACATGTGGAGTTGGTGATAAGATGGGATCTTGATTGACAAGTGTCAATCATATAAGCATTTGATAGTTGAGATGTAAAGAGTGTGGCTTGATTTGTTGGTGGTTGATTAGTTTGTGCAAAGTGGAGGTATCGATTTGGATATCCCCTTGATTTATGAGTTGTTGGACATGATCTTTGAAGGAATGACATCTCTCAATGTCATGACCTTTGACTCGATGATATTTACAATAGTGGGCTTCGTGATACCAAATAGGCTTGGCTTGTGAGTTGTCCATGGGTCGTATGGGAGGAAGTTGGATGGATTTTACGCTCATCAACTTATCAAATACAAAACTATATGATTCTCCTAAAGGAGTGTAGTTGGTTATTGATTGAGGAGATCATTGTTGAGACCATGTGCTTGATGTAGATGGGGATGAGGGTTCAATGACCACAAGTGTTGGCCTGCAACCTTAAACTTGTCATTATGTGTGAATGGTTTAGTGGATTCAAATTTTGATTTAATTGAACTTAGTTTAAGATGACCCTGCTCAATGGCATGGGTTTCAAGTTTGTGAGCCATTGTGAAAGCTTCATCAAAGGTTGGAATGATTGGATCTACAAAGTGGATGATATATGTTTTGCACACATGAATGTGAGAATAATTTGATGAGTTTGGTTTGTGGGATAGTGAAGGATAGTTGGTTTATAACATCATGCCATCATGTGATGAAGTCGGTGATGGGCTCATCTTCAAACTGTCGAATGGTATATAGATCAATGATAGTGGTTTTATATGTGATATTGATAGAAAAGTGTTCTAAGAACAACTATGCAAGTTGAGTGAAAGAGAATATGGAATGTCATGGGATATTGTTGTACCAATCCAACCCGGGACTAGACAAAGACATGGGGAAAGTGAAGAAGTAGATCATGATCATGTGCAATAAGACAACATGCATGTTTAAATGTGAGGAGATGTTGTTGGGGATCTTCCTTGTTGTTGAACTTAGTAAACATGGGAAGTTTCCAATGAGGAGGGATAGGGTTTGATTGGAACGATGGATGAATGGGTTCATTATAGATTTGTTCATAGGATAAGGTGTTTTTTGGGTGCTATGGTAAGGGTTTCTAAACTAGCCAACCGATTCATTAAGGCGTGAATGAATCACTCGAGGTGTTGTAAGGTTGAGATTGGATTGGTTGTGTGGTTTGAAAAGTAGTTTGATAAGGTGAATGATGTGTTTGTGGGTGTGTGGGTAGTTGGGGAAGCATCTGATAAGGTGGTTGATAAGTTTGTGGATAGGATGTTTGTGGAATGGTTTGATAAGACAATTGATTAATTTGTGGATATGTAGGTGTTTGGGGAGCTGCTTGGTAAGGACTAACATGTGTCACAGGTTGGGATTGTTGTATAGGTTGATGTTGAGCAATAAGGGCATGATGTGGTTGTTGAAGTAGGGTAGGTTGTTGTGGTAAAAGATAAATGGGGATATGTGTGTTAAGAGTTTGAGATGGTTGGAGCATACGATGGGAAAGAATGTAAGTGTGAAGAGGTTGAGATGGTTGGGATATTAATGGAATTGTCAAAATGGGATGTGGGTGGAATGCGATCCACCAATTTAGGAGATTGGGAGGATTGAGAGATTATAGGAGATTTTTGGAGTAAGAAGTCATATATGGGGTTAGGAGGAGGCCCAAGTGTCTCGAGAGGAGTGGGAGATGGTGGTGCGATCGGTTTAGGAAGACTGGCTTGATGAGGGATATGAGGGTTGGTGTCAAGGTGGGGACAATTTTGGATGACATGGTTCTCATGAGGTGAGACCATGGAGACTGGAGGTTGGGTGACTGATGACGTGGTTTTGAGTTTAGTATCTTGTTGGGTGAGATTGTTAGAAGAAGTAATATCATTGGATGGAGAGATTGTTTGTTTTGTCTCGATTTGAGAGAGAGAGTGACAATAGGTGTGAAATAGAGAAACATTTGTTTATGTATGTTGTTGACAAACAAATCAAGAAGAATATTTTTTATCATCATGATTAATTTGAGATGAGATGTGAAAGGTAAAAATAAAAAAGATAATGAAGGTGCCTAAAGGAGTCTAAGGTTAGTTTCAAGTAGTTATGGATTGGGAGATGTCTGAGACGGTTTCTTGTTGGGTGTTTAAGTCCCAATCAATTAACTAAGTGAGAGGAATGTTTTGATGTGTTAATTATGTTTGTGTAGTCTCAAGCAGTGTGTGATAAGTGAAATGCAGAGAGTTAAATCCTTACTTAGGCTATGTAAGCAAGCAAGATGATGTAGAAGGTTCATTTTAGACCAAAATGAAATGTGACATTCGATGTAGACAATCACTCAGAAAAGGGAAAGTTCAATGCAAAAAGAGAAAATAAAGAAAAATGAGGAATACCTGGAGAATCACTTTTCCTGTGTTATTTAATTGTGCATGTGATAGTGATGTATTTTGAAAGTGACGCTAAGTAGTCAAGTGACCTTAAAATGCCCTGGTATTCCTAAAATGGCATTTTCATTTGATTCATGGAGAGGGATCTTGAGAAGAGATGTGAGATGATGAATGATGTAATTAAAAATTTTTTTTTTTTGTTTCAAAATTTGATTTAAACATGTCTTTGTTGTAAAAAGGTCGTGAGGTCATAGAATTTATCCTAAAAAGAAAATAAAAAAATGCTATTAGTTAAGGTAGTTAAAAAATGACTTTATAAATTAATTACTAAATGTGATAAATATGTAATAAAAAAAAAAATAAAAAATTTAATTAATTAATTAATTAATTAAAAAAATTTCTTTAATGAAAAATTTTTGAAAAATGAATAAAAAAAAATAAAATAAAAATAAATACAAAAATAAATATTATAAAAAAAAAGGAAAAATAAAAATTAAAAAAAATAAACTAGAAAATGAAATAATAAATAATAAAAATCTAAATAAAAATAATAAAAAATAAAAAATAAATAAAAAAATGAAAAAAATATAAAATAATAATAATAAAATAAAAAAAACTAACTAATAAAATAAATGACTATAAAAGCCCAAAATAAAAAATTAGATTATTACGAAAACCTATAAAATGATGATTGATTAAAAATGGTGGGTCATAAGGACACATGGATATGGCTCTTGAATAATGTTTAAATGAATCTTGTAAAAATCTAAATGATATAAAGAAATATATAATATATTAAATGGTGTGAAAGTTATAAATTATGAAATTATTGAAAAATGGATAAGTAAATTTCAAAAATGTAATTGAATATGGATTACATTAATGAAAATGTAATTGACAATTTAAATAAATCAATGGACATGAAAAAAAATGAAATATTTAAGACAAATTATTCATTTGGATTCATGAGAAATTTTTTCACTTTGAATGATTTTAAAGAAAAAACATATATAAAATATCATAAAACAAATGAAAAAACATGTACAAAATGATGATAATTTTTAAAAATATGATATGAATATGAACTAAAAATAATATAATATAAAATTGAGATATGTGCCGAAATTATTGAATAAATGAATTATTTAAAAACTAATATGATAAAGGAAATGAGGAGAAATTTAAAGTGAATGTGAAAAGAAATATTAGAAAAATCATTTTTAAAAAAATCAAGATTAAAATAAAGTACATAATTTGAAGAAGAATCAGAATTAAAGTTGTAATAAAGAGAAATAAGGAAGAAATGAAGTATGGAAAAATTGAAATGATTTATTCACTGAAGCTAATCATGATTGAAAAGATCTTGATGAGAGAATTTCTATGATAGCACAAATCAGATGGATTTGAGTGCTAAATGAAAAAATGATGAAGATGATAGGAAATGGATGAGGATATCAGGGAGATAATATTTATAAATGATGGAAGGAAATAATCGATGAAGAGCTAAGGATGATGATCAATTGAGAAAGATTGGAATGATTGAAAGAGAAGATGTGTGAGATCTTGGAGAGGTGAAAGTTGGGAGGAGAAAAATGTGGAGAATGGTGATAATGAGAAGAATGGTCATGAAAAATGGATGTCTATGAAATGGATAAAGGGATGGGAGAGATGTTGAGGAGATGAGATGGGAGATAATCTTGAAAGAAGAGAGAGGGAAAAGATGTGATTGAAAGAGTGAAAGGCAGGTTGGGATGGAGAGTGGGGATCTGAAATGAGAGATGGATGTGAGAGGGGGGAGATGAGGAGAGAGGGAGGAGTGGAGTGAGATGAGGGATGGAGTGGAAAGGATGAGTGGTGGGAGTGAGGGATGAGGCATGGGAGGGAGGAGGAGATGAGTGGAGAGATGAGAAGAGAGGATAGTGGGGAGGGAGATGAGAGAGGAATGGAGAGATGGGAGAGGTGGGGAGGGAATGGAGATGGGAGAGAGGAGAGGGAGATGGGATCATGGAGTGGTGGAGGGAGATGAGGATGGAGAGCTTGAGGAGGAGAGTGGAGAGGGGGAGTGATGAGGTGGGGAGTGGTGAGGGAGTGGGAGAGGTGGGAGTGATGTGGAGAGGGAGGAGAGGGAGTGGGAGTGGGTGGAGGGTGGAGGAGAGTGGAGGGATCAGAGTGGGGGAGGGAGGTGGGGAGATGAGTAAGGGTGGAGGGAGGGGGGGAGAGTGGAGGGAGTGAGAGGGAGGGAGAGAGTGAGAGGGAGGAGAGGTGGTGGAGGGTGAGGGGAGGAGTGGGGGTGGAGGATGGAGAGGGATGGAGAGGAGTGGATTGGGTGGGGAGGGATGGGAGGAGAGTGGTGGGGAGAGGAGAGGAGAGGAGAGTGGAGGTGGAGTGAGAAGAGGTGAGTGGGAAGGAGGAGAGAGTGGAGAGGAGGAGAGAGGGGAGAGGGGGAGAGAGGAGATAGGATGGAGTGTGGGAGGGAGGAGATGGGGAGATGATGGGATGGAGAGGTGAGGGAGTGGAGATAGTTAGGTAAATTTTTTTATTTGGGGATTATAATTTTAGGATAATTTTTTTTTTTTTATTTTTTTTAATTTTAATTTATTATTTTTTTTTTTATTATTTATTTATTAATTATTAGTAATTAATTATTTATATAAAAAAAACAAAATAATATTAATTAAACAACCAAAAAAAAAATTTTTAAAAACAAAATAACTTACCTAAGATGGAAAAAAAATACAAAAATGTAAAAGGACACACACGGCGGGATACAAAAAATAATACTAAACTGAACAAGTGAAAAAAAAATCTAAATGTGAAAAATAGGAGAATAATGAATTAAAAACAAAGATGAAAACACAATGACAAAGAACAAGGTTAATTTCTGGATTTCATTTCCCATGTGGGTAGATGTCAACAGAAAACAAGAAGAGCACGTACCTCCTGGTGATTTCAATGAGTGACCATACTGAATTGAAATCGACAAATACTAAGATATTGCAAACAAGCAAGTTAGAAAAGATGAGTAAAATAACAAACAAAATGACCAGATCTAGGATCTGGTCCCACCGGGCATGCCAAAATGTTGTATACAGAAACTTCATTCTCGAGCGGGGTGAAGGCCGATACTGGGAGCCACCAACAACTTTGAATGATGGAGGGCTTAGGACCTCAGATGTAGATGTGGATCTACGGGCGCAAAGAAGATAGATGCATGATATAAAGAAGCTAGATCTACAAAACTAAAATAGATAAGATTAGATCACAATATGCGGGGTTTCCCAGACAGTGTTGGTTCCAAGAGGATTTTAACTCCCTTGGAGGATGTCAACCCCCATGTCAGACAAGATAATAATAGATCATGAACAAATAGTTATCATGTAGAAATAATGGAATATAAAATGACAAGTAACTAAAATGATGAGAGGACTTAGCTTGTGCTCTACTATGGAGATGAACTGGGCATCAAGATGGTAAGATAAGATAATGAACCATGGAAAATATTTCTCCTCAAACTTAGTAGAACTTAATTAAGCTCTTTCTTCTCTTCTCTAGGCCTAGGTCTCGGTCTTCTCAAAAATAGTTCTTCTTGAAAAATATATATCTTGAAAAATATATCGGTCCTTGAAATATGGGGGAAAACCCATATTTATAGCTTGGATGTGAGGTTAGATTGGGGTTAACAAGTAACTGGGGTTGGGTAGAGTAACCCGAGTTAAGAGATATGATGTGATCACATGGGGACCATGGCTTGAATTATTAGATGGAGTGGGGAGCATGATTGACATGGTAGGTGAGATGATAGATTCCATTTGAAATTTAGAAAGGGGTGTCGGATGGGTATATTAATACCCATGGATTGAATAATTTGTGAGAGATGGGGATAATGCCCAAAAGTCAATTATTAAATGGGTTTATATTCTCTCTCTCCTGCTGATTTTGAAAGAAATGCCAACATACTTGAAGTAAATGCTTGTATTAGAATATGTGATTGTTTTACGTTTTGAGTTTATTTAGAAGTAATCAATTTGATTATGCGTTTGAAGTATCATTGCATCTTAAAAAGGGCATTATGGCCCAATGTATTATTTTTGTTGATTGTTGTAAATCATTATTAATGAATATTGAGATATTTGTCCCTTATTGAAATTTGGTCTTATGACTTATCTTATTTGAACTGAAAATATGGATATTTTACTTATAAAGTTGATTAATTAATTGAGTTGATAAGTTATGTGATTGTTTCTAATGTCATTAATAATCAATGATAGTGATTATCGACAACAAATGAACTAAAAGGATAACAATGGAAACAAAATAAAAGTTTAAAGTACTTTATAGTAATAATGGATTAACCATGACAAATAAATGAACTAAAATGATTCGGTAGGAAAACGAATAATTTAACCTACACCTAATGATAGTTAAGTTAAAAATATGACAAGAGGAACTAATATTAGTTAGTAACTCATTGAGTTACTAAAACCCTCTTATGGAAACCTATTAAGTATGTGAATTAATACTTTAAAACCGCTTATTAAGGATGCCTTACTACATTAATCAATTGAGGTAACCTAAGTATAAGGAGTGTGGGGCATAAATTTCCCTACGCCATCTCGCTAGAAGCTTAGTTTCCACCAACCGCTACGGGAAGGGTAGTGAGGACGTAATCATGGGTAATCATTACGTGAGATTTCTAACCCATGACCCATATCGGCCATTTTATGACACTATTGCACCAACTCAAGCTCTTCCTTTTTAGTAAGAATGTGTGGGGGGGGGCGGGGCGAGGAGGTGGGGGTTTGTTTTCTTTGTGGTTATACCCAATAATTAGGAAGTAAGCGTGTTTGGAGGTATACCCCACTTTTTCAGAACACCATGTGTCGAGGAACCCTTTTCTTCAACTTCTTTGATGACATTATTCATCTTTGGTTTCATCCCAGCCTCCACATATTCTTTTTTTTATGTTCCTCCTGTGACTTAGACAATTGTAGGTTGCAGCTTCTAGACCATTGTTGCCATTCTCATCTCCGTTTGGTTCACTGGTGGAAATATTACTCCTCTTATTTTAGCACAAGAAAGGAAAACTCTCTTGAGTGATCAATTTCTCTTCATGTTAACAATTAATACATACAAACATACAAGAAGAAAGGAATATAATCAATGCACCTTGAAGTAATCTAAAAAAATGTTGTGTCTTGTAAAGAAGCTGAAAAAAAAACTACGAGCAATTAAAAACAAAGTATTTATAATATGAATAACTACCAACAACATGATATTCATTATCTAGTTTAGTTTCATATACATGCATAAAATAAGAAGATTAGCTATATATGTATATAGCTATTCTCATTTTCTATGTGTATATGAAACTCAAAGCGAGTTATTCTGGCTCTATGTGTGTGTGTGTGTGTGTGTGTGTGTGTGTGTGTGAGCGCGCGTGAGACCTTATTCATAGGCTTTTTGCATTTATAGAACTGAACTAAAAAATGAAAATCCTCAACTTCTTTTATGCATGTGTATGAAACATGAAAATCTATTTATTTTGTGTATGTGTGTGAAACTGAATTAGATAATGATAATCATATTGCTAATAATGATAATCATATTGCTAATAATGATAATCATATTGCTAATAAGTTACTATTAAAAATCATATTGTTGTGTGTATGTAAGTGTGAGAGAGAACATACTTAATCTATATGCAATAAAAAAGATTTAATTTTTTAATTTAGTTTCATATACAAACAGAAAATGAGCTAAGCATATACAATTTCATATACAAACAAGAAATGAGCATAAATAGTTTCATATGAATCCAAAATATTGGAAGAGTAAAATAATTGGCTTTTCTAAAACTTAGAAGAACAAAGAACTATTCACAATATTCGTTCGATGGTGAAGTCAATTACAAAAATTGTGAAATGTAATTGTTGGACCATGAAATGAATTTATAGAAAGTTACAAAGTGTTATTGGTGCTTGATCCATGTGCTTGTTTGTGATTGGTTGAAATTGGTAAGTGTGGATTGAGATTAATGAGATGTTCAATCTAATGGCTACGGTTGATTTTCAATTAAGATATATTTATTTGAATTCCACCTTTTAATAAATGCATAATGTTTCTTGAGCCTTACAAATTTGTATTTTTAATAGGTTTTTCATTAATGCTTGTAGATGGGATGGAAAGAGGAGGGAAAGTGGACTATATTGTTTGAAAATGTTTCATTTAATGGTGTATTGGACTTGAGTTTTGTCCTATAGTGATAATAAAGTCCTTTAATTATGTGAATGAAAGTGTATTGGCTCATGAATGACATGACCTTTTTAGGTTTGAAAATAGATTTAAACTTAATAAAAATGTTGGCACTTTTATATTTATATGTAAACTGAATTTATATATGTGTGCACATTTTTACTTGAAAGGCATTTGTTATAATGGGAAAATCCTTGGGGTCTCTAACACTGTCAAGAGATTGGCAACTAACAATGCAATTTACGTCGATGTCCGCATGGGTCAATCTCCAACCATTGATTTGCTGGTGGTCACGAGGAATTATGACGGAGAAAATGGATGCATTTTTAGGGATGTGGTCGTGAGTTTTATGATGGTTGGGAGGGATACCACTTCCATAGCTTTGACATGGTTGTTCTGGTTACTCTCTTCGCATTCCTTCGTAGAAGAAGCCATTCGCCTTGAGATCTTACAGGTTTTGACAGGAAAAAATGAGAATGAAGGAGAGGAGAATGTGTTGTTTAGCTTTGAGGAATTCAATTCGATGCATTATTTGTAGGCAACGTTGAGCGAGTCAATGAGACTGTGTCCGTCGTTCCTCTTGACACAAAAATCGGTGCATGTGGTGCGCAACGCGAGCATTTGCTTTGTCAGCTACGGTATTTATTCCATGGGCAGGATGGAAAGCATAAGGGGAAGCGATTATGTTGAATTGAAGCTTAGGATATGGTTGAAAAATGGAGAATTCTTGGGAGAGATATCCAATGTTTCAAGGCACGGCCTTAGATATGTTTGGGGAAAGAAATGAGCTTCATACAAATGAAATCGATCTAGGACACCGTCCATTATTCACAGTTTCGTGTCACGGTGAAGGCAAAGACAAAGACATAATTGATGCGCCAGAATTAACAGGAACTTGACAAGGTCATAACTTGAGCTCCAAGTGTCCGTTTGAGTCCGTTTTTTTTTGAAACCACGTGTTTCGTTGAGACGAATGCAACGGTAAGCCGCCCCACCTGGTTAGGGCAAGTTTTCGACACGTTTTTGGGCCCTAAATCCGCCATCTTGAGGCCGAAAATTAGGATTTAAGTTATAGTTCAATTTTTCCTATTTTTGAGCATTAGTTAATTTTAGTCTATTAGTTGCATTATGAGTTAGAAAGTTGGCAATTCCTCTAATTTAGGGATGTAGAAGATGCGTGGCAATTTCGTGCCCGTAGGAATAAGCATGCGACCTTACTAAGAATCACAGGGTTCTAGTAAATCGCTAAAAATAGTAATTTCCGCCACCTAGAGTAGATTTAGTCGAGTTAGCTAGAGTTTACTTGGCAACTCGAGTGGGAGTTGTTTTCCTATTTAAGAAACATTGTAATTCATTATTCAAGAACAAAGAAGGAGATCTATTTTCTTTGGAGTTCATATTATTTGCAGTATGTCCGGTTTGTTCATAATTTGGCTACATTAATAATATATTCCAAAATACACCATCTCCGTCAAAAATGGGCATTTTTAGTAGTTTAAGATGTATTTTACACTTTGATTCATAATCAACCCAATTTTAATCATGTTTATTGTTTTTTGAAAACTGTCAAAATGATGCTCACAAAATCAATTGAAACGCCATTCTTGTTTATATTAGGAATTTACGAATCACACAGATTCACAATGTTGCATTAAAAAAAAATGCATTTATTACTGTCTCGTTTGGCATATTATTTGCACTGGCACCACTATGCCATCTCACGTGTGAACTTGATTAACAATTAATTTGGGGACGTTAACCATGCTGTATTAGGTAATGAAAAATTCAAATGCCAAATGCCCAGCAATTTAAAAATTAGAGGACGGGATTATTTGGTATTTATTTATTTTTCCCAATGACGGTCAGCAGACGGTTTTGGTTCCAACATCACTGTTTGTGATTGTGGGGAAGTGAAATTGTGGAGCATAAACCCTGCCACTTGAGGGCAATATCCAACTTTTGAGATTTCAGGTATTAGAAATCAAACTGGGTTTTGTCTCATTCTCACCAACCTTTTAGTACGATTACAAATCGATTTTTTATTGTGAGTTTTGCATCTTTAAATACAAAGGCTCATAAATTTTCATTGGCATTCATATATTGACAAACCCTTGCACATTGATCAATTTAAGGAATTCAAAGACTGGTTATTGAGAAATTTCTTTTTGAATGTGAGTATATTTACAGAACCTCCCTCCCTTCTTGGACAAATTGCATTTTCTTTTGGTTCTTTAAAAAATGTCACTTAACATTCACATCGCTTTGTTATTCCACCCAATAATCACAACATTACTTCTTAATAAAGGGTAATTTTAGTCATTTACCGCTATCTTTTGAAAATTTTAGTCATTCCAAATTAAATCTCTAATAATGTTTTTTCACATGACTCTTATTTAAAGTTGCTCAAATCCATAATATCAAAAATTGTATCCACAAAATCTGGTTTTTATTGAATACTAGGGATAAAATAAGAATTATTGGTTTAGAATATTAAGTTATACTTTATAATCTAATCAATTATAAAATAAAATAAATCAATTGATATTAAAATAAAATCCTAAGAAACTATAAGCATCAATCTTACTCATGTTTTGAAAGTGCTTACTAAACAACCACTTTGTTTGAGATAATTTAGCGTAAACTATAAACACTCATATATAGACTAATTGTTTAAATCATAATTTAGCGAAAATCGTAAACACTCATATATAGATTGATTAAATAAAACTGAACATATTCCATGTACAAATATTCCATATACACAAATAGTGTGGGATCTTCAACTTTGGTGTATGCAACACAAATAATGGAGGGAGAAAAATCATATTTATTAATTGAGACTATTGTAAGATGGGGCTTAAATTGATTAGTAGATTTTGGGGTTTAATTATTTTAATGTCATTTTAAATTTACTATTTGTCTTTAGTGAATTTGGTGTAGCTGATAATTTAATAAAATCGTAATAAGGTGGTTTATAAAAATGTCAAGCCGTCCTTACATTTCCTTGTGGTGGGTTACAATGCACGTCAAATCTCAAAGTGATAATCGTAGTGAATTTTCCAACTTTAAGGTGTAGGTAGATCGAGGGTCCGTAATTTAAGGTTCTTCAACGTCCTCCACGGTTCCACCTCCAACCATCGATAATATTTGGTTCGACACAATATGGTCTGCGAAAAACGTGTCGAGCATGCAATCCAAAGCCTTGATCTACCTTTCACTCGTATGGCCAATCATTGGAAGGTGTCAATTATCGAAACATGACCGTGCTTCTACTTCCTACAATTAATTGACCTCAAACCTAAAATTGGGTCCTAATAAGTTCCGCAACAAGTGGTTGTTGGGTCCGCTTCTGACATAGCTCTATCGAGAGTTTCATCTATGTGTTCGAAACACGAGTTTCCCCCTTCTTGCAAATGACAAGCATGTAGTGTATTTCTTAGACAATATATTCTCGCATTTCCTCCTTGATTCCTCTTTCCTTTTCCATACACTTCTCCACCCTCAAACGTCTTTTCCTACCCCCTCTTCCTCCCCCTTTACTTCTCTTCATCCAGTTTGACTTCTTCTCTAGATCCCTTTCGACGTTCCTAACATACATTTCACGTAAGATTGCTAATAAATACATACATTTATTAATACTTAGGGAGAGGAGCCAGTCATCGTGAATTGGCCAATGACCGTGACAAGTTATGTTAATTTATTAGTTAATAGTAGAATACTCAGATCCCTAAACTTGCATGAATTTTTTTAATAAATAGAAATAAAATGGCCTTTTTTTTGTAATTAAATATTAGACAATATAAAGTGTACATTTTATTATAGCAAGAAGAAACATAATATTAAAAAGACAATAAATGATGCAAGTACTGATACATCTATGTATTCAACATGTCTAGACATAAAAAAATTCAATCTATATTTTAAAATGAGTAGTGGAGATAACTGTCATTATTACAAACATTTTTTTAAGTTTGAATATATTTTTAAACTTAAAAAGGTCATGTCATTTACAATCATACACACTTTCATCCACAAAATTAAAAGACTTCATTGTCAAGTCATATCCACATTGCCCCTTCTTTCCATCCCATCTACAAGCATTAATGATAAACCTGCAAAAAAATACAAATTTGTAAGGCTCAAGAAACACTATGCATTTATTGAAGGGTGGAATTCAAACAAATATATCTCACCTAAAAATTCACCATGGCCATTAGATTTATCATCTCATCACTCTCAATCCACACTAACCAAATTCAACCAATCACAAACAAGCACATGGATCAAGCACCCAATGCAGGTTCAACAACATCTATAAATACATTTCATTGTTCAACAATCAAATTTCACAATTTTTCCTTTGTCAAATTGGAGCATCGACCCAAACTTGTTTGGCAGTTCTCAGTTCTGGTAAGAGTTTGAAAATATTCCAATATTATAATTACATTATTTGCATTCTCAGCTCAAGTCATTTTCCATTTGTAGGAAATGAACTTTGAATATATATAGATATTCTAGTTTAGTTACTCTACACAGAAAACCTGCAAATAAAATATTTATATGAAACATGCATAAAATAGTTTCTTCATTTTTATTTTATAGTTCAGTTTCAGAAAACCTGCAAATAATATTATTCTTCCCAAGCAGCTGAAAAGGCAAAATACGTGCAATTAAAAATAAGGTAAATATAATATAAACAACTACCAGCAACATGATATTCATTGGCTAGTTCAGTATTACATACAAGTATATAATAAGAAATATATTCTCATTAATGCTTGTGTGTATACAAACTCAAATCGAGTTAATCTTTTTTTTTTCGTAACTTATTTGCAGGAATTTTGTGTGCATGGAAACCTGTTTTAGAAAATGCAATTCAAAAAGACTATTTTATGCATGTTTCATATATATATCTTATTTACAGATTTTATGCGCCTGAACTAGAATATCTATATTTATTCAATGTCATTTTCCTGTATACATATATGCATACTACAGTTTCCAATACACGCAAAAACCTGCACATAAGAAGGTGAATGAATATATAAATCTATATAATTTGAGTTCATATACACAATGCAAATGACAATAGTTGTATTTATAACTGTATATAAAACTGAAGTAGATAATGAATATCTTGTTACTGGTAATTATTCATATTATAATTAATTTCATTTTAGTTGTTGGTGACCACGTCACATACATTTTCAATTTAGTATTCAATTTAAATGTTGTTACATTTAATATAAAAACTAATTATATACCTATAACATCTTGCATTCAAAATCAGTGACCGTGCTTTGGTTGTTCATATTGTTTGAAAATGCACTGATATTATTCCTTGTGTTTTTAAGGTGTTATTTGCTAACATGAGGAGAAAACGATCACTCAAGAGAGTCCGCCCTGCTTGCACCAAAACAAGGGGAGTCATATTTCCACCAAGTGAACCAGAAGAAGACGAGGTTGGCAACAATGGACCACAACTACAGGCTGCAACTGTCGAAATCAGTGGAGGGGCAGCAACAAAAAAATCAGAATACGTGGAGATTGGGATGAGACTAGCATGAATAATGCCATCAAAGAAGTCGAAGATTATGGTTCCTCAACACATGGTGCTGCAAGAAAGTGGGGCATACCTCCAAGCACACTTACTTCATGGTTGTTGGGGATAACCACTAAGAAAACAAAGGGACCACCCACAATTCTTACTAAAGAAGAAGAACTTGAGTTGGTGCAATGGTGTCATGAAATGGTTGATATGGGTCATGGGTTAGAAATCTCACAACTTAAAGCATATGTGGCACAAATATGCGAATCTAGATCCACCCCATTCACAGATGGTATCCCTGGAAACTCATGGTGGGCAGGTTTTAAAAGAAGGCACCCAAATTTAATTTTGAGGACAGCAGAAGGCCTTG